>ML675625.1:13169705-13192062 GCA_007922155.1 Mesoclemmys tuberculata | reverse complement strand
CCCTCCGGTTACATAAACCACATAAAAGAGGAATAGAATACAATGCACCTTTCATGTAAACTGCATCCTAAAGCACTTTGCAGAGTTAAGTGATGCAGCAAAAAAGATGCAAATAAACTAAAGATAGAAGCACAGGGTGAGAGAAATTAAGACGCCTAGGAAAGGGAGAGCAGTTGTGTGGAATTTTCAAAGGAGCATATAGGAGTTAGGCACCCAATTCACACAGCCTCCTTTGAAAATAACAGCTGGTATGTCTTCAGGTGAAATGAGAAATGAGCTGGAGTAACAATGAGACAGAGAGGCTAACCCAAATGGCAGGAATTGTAGAGGAGAAGACTCTTTCGCCAAAGTGGTGAGATTACGTGTAGGGATTTGGGTGAGTAGTGCTTGATGGGTGGGGAGAGAAGGGACATGAGGTATGATGGAACAGGCCCATGAAGGGTTTTAAAAATGGAGACCTTTGGAACCTGAAATGAATGGGAAACCCTTATTGCTGCCGGAGGATGTGACCTGGCCTTGCTTTTTTGTACATTGAAGCATGTGGGCAGCAGAATTCTACTGACATAGGAGTGTGTGGAGCTGGGACTTGGAGAAGCCAGCTGGAAGCTGCAGTTCTGAAGCAAGAGGTGATGAGGGCCAAGGGAGGATTTCAGTAGAGGTCAAGGCATGGGAACGGAAGTGGCAATAGGCCGGTTTTGCACCAACAACCATCTGTCACTTCAAGAAGTAGTCTTTATCATTGAAATGAAAACAATGAAATTAAATGAATAAAATGAAAACAAACTCTCCATAAAAAAGGCATATCTCGCTCTTTCTGCAGTGTCAGACAGGCTGCATGTTGCTTTCACTCCCAGTTGGTCTCACCTTTCTTTGCTATCAAGGCATGAATGGCTTTTGTCCACTTTTTGCAGATTTCAGGTGTAAACATTAGCATAATAGAAACGTAGACACAAACTGGGCCCTTTCCAAGCCTGTTCTGTAAATGATTTCCTCCAGTAAGCTGTGCTAGGTGAGGTGACAAAATTCACATGTCCTGGATCCAGAGCACAACTCTAATGAGAATGTCCTTTCATATGCATATTCATTTTGCAGTCATCACACTCCCAGTTGCAGCTTGTAGAGCCACTGTGCCATCACACGTACATGCTCATGGGATGAGCTGATTCTTTTCCATTTCATTAGTTGCCTTGGAATTTTGTACTTGCATAAACTATGGGATTGGTACCTTCCAGGCAAGCCAGCACTGGGTACAAAGTGACTTGTTGACACAATCCAGACACATGGGATGAGATTTACAATGGAGCCTAAGAGAGTAAAATGGGATTTGAGTGTCTAAATCCCTTGGTCACCACTGAAAATCCCAGTCCTATGCAATGTCTACATTTTGCCATCCTTTTATTACTTTCTATGTTATACAGTATGATACCCACTTACAGGATGGCCATTAGATACATCAGTCATGCATTGTAATATACGGGTGGTCCTTTTGATGTAGGGTTAGTTAAGGGAAAGGATAAATGCCACACTACCAAGGATTTGGCTTGTGTAAGCAGCAACCACTTCTCACTTCCAAAATATAAAGGAATAATCCATCAGTTTATTCATACACTTCTGGATTTTAAACAGCTGGGTTTCTGGCTTCTTTTTCATAGTACACTCAGTCCTTAGATTGTGTTAAAAAGTGGAAGCAAAGGGATTTTTGTTGCCAGTGTCTGGGTTTAATTCATATTTATCAGATTGCTGGTTCCAGTGTGTGTTTTGTAACACATATAGATGTAGTTATTATTTACCCATCTGAGGAGGTAAAAAAAAATCTCTTGAATGTGGTATCTGTAGGCCTGGCTTGACAGGAATCCCAGCAGTAACCACTATGCTTCCTCCTTGTGTTTGTTCCAAGAGGCAGCTGTTGCCTCTGGATTTTGCGACTGAAGCTGTGTTTGTTTTCTAGTGGCCTATCCAGTTGCACGGGAGGGGCTACCTTTTAAAAATGTTCACACAGCCTTTCATAGGAGCAGCTGATTTGTTCCCTATGTTGCTCTAACATCCATGTTCTTAAAATGTGCAATAGGTCCGTATCTTAAAGAATGAGGACATTGGAATGAAAAATTAAAAACCTCTTAGAGGAGAGAGATAATGTACATTAGCAAGAAAGAGACAATATCCTTCAGGGTAGAGTTCTGCAGATATAATTTGGATCTTCATACATGCCTACAAAAGATGATAAAAAGCACAAGTGATTATTATTATTAATCCACCTCATCATGTCTAACAGAGCCCAGTAATATACAGGTGCTTTTATGTTTGAAGAAAGAGTGCCTGTTTGACAACTTGGTATAGAAAAGCTGATTTGATATTCTGAGAAAAAGGCAATGATGCAGGACCATGGCTCAGACATCCAGGCACTGCTTGGGCTATTGTAGGGGCTTTTTTGACTCTCCAGTGTATTGTACAGTTTTCATTCTTATACTTCTTCTTTTTTGTCATTTAAGGATAGTTAACATTTCGGTTCCTCTTCAGAGTTTAGACCAAAATATAAATTTGCGGCAGTGATGTTTGAGACTTTGAAGCCAACATAATACACAGGAAGCACAAAATTAGGGCAATAAAGAACATGGTGATGCTATTTCCTGCCACTAAACACCTCTCTGCCTGTGAGGCAAGTCCCTGTTCAGCTGTTTGCAGATGAATTAATCAGATCTGAATCCCTTCTTAACGCTTCAGTCTTCCTCTAATCTATGACTCTTCATTGTTTCAAAAAGAGAGAAAGGAAAAGTTTTTCATACAGCAAATACTGCACATACATATTTCTTGACAATATGCTCATCTGATAGCACTTAGGTTCTTTTCTTCCTTTATCAGAAATTGCTCACGTAAAATGTCTCATGATAGGAGTCTAAATATCAGAAGTCAATAATTCTGCAGTTAACACACTAAATCATCACAGTATATAAGCTGCAGTAAGAGAGGCATAATAGTAAATTATAATAATAAATAGTTTTGATCTCACACCAGTTTTACATTGGTGCAAGTCCATTGACGTCAGTGGAGTTGCTCCTGATTTACATTGGTGGTAATGAAGTTGTACCTGTGTAAAACCTGTATATATGAATTTTGAATCAAGCTTACAATATCTTACTGGCTCTCATCCTGAAGTAGCCCAAATAGTTTTACAAACCATATTGTCTATATTATAGAGGAACCACTTCATTCATTGTTAAAATCCACTTCCTCTGGGGTGGAACTCAGTAGCTTTTTCATAGCACACAACACTATGTGCTATAACACACAACATAGTTCATAGCACACAACACTATGAAACAGTTTAAAAGAGGAGTGATGAAGAGAAGAAGAATCCCAAATCCAATTGAAATTACTTGATTCCTAATTGAATATGACTGGGATCTATAGCAGAGTTTCATATAAATTCTTCATTTAGGTGGTTTGCAATTTGCTTAGAAAGAAATACCCAATGGACTGGTTTTCCTTAGACCCGTATATTTAGTTGAAATGTGTTAATATGAAAAGATGTCTCATATCCTATTGAATTATTTGTAAATAGCCTTTGTGCTGTCATTGTTTAAAGTATCCTGAGATTATTCACTATGTTGTGATTGAGACTTCAGCACAGATCTCTGGCTCACACAGCATTTGTCAGCTGGAGGATGAAGGCTGGTCATATTTCCTGTAATTTCTTGCGAGTGATAGGTTATAAATTGTGCATCTAGTCCAGATTAGAAGAACATAAGCACTCTGATGAGACTCAGGGCTAGCAATCAATCTACTTGAAAGTAGGATGCATTCACATCCCAGATTTCACCAAATGTTCATTTGAAACCATCCAAATATTTGAATATATCCATGTTCCCAAAGAGGGTCTGAGCAATTCCACTGAAGACAACTGAGTTGTACCAGTGTCAAACTGGTGTCCCAGTTGATCCCAAGGGCATCTTGTCAGACACGCCAGGGCAATGGCAATGTTCACCTAAGCAATGAGAAAAGGGGGGAGGTGGTGTACATTCAAATTCAGGTTCAAAACCATTATTGGAATGAGGAGTTATTCCTAGCACTGCTGGGGCCAGATTAAAGTATAGAAATGGTAAACCTATGATGAAGGCTCCACCTTCTGGAATCACATGATGAGATCAGAATCTCAGTTTTCATTTAAAAAAACATGTTTCTGTTCCCTCATAGATGCAAAGAAAAGCTTGAAAACTGATGCATATCTGAGTGTGCAGAGGGCCTGACACAATAGCTCCAAGAGGTGTGAACTAGCCTATTCATCTTAAAGTGCTACAGGACTCTCGTTGTTTCATCTTAACTCTGAAACTTGTTCACCCTTTCCCCCCCAAGCAGGAGTGGGGCCATGAGGGGGCTTAAAGAGTTGGCTAGGGGTCTGGAATGCCTTAATTCAAACCTGAATATTGTCAAAGTTAAAAAATAGTCTGTCAAATATCTATCAAAGCCAATACAGATCATCAGTTGTCTGTCTAGGGAACAGGCTTCACTTTGAGATACTGTCTATTGCTGATTTGGGGGTGAGCCATCTCAGGCTGTTTCGCTGTTTCTGTTCTCTTTTTCATTTCTCTCTGTGTTATGTATGCACAGCTTCTCTGCCTTGCTATTAATTGGAAATCTCTTTCTATTCCTGAGCATTTGAGGAAGTATGCTTGTATTTTTGGGTAAGCAAGCTGAGCATGTTTTTGCTGCAATCTCTACTCTGTTGTTTTGGTTACAGAGTCATTCCCACTTTATTTTCTACCATGTTGTCCACTCCTTGTTTCTAATTTCTAGTTTGCGATCGCTGATGTTAGGTTAGGTGAGAGCCTGTCCTGGCTTTCTATAGTTCACTGTGGTAATATCAAATTTGTTACCACTGCATTATTAGCAAGAGCTATAACTCCAGTGTGGCCTCTAACCTGACTCCCATCCACACACAAAAAACTCTAGGGTCATGTCTACACTACAGAGCTCATGTCGGCATAACTATGTAGTTGCATCTACCCTGACAGTTCTGCTGGTTTAACTATGTCTGTGACGGGAGTGTGCATTTTTCACTTCCCTAGCCAACATAGCTATGCTGGCAGAAGTTTGTAGTGTAGACCAGTTCTAGTTTGAATTAAGTGGTCCTTTACATGGAGCTCAATGGCCCATCAGGTCGGAGGGGTTGAAGTTTGAGTGCAGCTGACACTTCATCTGCTAATTCAGTGGGGATGCAGCAGCTTGAATTACAAGAGCTCATCAATTGCTAATTCAGTCACTCTGCTAATCCAAATTCTACGCTGTTCTTTTTAGGGATAGGGATAGTTTCTTAAATGTTACTCAGTTTTGAATGTGGTTGCAATCATCATTTGTCTGGAAGTTAGTATTGTTGAGGTGTGGGAGTGAAAAGCTGTTGGGAGTGTAGTTTTAACAAGGTTTCTTAGTGGTTTGTGGTGGAAGAGGGCTTTGCTACTTGGCTGAAATGGCATAAACTTAGTCTATGTCTACACTACAAGTGCTGAAGCTAGTTGCCTTGGCATTGCAGTGTAGAAACTTTTACTAGAGTGATGGAAGGGGTTTTTCCATCAAGGCAGGTTGCTGGAACAATTTGTATAGTGGAAGTGCTCAGAGCCATCTAACCAAACTGTAAACCCTGTTATGATGGAAACCGCTTCAAGCCAGCAAGTGCGGCATCATCCCAGCACCCCAGTTCCAGCACCTATGCATCAAGATAGGGAATCCATCTCTCCAAGAGGGAGTAAAGAGGTTGATGGAGGAATTCTTCCATTGACCTAGCTGCATCTACCCCAGGGGTTAGGTTGACCCTAACCAGGGTGCCCAGGACATGAAATTTTTCACAGCCCGGTGCAATCTATCTAGGCCAATCTAATTTTTAAGTGGAGACCAGGCCTTGAGTGTCCTTGTTGGTACGTTGATTAGCAGTAGGAATTGTCCTACTTTGCTCTGCAGCCATAGTTGAAAAAAATCCAGTCCCACCCCTGCAGAGGGACTCCTCTGCCCTCACATTTCTGGCAAGGTTCTGCATCACAATAAGGTAGTTAATTATTACATTGCCTTTTAATAAGCTCCTTCCTCATCACTCTCTTCATGATTTCCTGCGTAGAATCCTGGTGACTTGCCTGAGGCCGTACGTTAGACTGACCTAGCTACATTGCTCAGGACTGGGAAAAATGTCATGCCCTGTGCAACATAGTTAGGTCAACATAACTGCCCACTGTAGATGCAGCTAAACTAATAGAAGAATTCTTCCATTGATCTAGCTCAGAGCGGTGGATTCATTAAAGTGACAGAAAAATCACTTCCATCCCTGTAGCAAGTGTCTGCACTGCAGCACTACAGTGGCTATGCCACTGTAGCACTTATAGCATAGATATATCCTGAGTATGTCAGGTAGGGAAAGTGGTGTTGGCTGAACCTTGCTACAGTGATCAGAGTGGTGAGCAGAGGGACATAGGCATGGGAAGGTAGTCAAGATCTTTGGAGGAGGGTCAGAAAGGTAGACTGGACAGTTCAGGACCTGGGCGTGGCTCTCTAGGTCTAGCTTCTTGAAGGTGTAATGAGATGTTACCTGCCATCATTCCACATATGAGTAGAACAGGGTTGTATAGTGCTGAACACTGTATTTGAGATGCCATTTGGTGCAAGGCACCAGAGGCCTCCCCAAGGAGATCATGCTTCTCATTTAGCATTGTAGGGAATTACATGGCTCCCATAACAAAAATTTCACACTCACAGCACTAAAATGGGAAACCTCATGTCTGAATTTCTATTTCTTTGAAAATGCCACAATCACTACCCTGAGTACCTACATATCACCAACAATCTCAGCAAACAAAGGATATACCCCATGGAGGTCATATGGATGATCAATATGAGAGTGGGAGATAGGAATATCACTGAGTATAAGAGCAAGTCCACACTAGAAAAATAGATGTCCTTTTACCACGTTAGCAAACACATTGTAACTAAACACTAAGGGACATTTACGGTAACTTGACTTACTAATACATGGTACAACTACAACAGCCTTGACCACACTAGAATCTCACCAAGTGTTAGTTAACATTTGCTAACACACCTTGTTTCCCAGGGGAGACAAAGCCTAAGTATTTAAGACCCAACAAGAGCCCCTCAGAACCCATTTCAGAGGGAGTCCAATGTGATTATCAATCTATGAAGGATTCTGATCTGCAAATTCTTGCCTTAAACTGAATGTCACATTCAATGGAGATTTCGAGTTGCACAACTCAGTTTAATCAACTTGCGGTCGCTGATTTGGACTATCAGTGTAGTAGACTGAGTGGCATAAAACTTGCATGTGAAGGGAGGTATTAAAAATAATCTGGCCCGGTGAAAAGAAAATATGCATATAACTATTGTTTCCATATTCCAAGACTGTGTGTACATTTCCCTTTGAGTCTGGGTAAGGATGGAGATGACTTTATTTTTCCTATCTTTATAAATATGCATGATGCAGATTGTCCTGTGACATGGTGCAGAAAGCAGACATTTTACTTCATAGTGTCTTCCGCTTAATATAGGTTTGCATGAATCCTGCAAGACATTTTGCACCTTGAGTAAACATGCGTGACACGTGGTGAATCAGACATGGCCTTCTATGTTTGGAAAGCCAGCAAACCTTTAGGGCAACAGACTCATGGTGCACAAATAAATATTATGTTGATGCAGCAGCCGAGTTTTAAACAAAAACAAATCCTCCATGGGCTGTTTTTCCTCAATGGGCTGTTTTCCGAGTGATTAGCACACACACAGTGAATAAGGAACCTTGAGTTTCAACAAAAGTAGGAGGGGAAGGAAAATCTACCCAACTGATCTGGCTTGTGTCACTGACTCGAGTGACTAGACATTGTGTATCTTAGTACTCTGAGCTAGGCTCTCTCTCTCTCTCTCTGCTGGTGTGCCACCATCTCCTCCCTCTTTTTCTGTTGTGCATGTAGGAATCCGCCACTGCGCCTGAGCTGCTCTAACAGCCAGCCACAGGACTGCATGAGGCGAAGGCATATGGACAGACAGAATGGGAACAGTAACTATCTACTGTCTGTCCCCACCCTTCTCAGGCTTATCACCGTCATGACGATGAGGCTCAGGCTCATCCCAGGCTCATCCGTCATGATGATGGAGGGACAGCCAGGCCAAACCTGAGCAACGCAGCAATCCCACGCTCCAGGTCGCAACACCACTCCCTCAGATTTGGTCCAGCCTCCCCTCCGTGATGCCGGGAGGGGAGGCAGCTGGGCCAAACCTGAGCAGCTCTGTGACTTTGCACACAAGGTTGCAATGCCCAGAGCAGAGAGCTGAGCCCAGTCCCGTTGGACAGAAACCTCAGCAGCCGTTGCTTCAGGGTGAGTTTATTAAAACCATAGACACAAACATGAGTCATGGACAAATGGGAAAATCACAGCTTCTGTGACCTGTTTCCCACCATGACAAATGTGCAGCCCTACTTACAACACTTTATACTGTATGCCTTAAGCTGCTGTCCCTTCCCCCACCATCTCATAGTTTTCTTTATAATTTCAGGAAGGCTAAAAGAAGCCAGAGAAGTGAATTTTGCCTTTGATTGTGAAGGGGAGAGCTCAGTTCCCCATGTTTATAAGTCTTGCCCTTGTGGTTGGTGAGTCTCTTATCCCGGAGAAGCACAGCTGTTGTAGACAGACATGACTGTGCAGAGGGAGGCAGTGCCTCTGACAACCCTTAGAGGGCATCGGGACCAAATCCTTGACTTCATGGCATAGCCAGTGCAGACTGCAGAGCAGGGGCTCTTGGCAGCCTTGGATGCTTAGTAGCCAGTTGCGAGCTTCAGAACCAAGTGGAGCTTTTTCAACGGGCTCCTTCATTCCTATGTAAAATACAATAATTAAGCGGAGGGGTCACCAATGTACGGCTCCTTGTGGCCAAATTAGAGTTGGATGGGATGGGGTACTGACTTCTGGCCAGTCAGAGATGGAAGAGGTCATTTTTTGTATTCCCAGATCTCTAGGTATCCAGTAGGACACTGTAGAAGCCTATTTGAATGCTAAGAGAGCAGATGCCCTTAGTGGAGGGTGAGGTTATAGACATGGCAGATTCTTCCAAGTGCTCCCTTCTTCCCACCAGGATCATCTTTGTCATGCCTGGGCTCAACTTCAGCCAGTTATTCTTCATCTCCAGGTACCAGGGTGATGGTTCTGTTGATAATGTCGGATGCTGAAGATATATAGAGCTGGGTGCCATCAATGTATTGCTGACACTTGAGCTTATGCTGGCCGCTGAATGGGAGATGATGTTGGTACAGATGTGCTCAAAGGCTGGTAAAAACTGGTAGAGTTACTTGAAAAGGATGGGAAGCATAGGTTCAAAAGCATTGAACAAAATGTCTCTGGAGAAGGACTTACTTTCCCAAACATATTGGGGAGCAGATTGTAAAGAAGGCAGCACTGTCATGAGAACACAACATGGAACATTAGCTGTAGGGTTGTTCTTTCACCACTTGGATTGTTTTTATAGACTGAGTGACTGTTGCAAAAGATTTTGACTTCAGAGGAAAAAGGATTTAAGGGAACAGAAAGTTTTGCATCCAGTAAGTCCAGTGTTTTATGGTTACATTTTGAAAAGTTGGCTACTAGGTTTCCAAGACAAAAAATAACAACAAAAATCTCATTTAACAACTGTCTTGTTTCAATGATACTGGAGAGATTGTTGTTTATACACTTCAAGCTGCTCAGAGGGCTGGAACAGACTAGACAGTCTGTCTACAAACTTGATTCTCTCTCTTCCCCCTGGCATGCCCTTCCTTCTTTTTTCTCTCTCTCCTTCTGTGTCTCGCTATTTCTCATCTCACTTTCTCTCTGTTCTCCTCACATTTTCTCTCACACACACATTAAATGATCTTTTCAGACAGGCGTCACAGAAAAGCTGTTTTTTAAATTAACACAGGCTCTGCTTTTTATTGACTAGACCGTAACAGCTAATGTGATTTGCACCTTCTATTACTAGTTTTCTATTATTAGACGTATACATTTCTGGGACTTAGATGCTGGTAAATATTAGTCACCAGTGGAGCTGCTAATTGTGTAGATTAATTAATTATTCCAATTGGATTTGTTATTTCAAAACAGAGCGAGGACCCTGTATTAAAGCAAGTGAAGAGTGTCTGCCTGGCTTATCTTTTTAGAATTAATGGAAGAGCTTTTCTGTCTCATACAAATCAGACGCCTGATAATTACTTAGTGCTCAGATTTCACACCCTGTGCTGGAGCTGGGGGCCAACACACTTCTGTCAATCCTGGTGCTCATCATGCTGAGCAGTTCATCTGAAACAATCCCAGTGGATTTCCCCATTGCTGCCAGGACATTTGGAAGCACATGAATATTGTGGGTGATTTTGGCCAGCCTACTGGTTAAGGTTGTTGGGCTGGGTTCTTATAAACTGGCTTGTGGGTCACCAGAAAAACATTCTATCCCCTAAAAATAGTGATTCTCAAACTTTTCCATCCTCGGACTCTGCTCCCAACTCCCCATAGCCAGCTGGGATCTAGCCAGGATCTTCTTCCCCGTTAGCCATATGAGAAGAGCAAGGTGGTTGTGACCCCAGACATCTGTTCATAAACCCAGGTTGAGAATCCACGCTCTGGAAATAATATGTAGACTATGGGCCTAATCTGTCTCTCCGTCCATTCAGCTGTTGATTTTGTTCTGGCATCCGTCCCTGTTGTGTCTGAACACCTTCCAATTCTCCTCTCCCTCTGGTCCAGTGGTAACAAAAGACAGAGGGCCAGGGTTGAGCAGGAATATAGTGGTGCCCATGTTGTGCTGAAGGGCAAATAGATGGGTCATGCTCACGCTCTTCAAGCCAAGAAACCAGAGGCAGAGGCCGTAACAGACTGCAGGTTTAATTCAGCAGCACAGCTCCCTATGGTGTTATGAGCAGTTGCCCAGCTCCACATGAAGTGGAGTCAAAACTTAGCTGCTTCAGCCAATGTAGACGCTGCTCAGAAACTGTTCAGCTTTTAAAGGCTTTATTTATTATCATTCAACAAGAAGGCAACTTTGTACCATAAATACGAAGGAATGACACCTACCCTCTTCGTCTCAGGTGGGTAAGAAAAGTCCCTTCTTTCCCTGCTTGCAACACTCTCCAGGGCTCAGCCCTTTGTGTAGGAGGTGAGTACAGAAACCTCTAACAAGGACAGACAGGAAAAACCCTCTCCCTTTTTATGTCTGGATCACTTCAATTGATCCCAGCAGATTATGGGATTCCTCCTCAGTCAGCCTCACTTACAGGTGCTTGTCTGTGTCTGCCAGGATGCCTTGGAGGGGAAGGGTAAAATTCATTTCTCCTTACTTCAGGGGAGGCTTTTAACCCCATCACTGCGTCACCAGTGCCCTCTGCTAAATCTTTACAGCTGGATCAAATGTGGTCATACATATTCAGTGCAAATGCAAACGATCCATCAGCAGCAGTAGCCTGAACAGAACTCTAAAGACGGGCGTTGGAATCACTGTCCATTTTTATCAGGATCTGAGCTTTCTATTGGATTGACTTTTACAGCCAAAGATGTACTGAGTGGGGGAGCCTGGGCAGGGGTGAAAAGTTCTGATATTGTTTTGCTTGCACTTCTAAACTGGTCCAATCAAAATGAAATGGAAATGGAATGCGACCCAGGCACCATTTGCAGGTTTCCATTTCCCTTCCCCAAGTTCTATTTTGAGATTGTCTATGGCCCCAGTTCTTAGCTCTGACATTCCCTCAGTTTCTGCAGCAAGAGTGTCCTTTTCCTTGATATATATTTTGATGGGAGACAGGCATTTTGATTTTCAAAGTCAAGTCAAAACAGCTGTCTCTTAGAGGAGAGGGGAAGCCTTCAAGAGAATAAACAAATAGTTCCTCACTTTGGTCTGCCAGTGGTAACAGATATGTAAGTCAAAAAGAGTCAGTGGAGCTTCTGAGGAAAGACGCTTGTCACAAGGCAAAACCCAAACATATTTAAGGGAATGCCTTTTATGTGCCCAAAATGCTAAGCTCAGTCTAACAGTCCTAGTAATGACATGATGTAGGTTTAGATTCAAGTCTCGGAAGTGATCAATCCTTTATGTTATAACACTAAACTTGTGTGGCTGGATTCTATGGAAAAGCCAGAATGCGCAAGCAGTGAACTCAAGCAGTATCACGCCATTTGAAAATAATCCCTTTTTCTCTTCCTTCAGGCATTTTTGCACAGAATCAGACAGAATGCTGTGGACAAAGCCGAGAAATACATAACAGAGGAGAATGTCAAGGTACTTTCTTCCAGCTTTCTCATTTCACTGGCAGGTTTATTAATTTATGTGAAGAATTCATAAATAGAGGCAGAGAATCCTGCGAAAAATTTTTCATGAACATTTCAATGACTGAGAAACCAAACACCCAGAGGTCATATTCACACTTGTTTTTCATTAGTTGTTCATGAGCATTTTGCGAGTGACGTTTGGTTTGTAGGAATTTTAGTTACAAATAAATTTTGGGACCCGTAGGCAAGTGACATTTGTGGCGAGCAGAAATGGAAGTACTAGAGCTTCAGCCGTTAATCTAAGGCTCATAAACTGAATTGGGCCTTGCTCCTGTAGCAGTGAAATCAATGGAAGCTACGTGACAGCAACAGCATCCTCATCCTCACATGAACACCCCTTGTTTTTCCCAGAGTTGGTCCCTCCCTTTCATTTATTAGTATTATCATAATGTCGAGAGACCCTAATCAATGATTAGGGTCCCGTTGTGCTATTTGGTGTATGGACAGTAACAGCAGGCCTTGCTGCAGGCAACTCGCTATCTACATATCAGACAGGACAGATGACTGGTGCAAGCCAAGCCAAACAGCGTGGGGGTGGGTTGGGAAGATGAGGTAGCAATAAAATGAAAAGAGTTGAGCAGAAAAGTAGAAGTCACAGCACATCACATAGTCCACCTGTGCCACATGCGAGTGATTAGGAGGCATCATGGTGGGTTTGAAGGAGGGATTTTAAAGAATAAGGGTACAGATTTTAACAGGGAGATTTCCTGTGCTGGGGGTGGGAGCTGGGAGAAAGCATGGAGGGGCTTGAGGGAGAAGTGAAGAGGTGGCAACTGAGGCTGCCACTATTGGCAGAGTGAAGGCAAGAGTCATATGGAGTCCCTGTGCAGGGTAGCCTGGCCTGTTAGCAAGGCAGAAGTGTCACCCATCAGCAGAGAGCATGTGCGCAGGGCAAATAACACATGCAGTGACTAGTGACTACAGCTCCTACGTGCTGCAAAATGCGTAAAAAAAGAAATGAATAAACCCACACACCAATTTGCAGACGTGACGAATGAACAAAGATGTTGCTGAAAGTTATTCTTGCTGCTGTTATTCATTTAGTACTAAAATGTGCTAATTATGACTGTTTTGTAATCAAGTGCAACAACCATGAGCTCATCCAGAAAACTCATTTTCCCTGCTGATTAAATGTATTTGTGCTTGAAGTTTCATTGCACCTCTCGGGGAAGCATCATTATATTTTCAGTATATTCTTTTGCTGAGTGCCTAGGGACCTTGCACGATGAAGTCTTTAAAGGCTCTTCCTTATTAATGATTATTATTACCTTAACCAGCGTGCGGTGACAGAGCTTCCTTTTGGAAATGAAGGGCCTGTTCATGTTACAGTGGTAGCAGTTCATAGCAGTGCAGTATGAACATTATTGTCTCCTTTCTGTTCCCACCGGAAGCAGTTTCAGTGTCTTTCCTGCAGCCAGGAGCATTTCCTTCTTGGCCTCCCCAGGGTGTTCCTCACTGGTGCACTGTGGAAGAATGTGCCCACTTGTGCTATATATCTCTTGTTACCAGGGAGCCATGAGGTGGCTAGCACAATGGCTGGCTGGCGGCCTGTGATGTGCAGAGTGTATTTAAATGGTTTGAAAACCTGATGAATCTGTCTCTTCCTCTCTTTCTTCCTGCAGTGGGAATGTCTGGAAGGAAGTTTAGAGTATTTTGACTGTTATTCACTGCTAAGTAAAGGAAGAAAATGTCTTTTAGACCCAGCTGGGATAATATTTTCAGTACTAGCATGATAGCTTTCTCCTGCTGGCATTAGGTGGGGGGAGAGTTTAGGGGACCTTGGGCACCCAATTGTGTCACCTCCAAAATGACCAGTCCCAGGCCTGATCTGCAGACAGCTTTTGTACCAATACAACTATTTGGGTGTGAGGGGTGGGCATTTTACTGAAATAGCTACATTAGTACAACACCTAGAGTGGATGCAGTGATAGCACCATAAAGGTGCCTCACACAAGTACAGCTTATTCACCTTCCCATATGGGAATATCTATCCCAGCATAAAGCACTGGGTATATGGACACAACTGCATGCACACTATGTACCACTTTTACTGTACCGATGCAGTTAAAGTGATCGATCATTGTGTGTAGACAAGCCCCCAGCTGCAGATCTCTGATGCAGTGCTGGGACATAGAAACTTAATATCAAACAAATAGGCTTTTTAGCAAAATTAGGGAAGACTTCTCTGCCCCCTTTAGCCACAGATGACCCTTGTTACCTCAGGAGCCTGGTCCCATTGACCATCACAGAACATAGTATATTACAGAGTACCTATTCCTTAGATCAAAAAGTACCCCCTTGAAGACTGCTCCTTGTAGGGTAAAGTCTTGCCTGCCAGATGTTTTCCTCTTCCTTGCTAATCTCCTTCTGGCAAAACTTTCCTCCTGGCCATGCAGCAAGAGGCTAACCTGTCACAACATCAGTCACAGCTGAGCTGGAGAGCTGTGGCATGTTCTGGTAGGATTTGCACTGGGAATTTTCTGGAAGCAAACAAACAGTGCCTCTTTGGAGAAAGAAGCTTGTCTTCCTCTCCTTCCTCTGCTTTCTTTTGTTGAGCACAGGGAGCTGTTCAAAGGCCAACAGTGCAAATTCACCATGTTCGAATGCTTGATTCTTTTTGAGCCAAGTGGTGGCATTAAGACACAGGCCAGCACTGGAGATGGTACAGGGAGGCACTATTCTAGGTCAAGCTCCAAACCCCCTGCAGTAAAAAGGGAGGATGTTCTATGCAGCTCCATTAGGAGGTTGCAGCATGCTTTTCTCTGCACATCCAGCCAGCAAGAGTGGAGTGGGAGCAGATCATGGCCCTAGTCCCTTGAATACTTTAGGGGGACACAACTGTGTCTGTCCTTAATGCAGAGTGGAAGGCCCTTTGAATCCTCAATCTTGCACATCCTGGCAGGAGCCAGGCACAAACTGTCCATAAGTGAGGGACTGCACTTCATACCTGTCTTGGGAAGAGTTAGGACTTGAGTTCAAGGTAGTTCTTCCTGTGAAGAATCACATTATACTAATATCACATTAACTCAAGCTGAAGCATGTGACATCATAGCCAGTGGATAAAATCCAGGGCACAATATTGTAACCTGAGAGCGTGCCTGATTGCTAAAATGTAGGTGAAGTGCTGGAAGCTTCTGAGCATCCTTCAGTTCACCCAGAGAATGTCAGGAAACTGGAAGCCCTTTTTCCTTGGCATTGTTTGCTTCACAAGAGTGTCACTTATTGATGAAGCCAGAGTTAGGAGGCAGTTTGCAATGTGAGAAATGGCTTGACTTCACTGTGTACCTTCCCTTTGAAACTGGCCTGGTTAGAAGACAGAGCTGGAAAACACAGTGTAACACATTATGTCCCAGCAGAGACTCTAGTATACAGTCTACCTGCTCAGACTTCCCTCTAGACTGCCAATGCTAATAGCTTAGCTGGGTCACTTGTTTGTCGTGACTCTTCTCTCTTTATGGCAGCATTCCAGCCCCTACATTTGCACTCAGGCTTATAGGCTTCTCTTCCAATTTTGTATGGTGACAACTAAAAATAATACAGCTTGCATGTTTTGTAGCACCTTTCACTCAGACAACTCTATCAGCGTACTACACCCCATGGGATTTATTTTCAGACCAAAACTGAGAGTGTGTGTTTGCACATGAGCAGTTGTGCATGCTCACTACCATAGATGCTCACACAGCTTCAGAAATGTGTTCACACATGGCTAGCAAGATACTTATCTAGCTAAGAGGAAGCACAAATATCCAGCTTGCACCAATACACAAATTAGTGTATATGCAAATTAGAGGCCTAATTCTTCATTACTCTGCAGCTATAGAAATTTACATCTGTGCAAAGTGGAAGTAAAATGCTACTATTCTGATTAGGCAGCATTTTATACTGATTTTGCTCTAGTATAAATGACAACACAAGGTGTAATGTAATAGAGAATTTAATCCTTTGTCTGCATGCAAACTACTACGTGCGTGTGCAAGCTGGCAATCAGGCCCTTTTAGTGTGCAACTGAGCATATGTAAGTACATGCTTAATTTTGGTCTGAAAAAATAGGTCTTGTGCTTGCAGAAAATGCTTTTGCCCACTAGTAAAATACACCAGTGGTGTGAAATGTGGCTGCTGTTTAACAGTGCACAGTAGCAGTGTTCTTCAGGGTTAAGCAAAATGGGTATACAAGTAAGCAGTATCATAATTATTCAAAAGATAAGAATAATAACTCCTTTAGTTTCCCTAGAAAATTATTGCTAGCTCCTCATGTCCTGCAAAAAGTACCACAGACTCCTTAATCACCGCAAGTGTTGAGGTGTTCAAATGACCTCTTATGTCTTTTTCCTCCGAAAGGTGACTTGTCATGAGTGGAAGGGAAAGGCAGGTGACTTTTTTTGCCTCTGTGATTCTGGCCTTTGTGAGCCCACATGGTATTTTCCATTTACCTTTGTAAGAGTTTGTGAGAAACCTTCTAGAGAATTGACAAAGACTGTTGATGACGATGATTAGGCCTAGAGACTTGGAATGTTCATCTTTATTTACATAGATAGGTCAATGGCACCAGCAAAACCAAGATTCTCCTTGGGGGTAGGCTGAGGGTGTGGCGGGCACATAATCATCCATTCCCCAGAGGCATTTTAAAATTCAGCCGCTCCTCATGATTTGGATTCCTTCCTGGAAGCACTAGATAGGCACTGTATTGAGGTACTTCTACTTTAATAAAACACCCCAACCTTCATCAATAGTTAACAATGGATTTCTCTTGGTATTTCAGATCTTGTTTTCCAACATCGAAGACATTCTTGACGTTCACAAGGAGTTCCTGGCTGCTCTGGAATTTTGTTTACAACCAGAACCTCAATCTCAGCATGAACTTGGAAATGTTTTCTTAAAATTTGTGAGTACAATGACTTAATGCTATCTATAAATGCAGCTTCCTGTCACATGCTCCCATGTCCCTTAGCTAGCCCTAATCTCTAAGGTTTGGTAACTGTACCATGACAATGTATGTCTTGCATGAACATACTATGTGGGGTGGGAAAATCCTTTGTGAATGAGACTGGAACAATGGTAACCAGATCAAACCCAGCAAAACAAGGAGGTATTTTTAGAAACTCTTCCTTTTCCCCTTGCATAGAATTTCTTTTTTCTTTTCTTCTCAGACAGCTGATCAAATTTTACTGCCAAGAGTTTATTTTCTTTGGTTCTAAAAGTTTCAAAAGAGCACTTCAATTCTAAATAGAATTAATGCAAAAATCTCTCTAAGATTGAGATTTTAAACTCATAAAAGACAGGAAATTCAAAACTAAGGCTCCTACAGTAGCAGTTCTCCTTAATAACTTGGTTACACCATGAAGGCTTGATTTCCAAACATGTAGGTGTGCAATCCCACAACTAATTTGTGCATTAAATACACTGATCGTGCATGCAAACCACGTAATTATGAATGCATACGACTAGATTGGCATCTCACTGATGTTCCATTTGCATGCAAAGTTACCTGATTTGCATACAATAACACACAAATGCATGGATATTTTGTATGTGCAACTGCACTCCCAAGGTATCGGAAAATCAGAAACCTCCCACATAACATCTTTGGTGAGAACTCTAATAACTATATTCAATAGCAGCAACTGCCCATTCAAATCTATTCCAACATGCTTCAATAACCTGGAGTGATCCGAGCTTTCCAGTGTACCTGGGTCTAAGTGCACAGAATTTATATAGCCATTCATGCCACACACAATCATAGAGCTATAGCACTTGCTCCTTTTACATATGTTTGTTTATTTATTATGTGACAATAATTAAAATATTATTATTAGTTGTCGAATTTATTACTTGTATTGTGGTAGTACCCACAGCAAGCCGTATTAAGGAGTGGAGCTCCACCATGTTAAGGCTGCAAACACACAAGAGAATAACAAATCATAGAAATGCAGGACACGATGGGACTTCTGTTGGTAAGAGAGACACGATTCAAGCCAGACAGAGCTCTTCTTCTGACCCAAAGAAAAGCTCTGCATGGCTCAAAAATTTGTCTCTTACCAACAGAAGTTGGTCCAATAAAAGATACTACCTCACCCACCTTGTCTTTCTAATATCTTGGGACCAATATGGCTACAATTACACTGCAGGTAATATTGTATAACGCTGTTATTGAAATGTTTAGTAATTGAATACATCTTATTAATGAAATATACATAAATGTGTAATAATGGAATTATTAAACAGTAATGCCAGATGGATGAGTGCTACTGCAAATGGACTGGCACATTCTGCATCAATTCACACTGAAGCTTGTACAATGCATTACTCATAATGTCTACATTATTCTGTTCCACAGTCCCCAAAAGGCAAAGTCCAGCAGTCCATACACTGCAGTGAGTTAAACTTCTTTCAATACAGAATATACAGTCCAGACTGGTCAGAACCATGTGTGTGTCCACCTAGGGCTCCAGATCTAAGGAGATGCAGAAATAATGCTGGGAGACACTACAGCTAGTTAGTTCCAGGCAAGCAAGGGCCAAGAGAAGGTTAGCAAAGGAGAAAGCAGGCTCTTAGTATGTGAGGTCCTGCAGGAGCTCAGAAGATAATATAGAGGCTGGACTACAGCAATGTGGGAAACAGAAAGGGCCAATTTTGAGGGGCTTGTGTCTTGCTGCAATGCAGATTTAAATAATGAGCCTCCGGCAACTGGCAGTGAGATCTCTGATGCAGCTACTTCAGTTTAAAGCAGATCTGCAGTTCCCATCTTCGCTTAGGGTCCCAGCGTCCTGTGTCTGTAACCAGAACTGTTCTAGTGAAGTGGTGGCACATGTGAGCAAGCTGTACTATGGAGCTACCATTGTTCTCATGGAGTTTTCCATGGAGTCGTTGCATAGTTTCAGTGAAATGGTGGGCAGTATTTTGTCATAAGGAGAAAATATGATGGAACCCTGGGTGCACGCTCTAGGCTTTGAAGGGAAAAAACAGAATGATCTACAAGAGATGCAGTCCTGGGACATGGCTGTGGCGTTGACACTTTCCCTAGCACATGTTGTTAGCCAGTTTTCCAAGTGAGCAAAAAGCCTGCATGCAAGGAGGGAGAAAACCTTGAGATATATACGATATTTAGAAAAAAATATTCTAAAAATAAATCTTCTAAGTCTCTGGGTCACCCCAGCAGGTAGAGTAGAATGGACACATGGATTTCCCACCCTGGATTGCATTTGAAAATCACAAAAGGTTTTGTGAATCCAAACTTCACTCCCACTACGTTATTTTTAATTATGGTTGAGTCACAGCATATCCCAAAGGGGATTGGTGGTGAGGAAGTTAGATAAAGCCTGTGACCTGAATGTGCCAGTGTATCTTCCATTGTGATCACCTGGCTTAACAGCAAGATCGTCATTGTTCCTGATTATAAGTGCCACTTCCATGTCGCCTGCCAGATGTTCACAGAGATGTTCCCCTGCAGCAGATAACCTTTTTAAAAAATGCTGTTAAATTCAGCAAATAGAGTGAGAACCCCAGGACTTAAGTGCCCACAAGCTAATGGTGTCTCTCTCACAGTTCCCTTGAATTTCTAAGTTCTAAACATTTTCCCTGAGTTTCCTTGTCATAAAGGTTCTTTTGTGCAGGGCACGGAAACATCAGGCTGTATGCACAGAAATGCACAGAGCCGGCCAGAGCTCGGTTTCTCTGTTATTGCCAGAGCTGATTCATGGCAGGTGGAAGCAGTACAGGAAGTCTGTCTGCAGATGCCTGGATCACAGTGAACTACCTGCTGGCAGTGATGTAAGCTCAGAGGCCAAGCAGCATCTGCCTCCTTGTAACTTACGGTCTGAACAAAACACAGACCTCCCCCTCCCTGCCAAAAAAACCCACAGCACACAAGTACTTTCATGGGACTCGGAGTTCTCTGTTATTTTTACTTGACCACTCCCTGTTGGAACAATGGGGCTTCCCATCAATGTTGCAACAGTTAAGCACAAGTCAGCCACATCTATGAGAATGTATATTTATGGCATCGTCTATGTAACTGACCCGCTCTGTAGGTTAGCCTTAGCCTTTATTCTGTCTTGGATCAGCAGTAATGAGGACAAGACAGGTTGCTGACTAACCAAGCTCATGATAGGATTCTTACTGGCTGACAGAAAGGAAGAGTATCAAATAGTGTGTAGATGCACCACACGCAGCTCCAGCCTTCAGTCCAGCAGTGCTAGTTTATTTGGACCCATCAGCTTTCTGAGCTCCTATTAATTTGCATTAGATACATCTGCTCTTTGCCTGGAGTTGTGTGAATATGACCAGACAATTCTGTCTCAGGGATGAGGCAAATTGATACAGCATCCCCCAAGTAGACTGGAATCAAGCAACTTATTTCCTTGTGCGTGTCCTTTTCCTCTCACTCCATCTAAGAAGAAAGATGGCCCAGTGGTTAGAGTGCAGGCCTGAACTGTGAGAGTACTGGATTCAACTCCTGCTCTAACATAGTCATCCTGGGTGACCCAATGCAAGTCACCTGGTCCCTGTGTGTCTCAGATCTCCATCTGTAAAATGAAGAGTATGGTACTTCCCTAACCCACAGGGGTGTGTGAGGATAAATATATGGAAGACTGTGAGGTGCTCAAATATTACAGTTGACAGGACCACTTGAGTAGGACAGATAGCTCTGCAGTCCTTCCTGAGCCAATAAACTCTTTAAATAGAATTTTTATCCCCCCTCCTAGGTCCCAACTCAACAGAGTGCCTAAGCATGTGCTTAACTTTAAACATGTGCTTAAGGACCATTGAAATCTTGAAGCCTTTAAGAGCATGTTTAAGATCCTGAATAAGAATGGAATTTACCGCACAATTAAAATTAAATGTGTGCTTAAACGCTTTGATGAATTGGAGCCCTAAGGTTGAGGGTGTCCTTTGAGAGGAACTTTTTTCTCTTCCTATTCCCAGGACTCCATGCAAGGCTCAGAGAGAATATTGGGGGTAGGGGGTGTGTGTGCGTGCGTGTGTGTGTGTGTGTGTTAGGAATATTCCAGTTTAGAGCAGTAAAAACTCATTTTTGTCACTAAAATCAGCAGCTCTGAATCTGGCTGCACATGGGGAGCAGAACTGCTGAGTAAGGAGGTGCCATTTTTACATGATTACTTTTCTGACCATAATTGCACTTTAAGGTAGTGCTAACCGAGGGTTCAGCATTCCTGGGAATAACATCTGTAATTGTGGAACTGATAATTTCCTCATCAATGGGGAGGAGGGAAACCTCAGTGTCACCCAGAGAGGAAATTAAACAATTCAGACACTCAGTAATTTAAAGCATAGCTCTCATACTTGTGGGTCTTATGCATGACAGGCAGCTGGGAAGGACTTGATGAAAGCACTCTGGTGTGCGTATAATTATTGTATTGAGTCAAGTTTAGCAGGGAGATTTTGTCATGATCTAAATATAACCTCCCAGAATGTTGAGCGCACGGAGCTGCAGTCAGAAATCTGAGCAATGACATTTGCTTGTGTTGCATTGATACAAGCTCTTCTCCTAATCTGAAACAGATGCTGTCATGTTAATGGATGCTATTTTGAGGAAGCTAGTTTTCAAGCATGTTCCTCATGTGGGTCTGGAGCTGCGTGAGGGAGTCAAGAAGAGAAATATTTGAGGAACTCACTTGTCCTTCTTTAACTTGCTCTTTTAAAGACACAATCGGCCACATGATTCCCAATTGCCTCCATCCATGTGTGTCAGGCACCCAGCTTGCCTTTTCCTGCATCTGGAGATCTAGAGCCTCCTTTGTTATCAAACTCTCCAAGATTAAAGTCATATGCCAATGTGAGCCATGCAACTGAGAGAGAAAGGTTCAGAGCATCTGCTTGCCAGCTTCTCATTTCAATTACTTTGTGGCTGCTGCTTTATTTGCTTTATGCCATTTGTATTATTGTGTTTGGGGAGAAATCAATTTAGTCTTAGTTCGATACCTAGCAATAAAAGGAGAAACAAATGCCCCATCAGATCATTAGGGAGGGAGGGAGAGGAATTATTTAAGTTTAGTACTAATATAGGCACG
>ML675625.1:12971444-13169305 GCA_007922155.1 Mesoclemmys tuberculata | reverse complement strand
CAGACTAGATGATCATATTGGTCCCTTCTGACCTATGAGTCTATGAGATCAGTGATCTTTTGGTATAAAAAAACCAAGCAGCACTTTACTCGGTTCATGAGCACATGTCCAGCCTTCAAGCTGTTGACCTGAATGCTGAGTTAGCCTCTTGTATCAATGTATAAACACAGTTTGTCCTCCATGAGGTGATAGGGAAGGAATTCACTGTGGATGCAGCTATATTTCTCTGGATCCATGTTGCTTAACTGTTTCAATGAGCCACTGTTTTTGTTTGGATCTCTACATATCTACATTAATAAAGATATGAAAGTCTGCAAGTATCTAATCTGCAGTTCACACGATGATCTATATGGACCCATACCTGCAACATATTGCTTCCAACTGTACCCTTCTATAGTTTTTGGCAGGTTGTGTCTGATCCCTGGATATGGAAGGGGCATGGAGCTTTTACCCCTCAGGGCACAAGAGCCTTTAAATTGCAATGTGCTAGTAATGATTTTTATTGCTTTTCCATAAAACATCCCATGGTGTTCTCCAGATAAGTTATGTTTGTGGTGTGCATAGCATCTCTAATCTGTCACACTAGGAAAAACGTTCTACTGTCACTCTCACCCTGTGGTTTAAATAAAGCAGAACCTGGTACTACCAGCTGCCTCTTGTATTTTAACAGGGAGATTTCATTTCAGTTTTTGGTTTGGCAGCATGTGTATAGCCAGAAGGCTCATGTATAGTTACTGCACAATAGGTGAGGAATTAGAGCAGCATCTCCATCTATTGTTAAAGTAGTGCCCAAAACTCAGACTCCTTTGTAAAATATTTAATCTGTATAATTCTGAGACAAAATACGCAAACCAGCTCTGTTCATTCACTCACACTCTGAGTCAATGTACGTTATTTTTTTTCTTGCAGAAAGACAAGTTTTCTGTATATGAGGAATATTGCAGCAACCATGAGAAAGCACTCAGGCTCCTGATGGAACTGAACAAGATTCCAGCAGTGAGAACATGCCTCCTGGTAAGCAACTTCTCTAGCATCCTGCACTTAACAATCTGACTTTCTGTTGTGTTTACAGTGCACCTTTCATGTCCCAGGGGCTCAAAGCACTTCATAGACATGAACCATTCACACCTCACAGTCACTGATAGGATAGGTATTAATATGCCCATTGTTTTGATTGGTAAACTGAGTCACAGAACTAAATTCAGCCCTTGAATAAGTGATTTTAATAAGAGGTTGTTCCCATAGAAGCCTTGGGATCTGATTTCCCACTCCATGCTCTAACCAATAAACAGAGCTCCCTCCCAAAAAAGTGAACTGTACCTCTTGATTATTTTCTATGTCTTTGTTCACATTTCCTCTCCCCAGAATTCTCCTTCCTTCATTCTAGGCCATCTCTCTTTTGTTCCCCACTATGGGCACAGGCACTGGGAGTGGGTGTTGCCACCAGATGATAGAGTGGTTCAGGCTGTTAGCCTCAGTTCTTACTGCCTGCCTTGAGATAAAAAGGAGGCTGCCATTTTAAAAATGTGGCTCTTGGTATCAGGGCTTCATTCTCTTCCACCCCTAATTTGTCTCCTACTTGCCAAAGGCCTAGTCCTTCCTGATTAAACGGAGAAGCAGAAGCCCCTTCTAAATGAATATCCGTCCCAGGGAGGCCTCATCCTCTGGGTGGTTTTCAGCCACAATTCCTAGGCCTACCAGGCAGCACGGAGAACAGGATTCAGTCCCTTAAGCATTCAGGCCCTTTTTGCTTTTATGAGTTTGAGTTAGTCCCACAATGACACTCTGTTTCTGAAGCACTGAAGTGTCTCTGTCTAGCCTGTGTTAGCTCCTCTGTGTGCCTCTGCAAAGGAAAATCTATTTGGGAGACGGTCTGGAGGGAAAAGTATATATGACTATTGTTTCAGTGTGTTCTCTGCACCTACTAATTGGACCAACAGAGACAAAAAGCATTAGTTGGCCTCAACTGGCAAACTGGGCGGGCAGCCCAGAGCAAGAGATGATGTGCTGCCAACTGTCGTTTTCAGTAGCACCTGAATTGAAAAGATTCTTAAAATAGCTTTAAACATGGGGAAAATACTAACCCCCTGTACTTTGCTTTGGCTGCTGCAATTCCTTCCACCCCCAATCCCCCATGAAAGCCCATGTTATAATGTCACTATGCAACAAGGGTTACATGAGAATACAAAGCACTGCTTGTGTGACTGGATTTGGCCCGGGTGCCCTCTTGCAGCTGCTGAAATACAGAGCCCAGCCTCAGAAAATCTGGGAATATGTCTGAAAATGCAGTAAGAGTTAAAGGGCAATTTTGAGTCCAGTGTTGGAGAGATGGGTGGAGACGAGGAATGGGAAGGATTGAATCAGACGAGATGCTTGGAAAATTGAATTGAGCTTTGTGAGCTGGTAGCAAGGACCATGGATCTATAATAGCCTAGAGAATGGTTATTGTGCAGAAGATTGTATATAAAAATATCACTCAGGGCTATTGATGGCTGGTGTCTGTGGGGGCTGTTTGAAAAAGAGAAATGCTTAAAAAGTGAAAATTTATCAGAATTCCTCCAGTAACTTTTGATCACTGTTTGGGAATGACATTTGGTCTATCTTGATTTGTGCATGCAGTTTTCATAGGGTTCCATATTCTCCATTTTTTGTAATGAAATGCTATATAGAGTGTTACAGCAGCAGATAAACAATTGTTGCCTTCCAAGAGGTGGCTGAATTTCGATGGTGATGAAGTGATTTTGTTTCCTGCACAACAAGGGTTTGTAAAGTGCTTTAGGATCCTTGTCTGTGAACAGTGCTTATGGAACTATAAAGTCATTATTAAAGAGTGCATGAGAGCTTTGTATCAATGATGATGTTTCTTTTCCTTTCTATATACAGAGCTGCATGGTTCTGGGAGGCAGAAAGACAACCGACATTCCACTAGAGGGTTACCTACTGACACCAATTCAGAGAATTTGCAAATATCCTCTTCTTCTAAAGGTAGAGTTTCAAATAGAATTTCCCCAGCTGGCTGCTTTGTTCCTGGGTTGTTTTGCAGATTTTCAACCCTGGCTCTTGCATACTCACTTCTGCCCTCCTAGTTTGCGTATCTAAAAGTTAACGTGTTCCACCCTATATGCATGAATTACTTTTGTAGGTGTAGTCAAAGGCTGGCTTGAGCCTAACTGACTGGTGATTACTTCAGTGGTTTGGGTAGGTGAGAAAGGGTGATGTATTGACCAGGTAATACCGTACTTCTTGAGAGTCTCTTATGCTTACTCAGAAGTGTAAGTGCTATTTTAGCCACTTCCTGAAAAGCTGTATTCAGATACAGTTATATCAGTATGCTGGGGTGGTGGATAGCTCAGGGGCCTAGTCAAGCCTTTCATCTCTAGGTTACTGGTTTGGATTTACTCACCTCTGTAAGGATTACAATCTCTTACTGTTTGGCAGCTTATCTGAAATGTGTTCAGCTGTCTCAGCTCACTTCCCAGTGGACAGGAATCATTGCAAAAACCACCCCTGCGGTTAGCACTAATTGGCCCCCCTTGTTGGCAGTCACAGCAGACAAGCCAAGGAATGAATGGGCCATGAGGACTGGATTTACTTCTATCCCTAGCTGTGGCCTCTCCAAGTCAGGACTGAGGCACATAGGCAAAGTGGGCCAGCAGCATGGGAAATCTTGCACCACCACTGCCTGCGCTGTACCTGTTCTATGGTTAAAACAAAAGCCATCAGTCTCCTGGGCTGCCACTCTCACGCTTTCCACTAGAATCACATTCATTTATTAATACAAAAAGCAAAAGAAACAACTGCCTTCCATCTCTAAAGAAAGGTTCCTTCATGGGTAGTGAAGTAAAAAAATGTATGTTCCAACAAACAGGGCTGTGACAGCTGGCTTATCCATGCATAATGTTGTAGCACCACGATATATCACAGAACGCCACTGTACCACTGTGTCCATTAATCCCAAATGTGTGAAAACTGTAACTACCCAAGGTGTGAACTCTTTGCCCTTTTGTTCCTTTTATGAAACCACTGTTCATTTATTTAATCCTATTGTATTTTCTCTATTTCATACCCCCTCACCCCGGCATATGCACACAGACACTTGATTGGAGTTTTCTGGATCAATTTTCAAAACACGCCTTCCATTAGTGCATATGGAATTTTGCACACACCTTCTCACATGCATGTGCTGGTTTTCACACACCATCACTTATGGGCACAATTGTTAGGATTTATACATATACTGAACCTGTTTTGTGTGCAAACCAAGTACAAGCTGAATGCAGACGGTGTTTGCACACACAAGAGTTTGCTCAAAAATACATGCAGAAATGAAGGCCAAGGGGAGACTGCTATGAACATTTCTTTCTTACTGTTAGTAATAGTTGAGAGAGGACAATAGCCTTTGTCCTAAAGTGCTACCCGTCCGGTGTATCTTTGGACATGAGATTGATCACATCTGGTTCTTGTGAAGCCTGGTTTGAATGGTGTCTCAACTTCTGCAATATATATATTTGTGTCTATTCACACTGTGAATTTATACTGGGACTGTGAGGAACACTCGTGTGCATAGAAAGAGTGCTGCTGTCGTATCTGATAGGATAAACAGGCCAGAGGAAGTGGGGATCTAAAACTGCGGTCAGTTTCCATTCCTGACCAAGGACCTTCGTGATGTTTATGCTTCCTTGTTTCCACCTCAAGGTTGGTTCCCAGCTGTGTTTATCGGAGAGTTAAAATGCAGAGGGGTGGAGACTGAAAATCTAAGATTCCTTGGATTCCCCAAAGTTGACAAAGGATTCAAAACACTGGCCACACACAGGAGAACAGGGATCGGATTCTTGCTCCAGCTCCACTCTCTTTGCAGGGCTCAGAAAAGCTCTTGCAGGTTGTCTGTATGGGAGAGTCCCCAGCAGGTGCATTGCTTGTAGAGCTGGTTCTGACACCTCCCTTTCCATACTGTGGTGGGCATGTTGGGGACAGGAAGGGTCCTACTGCATGTGGACAGCCAGAGTGGCTAGTGCATGATACCCTCTAACTATCCCTAAGTGCGAATGGTCTCTGGGCTGTTCTAACCTGTGTCCAGAGAATCAGGGATCTCCTCTATTGCACCTTGTGGAAGCTGGGCATAGCAGAGAATTGAGCCCTAAAAGAGAATGAAAGATATTGCTTCTGGAAGGTCATTGGTTTTCTCTGTTTAGACTTGCCCTTCTGCCTTTCTCTCCCTCCCATTGCCCTTTTTTTCCACTTAGGCCACCTGCTTGGAGCGTCTCTCAGACTATTTAGTTCCATCTGCTTTTCCATCGATGTCCAGTAAGTCTCACCTGCTGAGTCAGACTTGCTGATTGGGGCTGGTGAATTCCTAAGCTCTTTGGAAAATGTGATACTTTAACAGATTTCAACCAATCTGTGCAGATCTATGCGTAGATTTTTACCCATTGGCTGCAAGTTAATGACATGCAAATAGAAGTCTGTGTTCCATTTTAAAAGCCCATTAATATATTAGAACAGCATATTCTGCAAATATTAAAGTGAACCCTGAAACCTCAGATCCCTCATTCAGAGACAGATGGGCTATGTGCCACTAGTTAAATGCCATGCAAATAGTTGCTATGGAAACATCTCAGACAGATAGACACGTTTGATTGTCAGTTAGCAGTTCTACTGACACAAGTGGATTTTGGCACCCTCAGACTTCTCTTTCTCTTCTCTTCCATAGCTTTTGGTGGAGGACATTCAGTGCAAGTGGTGGGTTCTATGCCAGGAGATCACAATGTCAGTGAATGGAGTTTCCACAGGCCCAATTTCTCCTGCTTTGCTTTAATAAAGAATTTGTTGCTTTAAAAAAGTAGGAAAGGGAAAAGAGGTTTGACTAAATGCCTCTGAGCCACAGATTCAAATCTAACCCAGCTCAGTTGCAACTCGAGTCATTATTATAATAATAAGCATTTACTGGCTTTTTAAAAATGATCTCATGGTTTCAGTTTCCTCCCTCGTATTCAGGGAATGTATGTCAAAACTACTGCTTGGCACTAGTCTCCATTCTCTGCAGACAGACTAAAGACTGACTAGGTTTGGAGTCTGAAGTAGCCACTCCTACCTAAAAATGGTCCTTCCAGGTCAGAATTAAGGCATACAGAGGTGGAATGGGGTTAAGCGTGCACTGTTGATGCCCCTGCTGTGCCTGACTTCTGGACAGAGGATATGGGTGTTGTCAATCTAGCACCCTCTGCCAGCATAAAATCTATTTATGAAACAAGAAGCCATGTAGCAGAGTGCATTGGAAGCCATTATTAGGAAGGATGCTCTGGATGGAAATTCTTATTTTGTTGCATGTCATTATTTATGGGTTGGGGTTTTTTTTCTTCACATTCCAGTCAGTTTAAATTTCTGAGAATGTTCATTTCTCAGAGTGTCAGGGACATGAAATAGATCTACTAGACAATGCTGAAGGGAATTTAGCTCCTGTCCGGCAGCACACCAGCCTCATCAAGAGAGTCTATGTCATTAGTGGAAATGTCTTTCCACTCAAAAAATGTCCTTACTCTTCAGAAGCTGTACGTGTTGAGTTTTTCAGGGTGATGAGTTTAGGGTTTTCAGGGTGACGGATACATTGCTTGCCTTCCAAATTTCAGTTAACACTACTAAGACCATTTTTTTTTAAAAAAAGGGAAGTGTTAGTACCAGTTCCTCAGAAGTAGAGATGAAGTAGAGATTTCCAAACTTGGAAATAACTGAGGAAAAACTTGGAGTGATTCTAAAAAAGTTTACTGAATAGAACCAACTCTTCAAACCCCAAAATAAAGTAGGTGTTAAACCAATGTAACTTCCAAATAAAATGAAAGCTACTGAACAGCTGTGATTGCTCTTGTGCGGATTGGGCTCTGTTTTCTCCTGCTCCAAGGACACAAACGTATTCCTGCTGATTAGCAAAATCGTAGGCCAAGAGCTGTTCCTCCTTTCTCTTTTACTTTATCTTTAACAAGAGTGAATGAACTTCAAGATTTTCAGATAACCTAGCCACGACCTTGGTTTGGTCAGGTTTTATCCAATATTCTGGCTTCTCATTAATAACTGAGAGGCATTTTTGTCTTCTGGATCGATTTTCAAACTGGGAATCAGGACTCCTGGGTTCTCTTCTCAGTTCTACCACCAGCCCTGGGACCTGGGAGAATCATCTTCATGATGCGGGGTGTGCTATGAAGTTAGTAAATTATTTGCCAATTGCTTTAAGCTCCTTAGATGTAAGGTGCTATACATGTTTTTGTAAGAAAAGGAAAATAAAACAATTGAAGATGCTGAGAATCTCCTGAGGTACTTGGGCAATAGGTAAGTAGATAGTGTAGATAAGATGCTATGAAAAAAGTAAGGCAGCAGGTATCTCCAATATTTTCTATGATTGCCTGTGTGTAGTTTGATATCTTATAGTGGATCCTCTTATAATTTTCTCAGTTCCTGATGAGGCCACTTGGTTTCTGAACCAATGCATGGTGGAAGTGGAGATGGAAAAATGAAATCAAATGTTGATGATTGTTACTATTTTAATGATTCTTTACATTTTCCTAGTTTGTCAAATGCAGCAGCTCTAGAAATGAGTGTGAGCAGTTGCTTTAATTATTTTGTTGCTTTCTTTTGCATTCTCCCCAATTCGCCTGTCCCAGATGTGGTTTAAAGTGAGGTACTCAAACCTGAACACTGTTTTCCAGTTTCTGTGTACAGGTAGAACAATTCTGATACTAAATTATTAATGGCCCCCTTCCTCCCAATACAGCTTTTGCTTAGCATCTCCAGCATATAAGGGAGTAAGCACAGCGTTTGTTGGCTTGCACATTAGTGATCCTCAATATAAAGTCTTTCTAATCTTTTTATTCCTCTCCTCTTTCTTGTTGGAGCTGCATTTTGGCAAAGGATTTAGAATCTGTATTTGGGATGCTGGCATTTGGAATATCCCACTATTCATTTGTCTATTGACAAATGGTTTCATCATGTACATAAAATAACAAGCATCACCTTTTAAGCACAAGAATGGACTCAGCAAAGGAGAAATGTGCAAGTGTTCTGATTTTTTCAGAGAATAAACAAAGACCCACAGCACAGACCTCGGTAGCATACGCTCTACCAGTGAGGTAGAGTTCAACATTGATGCATCAGCTGGAAATCTCACTAAGTTAAATATTAGTGGAAGAGCTGTATTAAAGCAGCACTCTGTCTGGCTGATAACAATCCTATGACTACATTAATTAGTGGGAACTACTCTCCTCAGGAGTAGAAGCAGCTGTTGTGTGAGCTAATCCCAGCACAAAAATAGCCATTTTTCCCTAAAAAAGTGTATTTATATCAGTGAGAAGAGAACCTGGGGAAGTGGTGATCATGAGTTAATCACACCCTTAGGGGGTGGAGGTTATAGGCATTCACCTCCATCTCCCCTACTTCATAACATATCTGGAATGTACAGCACATGATAACCACACCCCTTGAGTCGCCTGATCTCTGAAGGCATGTTACAGAGTTATGAATGTTTCCTGTTTTATGCATTTTCTATTTAGGAGTTACTAAGTATCCAGCCACACATTTACACTCAGGTTCCAGTCCATTTTTTCTGACATGCGCCATAATATGCAGGGTAGTAATTATGTGTTGCCTCATGTGATGGGAGAGTCATAGATCATAAGAGGGGGGAAAAGGACCTGGAGGCAAAAGCTGAACTGCCAGACTCAGAATGCGCTTGAAAGATAAAGCAAAACCAATGAGACATATGCAAACCTTCATGAATCTGGTGCCTGGATTTTGAAATGGAGAATAATGAGGCCAGTGGTGCAGATACAGCGTTGGATGGAAAACTGCTAACTTCCTCTCTATTCCCCTCAGAGTTGTTTAAAAGACAGGACACCTAATTAGCCAGGATTTAATGTGTCACCATCTAGCTTTTCCACTTGTGCGGGACAGTGGGGTTGCATTTGGATTCACAACATTGTATCAAAGGTTAAATTCATTCCCCTATCCCGATTGAATTGAAATTTAAAAAATGTGTGTTCATAAAGGAATGTAATGCTGTTGTTAAGGGACACTGTGCAACATAAAAAATCACTCTTGTGCATCAAATAATTTTTATCTGCTATTGTCACAAATAATAGCTAAGATGCCTATCAATGAAAAAGGAAAAATGATTTCTTATGGTTGATACTTGTTCGCTTTGTGGATCTCACAGCACTTTGTGCATAATCAGTACGATTGGTTGTCACATAGTTTGTGTGAGTTTCACAGAGCAGAAGGGGAAAGAAATATATTAAAAATAGGATTATAAAATCACAATTTGGCTGACAGACTTGGACAGAGATACAACCAGAAGTAACTTTGAGCTTTAAAGAAAAAAAGACTAAATTTCAAGCTGACATTATTACTATTCCAATTATTATAAGGAAAATAATACAGAATCATACAAAAATTAAAATAATGGAATTATGTCTATGCATATTAGGTTTTGTTGCAAAAATATAGTTTGGAGCTGAACTATTTATTAACGCTCCTTTCCAGGTAGATTAGAACAGGAAATCTGGTATCTTTGTAATCTTTATCTGTTGCCCTATGGTTTTCAATATGTAGCCTACAGGATTCCCACCTAAAGCTATATTTTACATGTGCACTAATTTGCTATGCAACTGCAATGAATGTGCAGCATGAACATTCCAGTGTGCAAAATGTAGTGTATGGTTATAACCTGCGTGCTCTAGAAAGTGTGGAGGAAGTGGCATGGAAATATTTTTATGTGGATACTTGTAATTTTCAACTGCAAAATATGTGCTCAGCTGTCAGTTTTAAGTATACAACTAGAGATGATCATTTTGAGGATGGTAGGGAGAAATCTGGCAGAGATTTAAAAAAAAAAAACGTTTAGCCGAATAACATCCTTTTTGCTAGGAAGTATTATAGCTGAGTTGGCATTTGAAAAATCTCTTATTTCCTCTGTTTAAATAATCTGCATTGTTCTTCCCTCCAGTGTTTATACCTTCCTTTATAACTCATATTACACTGAATCCTATCTGCCGATTTTAGTTTCAAGTCTAAGGACACACACAATTAGCAGCACATGCTTTTGTCTGCTCTCTGTTGTTATGTTTTTCATCCTAAATGGTTCAGTTTTTACACTTGGATTCTATCAGATGTCTGCAAATCTTTTATCTTTGAGCCATGTGATCTGCATTCATGACTGAAATACTTGCCTTAAGTTGGAAATCCTTTCGCTCTGTTGAATAATCAATTTTTGCGGCATCACTGCTTGTTGTGCATAGAGTTCTCTCTTTTCTGTGGCAAAGTGCTGCACTGAGCTTGTGAAAAATATTCAGAGAGTACAATTCATAGAAAGAATGTAGAGTTCAAAAGAAAATGTGTATTAGGCAGCATGGGCTTTTCCTATGTACATATTTCTTAGGCTCTGATATGTTTGCTGGGAAATAAGAAGCAAAACTAAGGTTTTAGAATCCAAGTACAGCAGCTGCAGCTGCACCTGTTGACATGGCGCTTTCTTCAAAAAGCATGTTGTTTCTTCAAAAAATAAGCACACAAATTTCCTTTTCCACATGAAGTGGTGCATATCTGCAGCAAAATAGGTTTGATTTCATTTATATTAGGCTCCAGTCCTGCTTGCACTGAATTCATGGAAGTTGTTAAACAGATTTCAATGAGCATATGATCAGACCCTAACTCTTTTGGGGACATAGTTTTCAACCATGGTGCATGGTAGAATGAGATTATACCCATGCACCACAAGCAAAATTCCTTTCTTTGTTTATTTAGATATCTAACATTTGTTGCACATACTAGCTTGCGCTTACAGTTCAATAAATGCATGGAGTGGCCAATCACTGTGTCCTGACTGAGTTTTAAATCAAAACCTTCTGCCTCCTCTGCAGTGTAGTCAAGACATGATGCTATAGAATGGGTGAGCTTTGAGGAGCACTACAGAGACAGTGACATTTTTTCTTGTGCTCCGGACCTTGTCGTTTTCAGATATACGACTTGCATATATACTGGAGATACATTGAAAATCATTATCAGATAGGGGAGCTGCATTCAACCCATAAGATCACAGCTGATATGCACAAGGTGCTTTAAAGAAGAGGTGGCAACTCCAGGTCAGAGTGGAGGCACATTGGTGGGGCAGTGTGGGGGAATCTTCTACTGAGGCTGCCAAGATGTATCTGTTCTGTGAACAAAGAGAAGATATCATTCAGCAGGAATTCATGTTGACTAGCACCTCTCACTAGCACTAAACCCATTAAAAACAATACAAGGGGGAGGAAAAACCAAGCATACGCTGATGCTTTAAAGAAACCCAGAACCAGCCTGGGTTGAACAAACTTCTCTCAGAAAGGCTCAGCTGGAATGAGGATATAAAGGGCTCGATTTTCCTCAGCCTGCCACCAAGTGTGTCATCAGAACAGTAGCATCCTACACCCTCTTTGCACTCACAATTGCACAGGTGTAAATGATAAACCAAGATGGAAGGCAATGGAAAATCAATGCCCATAAATCCCAGGATGGTCAGACAGGACTGGGTTCTGGCATTAGCCAGGCTAAGAAAGTGATGGGCCTGCTTCTTCCTCTGCTGAAATGTTGGGAGTCAAAACAGGAGTTTTGGGTTTTCTTTATGTTAAACATTTTGAGAAGTTTTTCATCATTGACTCCACTTCACTACATGAGCAAAGCCAAATAATAATACAGCAATACAATGTTTAAAAGATTGGGTACTTCTCATGCAAAAGGGAGGTTTTAAGAAAACAAAATGGCACAAACAGTATGAATTTTGAGACATAATGTAAACAGATAGCCTAATTGTCCTCTGCATGTGCATGTTGTATGTTGTCACAGAATCCTGACCCAGGCCAGGCAAAATGTAGATGGGCTTTATGAAAGATAGGACAATCCTACCCATAGTCAGGCATCTGGGTCTCTGTCTCTTGAGTGCTTTTCAGCGTACTGACAAACACTCTCAGAGTTCACTTTGTGCATCATAAATCTGTTACTAAAATGAATAAGCACCTGCTGCCTTTCAGAAGCCCTGGGCGCTCCCCTTCCAGCAGAGGGGTATTGCAGAGCACAGGCTCAGGGGGCTCGCTCAGCTCTGTGCCAACCTTGGGGGAGAAAGGTGGGTGCTTTTCTGCTGGGCTGTGGCTAGCCATTCCTTTTTTACCCATATGCTGGCAGTGGAGATTTATCTAGCACCCAGGTAGGCGTTCTATTGGAAAAGGATGAATTCCTGTTTGTGTTTAGTATGTTGGCCTATTGTAAGTGGAGGACCATTTTCTCCAGATCTTGGTGGTATTTCAGAAGGGGCTATCTAGACATGTATGTTTCCAAAGCAACATGTGGGACTTTGAGCTGCAGAACACCTTCTATTGATTTTAATGGTAGTCATGCAGCAAAAATATCATGCACTGCTTTGGACATGTGGGGCTGAGACAGATGACTGTAATGTATGTCTGTATTATCCTCTCCTTTCTTTTTGAACACTCGTCTCATGCCTTACCCTGAGCACAAAGGAAGTAAGAACAGGCCTCCTATGGGATCTCCTTCTGTGATTTTTGATTGACATTTACAGGCAGGGTGAAAACTGGGCAGCCATCTCCTTTCCCTGTTGCATATGTTACCCAGTCTGTAAATTGCCTTAGAGCTTAGGATAATTAACTCTGCTACCCTAATGGGACTCCTGGTTGTCAGCACAATACGTTTTCGCTCCATCACCGACCTGACAATAGCCATTATCAATCACCACTTACAATTTTCAGGAAGGAAAATTTGTAGCTGTTTGTAAGTTCCCAAAATAGCTTGTTCCGTATGTGATGCAAAAAGGGGCCCTGGCAAAAGGGCAATAATGGGTTTAATAAACTGAAAAAAAAATCCAAGAGAATGAAATTGCTGGGTTTGTTCTTTAAAAGTATCTTTTGAATTTGATGGTTAATTATTATTATTACAAATCTATATAGCCCTGTAAATTTACCTTCTACTGTATGAAGATGAACAGTCATCACATTCATTTGTCTACAGCACCCAATGTGAGCGTGGAGAGCCCAGAAAATGCAATACCAATACATCATGATTCTCATGAGAACAGTTGAGTTGGTCAAGTAGTTTAGTTTCAGGATGTGTATTCATTTGAAAAGTTTAAACAAAACTGATTAGTTAGTAAATAAGTAATCAGAATACTTTGCACTTCTAAAGCATTGGATATCCAACGGGTTCACAGAAATCAATGAATTAAGCCTCCCGACACCCTCTGTGAGGTAGATACTATTAATCCCATTTTACAGCAGAGGAAAACTGGGGCACATTGCTTAAGTAATTTGTCCATGGTCACAAATGTCCATGTCGCATGATCCAGACTTTCTGAAACAATTACTAAGACTCTTTTTAAATTTTGATATTGTGCCCCTTCTCTAATTGTTCAGTTGTCCAAATGTTTTAAATATCTCCAAGCGTTGACTCGTGGAATTTCATATTCTGTTTTAGGTAATTATTTGCCCCACCCCTTAAAACGGTATCTGTATACCTCATAATCTTTGGTGTATTTATCTTCACAACATTACTGTGGAGCAGAGAGTCGTGTTATCCTTGTTTAGGCACAGAAAAGACTAAGGGGATGTCTACATTGCAAAAAGCAAACCAACCAACCAACCCCCACAGGGCTCATGCTAGAGAACTTGTGTAGAAGTTGCTGCTTGGGCTGGAGCCAGGGCTCTGACACCTTGCTCCCTCACCAGGTTTCAGAGCCTGGTTGGGAACATCTGCACTGCTGTTTTTAGGCCTACAGCATGAGGCTGAGTCCGTTGACGGGGGCTCAGACGCACTGCTGTGTTTTCTGCAATGTAGATAGACCTTATGCGACTTGCCCTATATCACACACAGTCTGTGGAGGAGCTGGGGATTGAACCCAAGTCTCCTAACCAAACCAATCATCTACTCTGGAAGGAAGGCCATTAATCAGGGTGGGGAAACCCTGAAGTGAAGGGTCTTAGTTCTGTTTACAGCCTGCTCTGCTGTACCAGCACTTTGGCTCCACTCCATTTAAACCTGGAGTTCTCAAACTTTTTCTGCTGGGCCCCCTTTTGAAAATATTTCAGGCTGCGATGACCCACCCCATGCCATGCCACCTTTACCAGCATGCCCAGTGGCTGACGGCTTGTGACCCCCCCATAATAACTGTGCGGCCCCCTGAGGGGTCATGGCCCTCCAGTTTGAGATCCCCCGATTTAAACTCACTCCAGCTTCCTTTCTGGAAACGTGGATCGAGACAGCTCAGCAGCAGTTTGCCATTCAGTCACAGAACTTAAAAACCAACAAAACCCTATTAAAAAGAACAAGAATATTGAGAGCAAGTGAAATATTCCAGCTGGGCTAAAAACGTGGGCCTTGAACACCATGTTATGTATCGAAAGGAAACAGCTAATTTCACGAAGGTTTTTTTTAAATGGATCTTTTTATCCAATTGTGGCTGCTGATAAAATAATATTGGTCTGAAAAATGATTAATGATGAGTTGACAGTGGTTACAGCTATTTGCTAACCCCTCCTTGCTGGTGATTATTGTCAGGTTCCAAAGTATTCCCACCGCTGTGCCCCAGCAGGCAGTGGCTACTCTGATCTGAACCATCTGAGTTGGAGTCTCTTAGGAATTCTTCACAGCTGACAGCTTGTTCATATTTATGTTCATCAGTCCAGACAACACATGCCCATCGATTACACTTTGTCTAGAGAAGAACTCCTGCTGAGCTCTTGCTGTTATTTGGACCTCTCTTGTTCCCACCCCAGATTGTTTGGTACTCTGTTCCTCTCTGGGAGCTGGCTATGATGAACTGTGTGCTTGTCTGGGGGCCGCTAATGCCTTTGGCTCATCAGGGACTGTTTAGAGTTTATACCATTGGTGTGAGAGTCAGGACTTTTGGTTCTGCTACTGGCTGGCTTTGTGTCCACTGGTCAAGTCACTTAATCATCTGTGCCTTGAATTCCCCTATAGTATAATGAGCATAATACTTTCCTGCCACCCAGAAACGTTGGGAGGATTAATTAATTCATGCTTTGTTCTTGTATAATGCCCGCCAACCTAGGATTTCCAAAGTGTTACTATCACTGTTATTTAGAGCATTGCACAGAGATACCCAACCTATTGGGTACACATCTAGGGCTAGATTTTCAAAAGAATGCAACTTTCATAGGCTGCTGAGGGCTGAGTTGTTTTGAGAACCTGGACTATAGGGCTTGATCTTACACCACTGATGTAATGGGAGGTGTACCTCTGACTTCAGTGGGAACAGGATCAAGCCCATAGAAAGGACTATCGTTCAGAACATATCTGTTTGCATACATGCAGCAGGAAATGATTTGTTTTTCTATGTAATCATTTAATGTAGTTAAGCGTGGTTTCTGCTAGCACCAAGCATGTGACAGCACAGTACGCTTTGTATGTCTTTCCTCTTTTGACATATTTTTCAGCATGCAATGCTTGCACTCATTTAGCAACATAGCTGTACCCTTAGACTGACCAACAGCCTTTCAGAGACCAGCATCTACAGCAACACACATGCAGCTTTCTTCAATGCAGCAAGCTTCTGAGTGCTTTTCTTATGCAGCTGCCCCCAATCACATGTTTACAATTTTCCTCTTTTAGGAACTAGCTAAGAGGACACCCTTTAAGCATCCCGATCACCAAGCGGTCCAGAATGCATTGCAGGCAATGAAGACCGTTTGCACCAATATCAATGAGACCAAGAGGCAGATGGAGAAGCTGGAAGCCCTTGAGCAGCTGCAGTCCCACATTGAAGGATGGGAGGTATGGTAGAAGATTAGTGGGGGTGGTAAACTCTCTGTAGGTAGTTAATTATGCTGCATAATCCAAAGGACTGGAGTGCAATGACTCACCTTGTATACAGGAATCTCCATATGTCTCATATGATATACATAAATGCACTTTAAGGTGTGGGTGGCATCACTTTGATGGGTTTAGAATCCAGTTTTTACTTTGGGCATGTGAGCTGTTCCTAAATGGTAGCATGAAAGAAGGAAACTTGTTAGATTTGAAAGGGATTTAAATTTGGAATGAGTAGATCTTGTTTGAGAAACACAGAAATCTAGAGGATGAAATCTAAGGTGTTCTAAATTCCTCTTCCTAAAAGTCTTGAGTTTTCCCAGGAGCTTTCAAAGTTAACTCACCTGTCTTAATAAAATGTTCTGTCTCCCCCGCCCCCTCCCACTGAAACAATGACGAGTTATAGCTGCTATGTCTGTATTTGCAGCTGTTAGGTAACTCATGGAAGGGATTCTAGTGAAGTATTTATTAGTTGATACTGGGAAAGAGAAGGGAGAGACAGACTGACAGAGAGAGAATGAGAAACTTTGGAGAAAAGCAGTTTGGCAAGGAGCCGTTCAGTGGTAGATTCTGGCAATAGTGTTAATGCAAAAGCGTTTATCAGCTTTGTAATTTGATGTCTTTAGCCTAGGCCATGTGATTAGCAGTGCTGGAAGGCTAAGGGGGCGTATAGTTCATTTTTACTCCACTATCGGGATTTAGTGGTGTTAAATGGCTTCATGGAGAGATTGGCATTGGGGAATTTAAAATATCCAGCTGAGTGCTGCCATCTGAGGAGTCCTTAGCCGATGACATCTTTCCAGAGGTCATGTAAACTTCCTCGTGTTTGGACTTTTGAGTGTGCTCCAGGACTGCTTTTTTGTGTGTGTTTTGTTTTGTTTTAAACCTTGCTCATTTTTTCCCTGAAGGATGTTCTTGGCATCCAGCTGAAGACATGAGAGCAACACAGATATCCAGCTGTGTGGTTTTTGGATAGCAAGCTCAGCAAACAAAGCCAGATAAAGTTCAGTACAGCAAGTCTCCCAGAAGTAGTTAAAACCGTTACAGATTTGATGTGACTTGGGGGGGTCAGAGAGGCAAGCGGCATGTCTTGAACTCTGAAGCCTCAGTGGGGACTCTGCAAGCGACTCCATGATGTCATATATAAAACAACATCCAAACTTCTCACGTTTTCTCGAGGTTTAAATAACCTACAGCAGCCTTGTGGGGAGAACAGTTTGAGGTCTGTTTATCTGCACTGTTTTACAAGAATGCTACCTCGGTCACTCAGCCCATCAGTTTGAAAGTTCAGACGTGTTTTTCACTAGCTATAAGTTATGAAATATATTTCTGAGGCTGCTACTGGTGGTCTGAAGGTTGACGTGCCTTCACATATTGTAGAAAGAGATCAATATTAAACATGTCATTTCTTCTGATGTACATTTAAGCAAGTTGGAAACTGGCTTGCAGTTTCTTACCCTGGGATTCCACACTGCTAGGGTTTCACAAAATGCTGTCACTTTTGAGCAAGGTGACCATCCCTAGCACTGGTAGGGGTACAGAATCCATTTGCAATTCAGAATCGTGTCTTCTATTAACATCTCACCGTTGATTCCCAATGAGAAAGGGTCTCAACCTACGGAAACTTCCAGCTGTTGAATTAAGCAAAATGTTTTTGTTTACCATTGTGGTGATATCAGCTGCAGGGTTGGGTGTGGAAAGAGAAGCAGCATGGACGGATTTTTCCCCCCTCATTTTCATTTAATCTTTTAATCACAGTCTCTCCTTTAAAATAGGAAATCTTCCCTTTTTAATGGTATTGACGTAGAGCCTGAAATGTTAGCATTGTGAACATAAACTCCCTGCACCACCCATTCTAAATCAACAAGGCCTCTTGCTTCCAGCAGGCTTAATCAACAGCATGTACATTGTCAAAAAGCAAGCAAATATCACCTTGATATACTATCTAGGCTTTTTATGATTACAAAGGAAGCTGCATGACTCTGTGGACACCTACTTTTGGAAGAGCTCCACTTTTTCCATTGTGTTTAATTAAATTAAACAGTTTTATTGGCTTCCCTGACTCTGCCCTCCCTACCAGATGTCCAAGTGGGGTCTCCAGTCTTCGTCCCACTTACAGTCAGTGCTGCCATCATAATTTTTAGCATGTGAAATGATGTGACATCTTGCTACTCCATGCTCTCTTCCTTTTCCTTCTAAAAGTATGTCTACACAGCAAATGAAGGTGTGATTGTAGCATGGGTAGACATACCTGTACTGGCTTTAATCTAGCTAGTGCAGGTGTTAGTGTGGATGTGATGGCACAAACTTCAGTGTGGGCTAGCAATTCAAGTATGTACCAGGGTCCTTGCAGTTTGTACTGAGATTGCTAGCCCAGGTCTACACCCCCATGGCTTCACTATGACTGTTACCTATACTAGCTAGATTTGCACTAGCTCAGGTACGCCTACCCACACTACAGTCATACCTTCCTTTTGCTGTAGATATACTGTAGCCCTCATTTATCCTCTAAATTCACTCCAGGTTAGTATTGGGTACTGTTTTTATTTTTAAAAGCGTTTTCTCACTTATGCCTCTTTACAACATCTCCACCAAGTTTTCTGTGTCTCCACCAACTCCATCTTTCCAACACAGCCCTACTCAGTTGCTTGCACGGGGCAGAGTCCTGGCCTAATGTAGTTTCAATTCATTTCGGAGACATAATGTAATGATGGGATGTACTATACTGTGTCAGGGACAGGAAAACATCTGCACTTTGAGGGGAGGGTCTGTTCATCAGGGTGAACTTTGCTCACATTCATTTCTCAGTGAGAACTGTGCTAAATCCTGGGCAGTATAATGTTTGTATTAGAGTATCATCAAACAGGCTGTTTTTTCCACTTGCTTCATGGTTAATTCCTTTCAAAATTCTGTGGATGTTTTTAAAAAGGGGGCAGGGTGAAGAGTGGGTGGGGTTGGGGAGAGAATGCTATAAAGAAGAATCCAGTGTGCGTGGGGGCTGACAGCTCACAACCCCCCAGTAATAACCTCACAGCATAACACAGGCCATATAACTTTTCCCAGGGTTTGTACATCAAACTCAGTAACAGACAGGCCTCTGAGTGCTAATTTCACTGGGGTCATTGCTTTCTTCTGACCTTCATCACTTTGGGTTCCCTTGCACGTATTGAAGACTTGATCTTCAGATGCCATGAATGCCTGCATCTGCCCCATTGACCGCTGTGGGAGCAGTGATGTTCAGCCCCTCTTAACCTAAGGTCCCAACTGCATCAGGGCCTTTATTCAGCCATTTGCACAACTGAACATAGGGATTAGGGGTAACAGTTCTGAAACTCAGACATCGCTGCTGTGTGGTCCAGTTGGCCACTTCACTTTCTCAAGAGACAATTTAATACTATGTTTAAGAAAATAAAATATGTCAGGACAGCAAATGGAAATAATGATAGAATCATAGGACTGGATGGGACCTCACAAGGTCACCTGGTCTAGTCCCCTGCACTTATACAAGACCGAGCATTATCTAGACCATCCCTGATAGGTGATTGTCTAACCTGCTCTTAAAAATCTCCAGGCAGTTTATTCCAGTACTTAACTACCCTGACAGGAAGTTTTTCCTAATGTCCAATTTAAACCGCCCTTGGTGCAATTTAAGCCCATTACTTCTTGTCCTAGCCTCAGAGGTTAAGGAGAACAATTTTTCTCCCTTCTCCTTCAAACAACTTTTTATATACATGAAAACTGTTACCATGTCCCCTCTCAGTCTTCTCTTCCTCCAGACTACACAAATCCAATTTTTTCAATCTTTCCTTGCAGATCATGTTTTCTAGACCTTTAATCATTTTGTTACTCTTCTCTGGACTTTCTCTAGTTTGTCTACATCTTTCCTGAAATGTGGCACCCAGAACTGGACACAATACTCCAGCTGAGACCTAATCAGCCTGGAGTAGAGCAGAAGAATTACTTTTCATGTCTGGCTTACAACACTCCTGCTAATAAATCCCAGAATTATATTTGCTTATTACACTGGTGACTCATATTTAGCTTGTGATCCACTATAACCCTCAGATCCCTTTCTGCAGTGCTCTTTCCTAGACAGTCGCTTCCCATTTTGTATGTGTGCAACTGATTGTTCCTAAGTGGAGTTTTCTGCATTTGTCCTTATTGAATTTCATCCTGTTAACTTCATATCATTTCTCCAGTTTGTCCAGATCATTTTGAATTTTAATCCTATCCTCCAAAGCCCTTGCAACCCCTCCCAGCTTGGTGCCATCCACAAACTTTATAAGTATACTCTGTATGCCATCATTGATGAAGATATTGAATAGAACTGGACCCATAACTGATCCCTGTGGGACCCCACTCGATGTGCCACCCAGCTAATTCTTGCTATGTGTTAAAAATAAATGTGCAGAGTCACAGATGTGTAACACATGGATGCACGTGCACATTGATTCGCATACACAGCAGTCTTTGAATAATAGCTGCTTCCTTTACTAAGCTCAAGCTTGACAAATGCAGCATAATTGGAAAGGGCTGGTTTGGGAAACAGTGAATCCAAGCACAGCTCAAACCTTTAGAACAGCCAGGACTGTACTGCATTTATAAAGTCTGAACTCTATTCACTGATGTCTCTCAAATAGCTTGACATCATCACATAGCAGATTGAGACCTCAGTACACCCTATGAAAATCATCATGGGGAAGTTTTACCCCTGTATGCCTACTAAATTCCATTTAAACCCTTCTAGAGTGGACCGTCTGCATGGGGTAAATCGTTGTGCCCTTGTGCCCAGAGGTATCTATGGTCTCACTCAGTGTGTCTAAATATGTTTCACAAAGTTGTGAATGGTGTTAATAAATTCTTTGCAAATTAAGCAGTTTAACTGATAATATACATTTTATAATCCAAAATCAGTTCTCTTTTCCAGTAAAATTCAAATCAGGAGGTCAAATTATATAATATACTTCCTTATCTGCACTGCTGACCAGACTAAAGTCACAACTATGCTAAGAAGTTATTCTTCCTCCTTACTAAATTACAAATGCAAAAAATGTTCTCAGTCAGTCAGTGTTACAGAAACTAATGTTAAATACTACCAGTGCCTCAGTGTGTTTCTTGTAAGTAGATCCTTGTTAATATAGAGTCAATTGAATCCCAACACTTAAGCGTCACAGAATTCAATGGGTTTTTTCATAGTTTTGACAGATAATATCAATGATTTATTTTTTAAGCATTTTCTTCTATTTTTATCAATTTAAATTTTCACAGTTGCAGGAAATTCTGGTGGGGGGCCTCAGACAATAGTTATTAATTGCAGCACTTGTTGAGATTCAAAAAGTTAAATGTTTATAACTGTTAGAACACAAATTGTCAACATGCTGTGTCAAAATATACAAAGTAAATAACCTTAAATCAAACTAAAATTCTCAAGCAGCATTTTTCTTATTTTGCTTGACTGCAAATATCAATTATGTATAGTACTATTTTTGTCAGTTTGTATGTGTATGGTGAAATCAATGTTTACTTACATCTTATTGATAAAAATCTAATACTTCCAAGCCTACCCGTACCTGTAAAATAATGCTAAACCTAGGAACATAAGGCTAGATCCTAGGAATTGGCCAAACTGCACTTGGTGCAGACTTAGTGGAGAGGAGGGGGGTTTATACCCCTTGGTCATGGGACTGGTTGGAACTAGTTCAGCCCCCTGTGCAACTTAGAGCATTCCTACAGCTTAATTTGTGCCCAAATGCTCTCAAGGGTCTGTTTCACCAGCTGGGAATCAACCAAGTGCAATGACACTTCAGTGATACTCTGTAAAATGGTATGTGAAGAGGATGGCTTGGAACCAGCCACAGCGGCCCTGTGCCTCCCAGGGACTGCCCTGTGCTGGGGAATCCTTGGGCAGCTAGCTCAACCAGCTTTGCGGTTGCTTTTTGCACACATGGATTATCACAGAGCATGATCTGGCCCATAGAAAACACATCCATATGATTCTCACAAGTTGGACATGTTTATTGAGAACTTGAGGAAAGAGAGCAGCTGTCTAGGCTGCTGACAGCAGGACTAGAGAGATGGATCTCTGGTAAGTTCATCTTCTATAAAGATGGTCAACAGAGAACATGAGAAAGCTGCAGTATTAGGGAGTCTCCATTGCCCATTCTTAAAGCTATAACTTGTATTTGCAATGCTGGGCACAGAGTCTGATTGATGTTCTGGAGAGAGTACACAGCAGTCCTGGGATGAGAAGGGATTTCTTATGAAGAAAGGATCGTTGAGCTGAACAGGGAAATCTTATCCTGGTATATAAGGTTTTCAGTGTGGACATTTTTTAGACTCCAGGGCAAGGTTCATGTAGTCACATTTCGAAATTAAGAAAGAAGAGATTTACCTTCTCACTTATGACAAATTCACCATTTAATAGTTGTGGTTAAAGCTGAGCAAATAATTGAATTTTCAGATCAGTGGCAAAACCAAATATCCTGGAGCTTATGCATTTCTTTCCTTTCTTTCTTTCTTTCTTGGTCAAAACTATTTGCCAGATCTGATCCTGACTCACAAATCGTTTCAGTTAACCCCAAACTGCATTTTTTTTGGTCAACAAACTACCTGTCTGAAAAATTTTGTCCAGCTCTAGTTGTGACAGATTTGATAAGCAAATGCATAGATTATTAGTAGCAATGTTTGATTGAAACCTAGGAAAAGAAAAGATTTAAAAAAAAATGGTCTCTTTTGGCTCTAGGGGTCCAACCTGACTGATATCTGCACACAACTCCTGCTTCAAGGGACTTTGTTGAAAATTTCAGCTGGAAACATCCAGGAGAGAATATTCTTTCTGTTCGATAACCTTCTGGTCTATTGCAAGCGGAAATCCAGGTAAGCCCCAGAGGCAGTAATAAGCCTATCATAGGACAATTCTTGTGAAGTGTATGTCTTCCACCAGGGGAAAAAAAGCAACTGCTGATCACCTACACTATCTCCCAGTGGCCTCTAGGACTGAGTCATAGGTTTGTTATCTGTTCCTTTCGTCTGCTTTTACTACTATTGTTCATTCAGTCTCATGGCCAAACAAAGTGCTGTACAAAAGGATAAATGTGCAGGCCAGTAACAGAGTCCCTGCCCTGAAAAATGTACAGTGTAAAGACATAAGTTGATACAGCACAGAAGAAACAGAGGAAGGTGTGGCCCTTCCAGTCTTCATTAGTAATGTGAATAAGGGCAACTCACCAGTATTCATTGTGAGGTTGTTCCAAGCCTAGGAGGGCCACATGAAAGAAGATGTGAAGTCGGAAGAGGTCAGAGGAGAGAAAAGGAGGAGTTCAGAGGGGGTGGAAGGAGAAGAAAGGCCACAGGAGTAGGATGGGTCAGGAATTTTCTTATGGAACAGGATTTTTTTTTTGGATGGGAAATGCAGATTCACTGAACCTGAAATGTTCCCAAGTTATGTGTCGGTTTTAATGAACTTCCACTGAAACGTAGACTTAGTGTCCATGGAACCCTGACTGGTGGGCTTTTGTGGTATTGGCTTCCAGGGTCCACAGCTCTGGGGCAGTCCTACCATGAAGAGTGTCTCAGAGCTGGGACTCCCAGGGCTCCCATGGTTTAGGCTGTGAGGCAGCACCCCCATGAGCCCAGGGATTCCAGGTTCCTAGCCGCAGAGCTGTATGCATTACTTTCCCTTCTTTTCCTGGTAACATTAACTCTCCCATCTTGCCCCTTTATTGCCCTATTATTATTAACTATTATTATATGTTACTAATGTAGCATTGACAGCATTGCGCAAGGCTCTTCACAGATATAGCTACTACAGCAAGTAGTCCATGTTTTATTGACTTTACTCTTCTCTCAGCTTCTGTTTCTTTCTTCATGGCTCAAATATCACCCCCACACCTTCCTCTTTCCCTAATTTTCCCTTCATTCTTCAGTCCTTGCTTCCTATCATATCCCCTCCGATAACCCTTCTCCATTTCCTCCACTTTGCTCTCCTCTTTCTCTGCTAAGCCTGCTCCTTTTTCCCATTACAAGTCATTCCCAAAGGACGCCTCACCCTCAGAATGTTGCATCTGACCTTTTACTGCTTAATTTCAGCCTGCCTAAGAGTGCTCTCTCTTTGTCTCTTTGTAGTTCAGGTTGGTACAACCCCTCCCCCTACACATTTTTCCTGGAACACTAAGTTTTAGGAAACAAAATGTTCCACTGCCTTTTAAGCAAGTCTCTCTGTTTTCACACAGCAGACATTTCTGAGCTACTCTGTACTGTGTCTTTGGATTGGACGAGGCTGCTCTAACACATTGAGTTCCCCCAAAGGATCAGTGTTGTTTATCTTTCTCTAATAACGTAACATGAACTGTCCAAATCTCCAGACTCTGATTTCCATTAAAAAGCAGAGTGTTCTAAGAAGCCTTTGAGAATTTCATAACATGAAAGATATATTTAGGGACTAAAGGGCTACTTTAATTTTGGATATTTCCCTTGTCTAGCTGCTATTTATAAATCTGGTCCTGAGTGGAAATGAAAGTCTGCACACTTAAGATAGCATTGTCAGCCAGCCAGCTGCGTGGAAAACATCTGACACATTAATGGGATGCAGATTTTGTGAAAGTTAGAGCTGTCTACAGTGGTGCCTGGCTTAAAGCCTAATGATCTGATTTTGATCTCACATATGCTGATTTCAGCTGGTCTGACTCCATTGGTGTTACACCTGATTTATTTCAGTGTTACTGAGATCAGCATCAGGCCCACAGCTTTTAGTACAATGTCAACAGTAAGACAAAATGCTGCTGCTCTGTTTTGGAAAATACGGGGTCTCACTCGGGGGTAAATCAGAAGTAGATTTGCTGAGATCAGTAAAGTTACACCAGTGTAAATTGGGTTTGGGATCAGAGTCAGGACCCACATTTTTAAATGCAGGTTTGCTGTTTGATCTTTTACAGAGGCCTAGCGAAGTCTGACAAACTGATGACACAGATTTTTGGAGCTGAGTATTAGTTTTGTTATGTTAGAAGCAGCCTCGTTTGCTGTTCACGTTGAATCCCGATGTCAGGAACAATATGCTTCGTTTGGGGAAATGGGCAGTATATCCAAAGGTCTGCATCAGAGCCATCAGGAGAGCTTCTCTTTTGAATCTCCTTCAGGAATTGATCTAATGGTGCTAAGATTTCAGCCCTTCTCAGTCTGTTTGCATGTAAATATCTGGTCATCACCCAGACGTATTTATCACCAGTGCTGGTTGGAAAACGAAAGATAATGTTCACATAAGTTAGATGTCAGTGGTGGGGGTAGTAGAGAATCACCAGTTTTTCATTTTAACAGAAATTCTCTGACTAGCTCTTTTTATCACAACATTATTTATGTCCCTTGGGATCATGACAAGTCACCAAGGCTGTCCGTTAATGTCACAGAGTTTGGACATCTGCCATCTTAAATGATGCTCATTTGACCAGTTTTGAGCTGGTTCATATAGTGGGGCTGTTTTTAAATATGAGAATCAATTAAAGCACAGCAGGTGCCAGCTGGATAGTTTTAAACGTCTTCTGTGCATAAAGGCCTGGGACATAACAGTGAAAAGGGCTTTCCTGGATTTTTAACAAGACATTTTAACAGAGACACTTTTGTAACTTGAATGATAAGGGTACAAACTCTGATGCAAAGGTTGCATCAATAGGGTTGTTATACCACAAGGATGTTGGTATGAATGCAACAGGCAGAGACTTTCAAAATGCATACAACAAACCATGTGACGCCAGACTCTCTGTGTTTCATTATCACCTAGGAAATCAGAATGGATGTTCTGAAAGTTTCCAAAGACTGTCAAGCAAGCAGAGGCCAAATTTAACATTTTACATCAAAATTGTGTGACTGGAGGTTTTGTCAATAACCATGTGGAATTCAGCTGTGTCCACTGAAATCTGTGCTGACATTTCTGGTTGGTTCAAACCCACAACAAAGCAAAACTCAGAGTGTTCAAAATTCTCATTAAACCTTGCAAAATGCAGCTGTTGAACAGTTCTTTTTGCTACGCTGACAATATGGCATGGTTATTACTGGCATGTTGTGCAATAGAATAATTGAATTAATATATTATGTGGTCAGCTCCCCATGAAAATTGAAATTGGAATAAAGTGGAGGCAGGTGGCATGGTGGGGTTTTTCTTAATCTTAATATATCTCAAATGGAGTGGAACTATTGCTTCCAGTGTTCGTTAGATTTAAAGCAAGATATTTGTTATCAGCTACACTTGTTTTTCACAGGCAGAATTGGTAATGGTATAAATCCATCTGCCCCAGGTATTCATTATGCTAAATATATTATTTTTACTGCCTTGTTAATAGTTACTTTCCCAGCTCCTAGTACACTGAAAACAGGATTATTACAAGTTATTTTAAAGATTCTTAAAAAAAATCCCAACACACTCACAAAATCCAATCTCTTCTTCTAGTCAAAGATAAAGGAGAGCTATTAATCGTATTTCTGATTCCTAATTGCAGAGTTACTGGGAAAAAGGCATCTAAACGTACCAAGTCAATCAATGGATCCCTCTATATCTTCAGGGGCCGAATAAACACAGAGGTCATGGAAGTGGAGAATGTGGAAGATGGGACAGGTAAGGGACCAGTTATATCCTTCCAAGGATAGAGCATGTCCATATCCTCCCTGGGTAAACTGCAAAGTACAAAAATACTGCATCCAGTCACAGTTTGGGTCCTTCCTTGGGGTTTTGGCTCAAGCCCTAGGCGAGCAGAACAAATTATTCTCTCTCCTTGTCGTTTGGAATATTGTCCATTGTTATCCTGAGAATCAAGCCACTTAGAAAGGATTTGCTGCCATGAATGAAATACGATCAGGCGTTACTGTCCTTGTGGGCTGGCACTGGAATCTGGCTTAGCTAGAAAAGAACTAGCGGGTTCCAGTTCAAATCTTCAGTTGCCACAGCAGCACCTATTACTGTTGCATTGAGTCATGGTTTGGTAAACTGTCCCTTAGTCTAGGGGCAGGCTGAGGGGAGAATGCAAGTGTCCTTATGTTCTTAACGCAAAAATTCTTGCAATGTAAATAAGTGGTGGTGGAGCTAATGGTTTCCCAGAAGGCTCAAAATGGAGACTCTTGACAAAGAGCAGATTCTTTTCCACTCCTAACATTTTAGAGCCAGCTATTTTATTCAAAGCATTTTCATTTGAAAGCTTCCAGTATGATGAGGCCCAGTTCTAAAGCATCACTAATTAGGCACCCTTTGGGGCTGAGGGCAAAGGCCAGCTGGGCATGGAGACTGAAAGGGATTGACACTAGAAGAAGTTGCTGTAGGTCAGGGTTGTAGCAGATAAACCAGGCTGGTTCATAGATTCTGAGGCCAGAAGGGACCATTGTGATCATCTAGTCCAGCAGTTCTCAAAGTATGGGGCAGGCCTCCTAAGTGAGGCACGGGAATGTGTCAAGGGAGGCATGTGCTTTTTGGGTTTTTTTTAAAAGAGCTGTGGCAGTCAGCCCCAGGTGGCTGCAACTCATATAGAAGGGCCATACACACCTAGGAGGCAGCAGTAAATAGGACAACCCGAGTCCCACTGCCCAGAGGTTGACAGCTGGAGCCCTGCCACACAGGCTTGGGCTCTCCTTCTCCCCCCAACCATCCCTCACCAGGGGGCATCTGGAGTCCAGCTGTCATCCTTGGGGTGACAGCAGCACAGAAGTAAGAGTGGCAATGGGGCAGTAAGTCTGCTGTGAAAAGCGATATTGATAAATATCACTTTTCATATTCCCTCCCCTCTGTGCTGCTGCTGACGTAGTGCTTCCTTTAGAGCTGAGTGCCCGGCCAGCAGCTGCTGTCCTCCACTCTGTCTTCAGAGCTGGGTGGCGATATATGTACTTGGGGGTGGAGGGGTGGGGAGCATAAACGGCTACAGACACAAAGAATTGGGGTGCGATCAAATAAGTTTGAGAACCACTGATCTCGTCAGATCTCCTGTATAACACGGGACATAAGGAGAGCCCTGAATTAATCCCTGTTTGAACAAGAGGAGATCTCTTGGGAGAACACAGTGTGTACATGTGTCTCTGTGTGGAAGAGTATGTGTCACTTCCAGATGTGCACTGCCTAACATGTGTCACTTACGTTGGGGTGATGAGAGAATTTCAGTCTCTAGGGCTGTACTTTGGCAGTTTGTACTTTCCTTGGCAGGACTTGGCGCTAAGGGATTGTCCAATATAAAATATAAACAGATCAGTATTTTCATTGGAATTCAAGCCATCGGTGAGCCATCTACAGACTTCCCCTGTTAACATGGCTCTTGCAATGAGACTTGCCCAGACTCTTGCTGAATGACGAGGTGCTGCTCAGAATTCCAATTGCCATCAGTGGGATTTCTGATTGTGGAGCAGTCACAGTTTCAGACCCATAATGTACAAGAACCAAAGCTTTCAAACTTGGCACACTAAAGATAGGCACCTACATGAGTAGTAGACTTTCAGAGGAGCTAAGCACTCTCAGCTCCCAACGACTTCAGTAAGAACTGCAAGTGTCCAGCACTTCTGAAATTCAGGGCATTTAAATATGGAAATTTTAGCCAAAGTGTCAAAGGTTAATTTGTTTTCATTAAAGGGCCAGGCCTTCCATTCACTGTGTGGGCTGTGCTTTTTGTTTCTGCAGCAGATTACCACAGCAACGGCTACACGGTGACTAATGGCTGGAAGATACACAACACGGCCAAAAACAAATGGTTTGTCTGCATGGCCAAGACTGCAGAGGACAAACAAAAATGGCTGGATGCTATAATCAAAGAAAGGGAACAGAGAGAAAGTAAGTGCATGGCAAATCTTCTAACAGCACTGAATGAATCAGACAGGAGAGAGACTGTGTGTGTTAATGTGCGTATATGTCTGGGTGTGTGCATACATTTTTGGGTGCCTATGAATGTGTCAGAGGGAGAGAGAAGCTGTTCTAGTTTCTTAAAGTTTTTCCTCCATGTGATGGTGACTTTTTAATGGCTAACTTGAACAACAAGAGAATCAAGTGACTAGAAGCAGCTACTTCTTAATTTACCCATAGGCATTTTAATGCTTATGCGTCATAATATTTACAGGACTCAAACTGTCCGTTTGTTTCATGCACTTTGAAACGTTGTCTTTACTTAATCGAGGTATAAATCTTTTATTTGTAAATAGAGCCTGCTGGGGGGGGCAGGGGGAAGAGGGCGACAGCCTTTTGCCAGGCATTGGTATGGACTCATCCTTACAAGGAGTCAACCTAAAAGTTTCTGGGCTGTGCATTCAATTAAAACCATTCAAGGAGAACATCTTCGGGAATGTTTGGGCTTCTCAGACTAGGAACGCCGACAAATCTCTGCAAATGTTTGTGTCACCTTTATCCTTCTGGAACTGAACAAAAAACATGATTGTCTGTGGAACTGCTCTGTGAGAAAGAGGTAAGGTCCATGGAGCCTAAACACAGGACTGGAAGCCAGGAATCCTTGAGTGAAGAGGCTCTGACACTGACTCCCTCCGTAGCCTCAGACAAGTTATTTGACTACTCAGCCTGTTGGCCTATCTACAGAAGGGAGCAATAAATCATTGGCAGCAGTGTTGACAGTTAACATTTATAAAGCACTTTGGAGGTTATGAGCCTGACTTTTAGAAGTGCCCTCCCATTTTGCAGGCACTGTTTTGTGGGTGCAGTTGGTCTCATTTACAGCAATAATTACCTGATACTGCCACCACTAACTGAGGCCACGCCTAACCTCAGGCTGAAATCATTGAGAGAGAATATCCCTGAAGGCCAATGAGTTTTAACTTTGTAAAAAACGTTTCTAACCCCTAGAGATGGGGAGGTCGCTAATCAATCCTACATCACATTCTAACAGAGCTACGTTAGCATTTTTCATTAAAAAAAAAATGAAGTTCCTGGCTCCCAGGTCTGTGTTCAGAATGCTAGATCACATCACGCTAGAGATCTGGGAACTCTTCATTTCAGATGAAATTCTTGTTTTATTTTGTTTGCTGTTTTGTGAAAATTCCTGTGCATTAGGTAAAAAAAAAAGTCAGGAGGAGAAAGGTTTAATAAGAAACTAAAGAGATAGGATGAGACAAACAGATCCACTGTTAAATAAGTATCTGGGCAGGGGAGAGGAGAGCCACCATCAAGATGATCAGGGACAAAGCAGAACCACAGGAACAGTTAAAAATTAAAGTATTCTAATAGTACGGGCTCTTTGCTGGTGTATGTGAGATGTCTGCAGATCTGAGCTGTTTATACCCACATGCACACATTATATATAACATCATATTATATGTTACATAGTGTTAGAGCCCTTATACAAGTGGCAGTAAATACCCGAAATGTACATTAAAGAAAGCATGCAACGTACACATTGTTTCCATTTCTCTCTCAGAGAACTGCTGATGTCTAATGGAAAACGTCAAAAAACCATTCTGCTTAGACACAGACTCCAATACTGTAGCTTTGATCCAAAATTGTTGGTCGCTTTTTGAAAATTATGGCATCATCCATTGTGTATCACAGTGTGTCCTTCTGTAAAGCAGGGGAAATAATACTTTCCTACTTTGAGGCCATGGCATGAAATGTGATATCTGTAGAATGCTTTTAGGTCCTCAAGTGGAAAGTGCTAGAGAAATATCAAGTATTGTTGTTATGCCTTCCAAACAATTAATCTTGCTAGGTGAGGAATCATTTGTAGAGGGTGGCTGAATTCTTAACAACAAAAAGTACAAAACAAAATTCTTAGGAAAAAATACAGAAAATGTTGGTGAAGGAAGCGGAATTATTTTTAATGGAAAGTTTCTCAAAGTTTTCCATGCAGCAGCCACTTCTGAGACTTTTCTTTTCTGCTGCTTTTCATCATCCTGGTTTATGATGTGGCAGCCGATGACAGGAACTCTGGATAAACACAGTTATCATGGCAGACATTCCAGACCGTATTGGAAAGCTTCATTTGACTCAGAGTACTTGCAAGGTCATAGAGCTATCAGTGTTTGGATTAGAATCTGTGGTGAGCTTCCCAATTCTGTGTGATCCTGGAATGAGCTGTGTAGAATGTACATTCCAGTCGCTGTTTACATCAGAGCTTGGGGAATTCAGTGATGTAACACCAGAATGAAACGTGTACTATTACACCGGCTGTTTTCTATCACAAGTTCACATTGCAAATTAGGTTTGGCTACCATGACAGCATGCATATTTGAATCGGATCATGAGATAGGGGGCGGTAACACTAAGCCAGGAGGGTTGCAGAACCAAAACCTCCAGGCAGATATTGGATATATTAAACAAATGCTACTTTGCAGGATGAAATGTTATATAAGATGCTCATTTCTTAAGCACATGTACCAAATCTATGAAACAAATGTAATAACCATTTGAAAAAAACTTGAAGGCAGAGTGGTGAGTAATTGATGGCCATCAGGGCTCTTAATGTTTGTTCAGCTTTAGTTCTTCAAGTATAAAATAAGGCTAGAAGGGGTAAATTGTGCATCCTTTAGAGATAATTATGTCTCTTCTCTATCTAACTAGCCTTTCAGGCTGTTGCTTTAATCTATAAAGTGAATATATTGGTGGTGAAAGGTGCCAGAATAAAATAAGTGGAAAACTAAGTTCTCTATTCATTGCCAGAAAGGTGCAGTACAGACAACAGCACATTCCCTCCATGTTCTGTCTCCCCCCGCTCCAAATGTGCCTTAACCCTCAACACCAGGGGCAAGAAATGAGGGTGGTTTCCATGGCCTTCCATAAGATAAGATAAGAGAGCTGGGAAATGCCAGCTGTGATATGGATGCATGTTCACTAGGAGCTAGAGTCAGAGCAACAGGCTCGTTTCAGACCAGCTGGTCCGAATGTTGTAACTTTCAGTCACAATTAAACTGGGCCACATGCAAACTGACAGCTGGGAGATGACAGCCTTCATATATCCCATAACCACTCCCCTAAGTCATCCTGTACCTCTTCAGTTGATTGCTTGATATGGTAGCCAAAGTATATCCTCTAGCACAAGAGCATTCATACACAGCTTGTTTATTGATGATAGGCTGAGGGAGCATATCTAGATTGGGTTTAAGTCAGGGTCTGGATTTAGTGTCCACAGAATTTTGGCCCCAAACGATGGAAGTCTCTCAAAATCATCTATTTTCACAAGATTTCTGTCATCTTCAACAAAGTCTTGTGAGGGTTCCAGTGGGGACAGCACCAGGAGTGGTGCATTTGTGTGTTTGTTCCAACTTGTGCATGGTCTCAGTGGATGGTCCCGAGAACATTGCACTATGTGGGATGTGATGGATCCTTGTGTTTGGGGCCCTTTGTTTCTGAGCTGGTGATCTCTAGGGCAAACAGAGAAGAAAGACTACAGACTTCACCTGCACACTGGAACACCCATCACTTTTGCATCCAGATTGTGAAAGGGCCCATTTTTCCAATAAAGACTCTGCCATAAACTCTTTACTTTCCGTGTGGCTGCTTCTTTGTGTATGTGGCAGGCCTCAACTTTTGGCTTTGAGTGAATAATGAGGGCAAAGATCTGAGGGAACCCCTGCTTTGTATTCCAGGTCTCAAACTGGGAATGGAGAGGGATGCGTACGTCATGATTGCAGAGAAAGGAGAGAAGCTGTATCACATGATGACGGCCAAGAAAGTGAACCTTATCAAAGACAGGAGGAGAAAATTAAGCAATGTTCCCAAGTGCTTTCTTGGCAAGTAAGTGGTGTTTGAGTTGAAAAGGCCTTTCATGCCAATTAACAGCAGGGACAGTGGGTTTTCTGTGGATGGTACAGTGAGGGCAGATCAGACATGCTTTGACTGGGCTTAATTGGAAACCCCCATTACAACTGCAATTTATTAAAATTAATCATTAATTCCTATTTAGTGCTCTGCACAGACTGTACAAGTGTAGCACATTCCACTGTGGAAATAATTCACAATTATTTCAGGTAAGCGGCAGGAGTAAGAAAAAGAGCCTAAACCCCCAGTTTCCCAGTGCTTTTGATAACCCACCTGTGTACTCTTTTGTTCAGAAGGGGATGCTTAATGGACAATGTTCAAACCCAGTAGCTATCCCAGCCTCAGTATCAAATCTAGAGTTTGTTCATTTAGTTGTTGATGCAACCAAGACAATGTAATTTGAACAGGAGACCTCATGTCTTGGGCAGCAGTAAGGGATAAAAAGAACTTTTCTATGGGAGAAATCTCTGTCAGTCAGGCTAGACATTAGGAAATAATTCTTAACCATCACAGAGATCCTGTCTTGGAAGAGACACTGTGGAGGTGCCAGAGCACCATTACAGGCGGCATTCAGGGAGAGATTAGATAGGGCACTAGTTGGACTATTGTAGGGAAACGTCCTGCACAGCTCAGAGGGAATCAGAGTTGGTGACCTGAGAAGACTTTTCCGACTCAGCTGCCTAGGGTTGAAATTATCAGCTGGGAAAAAATAATTTTGAGAGACAAATTATCCAGCTACTTCCCCTCCCTCCTGCTCCCAGTCGCTGTAATGAGGCGGTTTGATGCAGCAGCCCTTGATGTATGTGAAGTGGAAGTGATGCAGTGTCTTTATGCCTGACAGGAGGCTGTCTTGAAGGACAGACTGGCATTCCTGGTAGCGAAGAGCTTTTGGCTCCTTTTTATTTTTACTAGAGTCACATGGAAAGCTTTGGGCTCTGGACGTGAGGTGTGTTCTAGTATTTCTGTTTATGCACAACAAGAAGTGCTGGACCAAAAGATTGTGTTCTGACAATACTGGCTCCTTTGCCAAGTCCCCGTATTTTATCTAATTCCAAAAGTCATACATGGAATTTCCTGGCCAATGCTTTTCTTTTTAAACATATTCCTTTTGGTATTTTAAATGTTTCACACTCTCTTCTGCTCATTGTCCTCACTCCAGCCTGGCAACAGCCTTGATATTTCACTCTTGGAAACCTGATGCAGCTCTGCCAGGGCCTCACAATCCTGATCTGTGCCATCCCCCCATCCTAGAACCCCACTACCTACCAGTGCACCTTAATCCTGAACTCTCGTGTCCCTCTTGTTTCATTCATGCCACTTTTCTCCATAAAAAGTTGCTTTGCCAGTGCACTTCAGCCTTTACCAAAAGGAACTTTGTTATTTCAGTCCTGGGCCCCCAGCACAGCTCAGCCAAAACCTTTTAATCCTAACCTTTTGCAGACTTGCTGTTCCATTCCTGGGCTACCCCTGAACAATTAATTTCAATTGTGACCTGCATATTTGCCTTCTATTCCAGCCCAGGATCTCAAAGAAGAAGCTATTGTCATGTTCAGTCGTGCCTGTGTGTTTGGTGGTTTTGTGGTGCAGGCAGGTATCAGCTGCGAATAAAACGGAGGCTGCTAAACTAATTTCACTCCTGACCTTAGACTATCTCACAGCATCATATGGCACTAGAGCAATAGCTCTAAATGATTCCAGAAAGAAAGTGTGGATGAGGGAAAAGCTAGTACTGATGTGGCATAAAATAGCCATAGTTTCCTCCAACATGATCTTATGAGTTATAGAAATATCAAGTGTATTTGTTCATAGGTCTCTCTATGGAATTCGATTCCAAGGAATGAGTTATTAGAAAGTAAATCCACTTTGCTAAATCCATTTTCTCTTTGAGTGCATCGGCAGACCAGGCAGGCATGCAAATAATCATACTCTGTGAAAGGGATGCCTTGGTGCCAGGAATGCATTTGATACAATGGTTGCTTTTTGCACTTTTTTTCAGCACCACAGTACATTGCTCAAATGACCTTGAACTTTATTGAGCTTTGCAATGTCGAGGGGTTAGCAACTGTAGACGATTTCAGATGTGCCTGGGCAGATTGGAACAACCCAGATGGGTTGGAAAGATTTTTCTGAGACTGTGTCTACACTTGCCGTGAAATTCGGCAGCAGTCAACGGGAAATACATAGAATAGATTGCATATCTCCCGTCAGCTTCCTAACTTCTACTTACTGCAGTGTTTGCTGTGCCAATGGGAAATGTCCTCCTGTCGATGCTGCGTTACTCCACCTGGAGGAGGTGGATTAGTAGCATTGATTTCCAGGTCAATTGAGCGGGTCTCCACTTCCGCTCAATTGATCCAGGTAAATCTATCTAGTGTAGACATAGCCTGAGTATTTCTTGAGGAGCAGAAACCCAGCAGCATCAGAGGCTTGGCTGGGGAAGAGGATGTGGTTGTCAGAACTTAGAAATAAGGCTACTTTAAATTATGCTGGGGGCAAACCAGGGATCCGACAGGTGCCAGTGAGGCTTATGGTAAGCTTTGCCCACTTCCCAACCCCATTTGAGCTGAGCAGAGCTGAGTATCTGATTCACAGTCTCCATTTATGCTCAGTCAAAAGTTTCTAAGCATCTTCTTGCCCCCAGCATCTAAGTTAGCTATCTATACCACTTTCCACCTATTAAAGTGACAAGTGAAATGAGTGACCGCATATTTAGGGATTTAAAGTTCATTTTATTAAATAGAAAAGGCAGGATTACAGGTGATTCCTTCACAAGGCTAAATTTAAATACCTAGGACTAACACTGAAGTCATGTATGTAGTAGAATGTGACATTCCAAAAGAGCACTAAATTAATTAACACATTTGTGGTAGGCACTGAACTTTAGTACTTCAAGGTCGATTTTGCTCTGTGCTGGGCCTTTGGCTGAATTCTACTTATGTTCCTGCAAAAGTGCAGGCATGTTCCATTGTATCCCTCTGGCATAGCTCCCAATAGCCGTTGCAGGTGCAAATGATACTGCTTTAGCACACAGGTGTGATTCTCAACCTTTCCAGACTACTGTACCCTTTTCAGGAGTTTGATTTGTCTCACGTACCCTAAGTTTCACCTCACTTATAAACTACTTGTTTACAGAATTAAACATCAAAATACAAAAGTGTCACAGCATGTGTCTTTTCCAGGAATCAATCAACATTGCTCCTTGTCATCCAGAAGGGATCACTAGCAAATTAAATGAGGAACTGAGCCCAAGGGACCCACGGGAGACTGAATTAGACACTCAAGATCTAATGTTCAAACACTTTTAGCGCACAATTTAACACGCGATTAAATTGCAGACTAAGTTACCTGCCACATTATTACCGTTGTGCAGGGAAGTCATAGAAATCAAGTAATTGTATGTGGAAATGGTCACTCAGCTGTCTCCCTGGCCATTGCACATGCTGTTACCTAATCTCCATATGCATTTGCAGTAACAGAATCCCCACACCTAACAAATGTGTGAGGTTAAAATTCCATCGTCTTGAAAACGTCTTGATTTCCCTTCTTTGGCTTCAAACAGATGTTTTTTGGCAACAGTCCAGCATATGTCAATATTTCTGGATCATATACTTCTCAGAGTGTATTAAGCCTAAAGAACAAACACTTACTAATTTTGCTTGAGAACCAAATGCCACAGAAATCTTAAAGTAGCACTTAAAAAAACTATCTCACATTGCTAAAGGCTTCAGAGTCTTGGGATCAGCGTTCAGTTATTTTTCTCCATCAGTTCTTAGTTTTATACTTAAAGAGAATTGTTTTATATTGGGGAGTCCCAGCAAACTCCAGGTATCTAGTTGTAAATGAAAAAAGCAGTAGCTGAAAGGGCTGCAGTGTCCCACTCAGATCTCAGAGGTATAAATTTTCATAGTGCAAGTCAATGAACAGTTTGTACCAACTGAGGATCTGCCTCCTGGTGCCTAAACACAGTGTCACCCCTTGGGCTGTATGTCTGAAACGGGGCACTGCTGGTAGCTAGGTAGCACAGCTCCTATTCCCAGTAATGGGAGTGCAACATCTGATTCGCACCCATCTCTCTGCTAGTTTATTTCCTTATTCAGAATCACTGGGACACCAAGAAGGCTTCCCTCCTCAAATGCTGGGCTTGAAACATCAGTTTTACTCCAGTCTTAGGTGTTTTACAAAACTGTTGGTTTCCATGGGATTACACTGATGCAATGAGTCAGTCCTTCTGCTTTTTGCCATTACAATTACATGGTAGTCCCGCAACAAGCTGAAGCTGTTTTTTTGCTCTTGTTTTAAAAGCAAAATAGTTACACTACCTGTAGCTGGGATGAGTCAGCCCATGATAAACTCAGAAAGACTAAAAATACTGCATTCAGAGCCCATAATTGGAGGCATGGATGCTGGTTCTGATAAGCAGCAATCCTACACAAATTGGCAGGCACCCAACTGGTTTATTGAACTCAGATTTCCCATATGTTGCTCTGCTTTCAAATATTCCTTTTGTTCTTTTCGATAAATTTTACACATTCTGCAGGCCCTGATGAAACTGAAAACCTTGCTGGGTCCCCCCAGGGCATTGGCAGCGTCCCATCATCAGGCTGGCAAAGTTTATAGTTTCTGTATATACTGCCTCTCCAGCTGAGTCACACACTACGTTGCCAGCTGTATTCACAAGTTTGCCTCTGCCCATGTTTGCAGCTCTGTCTTCATCATATAAACAAGCTCTGTGTCAGAGCACCGTGGGTCACCTGCTCACTCAGAATTAGTATCCCTCATTTCATCAACTTCTAGTGAGGTAGGAGAGTTAGTCATGTATTTATAAGATGGGCCCTGGCTTTAATGTAGTGACCCTAACTTAGCCTATCAACAGGACTTGAACTCAGTCTGAGTCTTCTCTCATTTACACTGATGTAACGCCATTAAAGCTGATGGAGTTATACCAGTGCAAAACCAGTGAAAGAGGAAAATCAGACACAATGAAGTAAGAGGAATATATCTAATTAATTCAAGCCATGGACATTGCTTTGTGGGATACCAAAGTAAAAATATCATCATTTCCCTAGCTGCGTGATTTATTTTTTTTTAAGGGCATCAATAAACCTTCCTTTCCTGCTCTCATTGGGCATCTGGAGTACTCATTAAAATAAGCCGCTGTTGTAGCCCTTTTTTGATACAACTGGACCTTCTTTCCCTGCATGTCTGCTAGTTATGGGGAATTAAGGGAAATGTTCCCCACAGGAAACATGCTTCATCTGCAGAACATTTCCTTCAGAAACATAGGAAATCCAGCTGTCTAGAAGAGGCGTCATCGTTCCCGTCTGTGTACTGTAGCCGAAGTGTTGTGTAGATGTTAATGTGTTGCTTCAAGGAGAGAGTCACCTGTGGTTGGTTAATGTCTGGCAGAGACACATTTGCTTGCCCTTAGAGGGAGAGAGCTAATTGCTTTTGCTGTTCTGTTTCCCCTTGCAGTGAGTTTGTATCCTGGCTCATGGAGATTGGGGAGATAAGCAAACCGGAGGAAGGGGTCAACTTGGGACAGGCGCTGTTGGAAAATGGCATCATTCATCATGGTGAGTGCTCTGCGTCACAGCAAGATGCCAGATCTAAGTAAGACGCTGGAGACAATGGTGTAAAGTCACTGGCAGTTGTTCATATGACATTCAAACAGCTTCCCTCAACATTTATATCAGATCCTTATTGTCCCACTGGGAGAGGGCATTTAACTCCTTCTAGCACTAATGGGAGATATGCACGTTGAGGGTGCCCCCTTTGTAATAGTTGTGTCATAACATAATGACTCAGGTTCAATCCTAAAGCAACCCTGGGTCTCTCAAATGATGGGATGCAGGAAAATGATGGGATTTCTTGTGAAAATCAAAGCCATCTCTGACTCTTGGACTGGGTAACAACTCTAAGGGGCATACGGAGGAAAAGTTACCCTTGAATTTGAGAGAAATGGATTAGAAAGTAAGTGGCTCCTTTCTCCTGGCTTTAGCTGTTTTACTGAGCAAAAGAGTAGAAACATAGTGTTTCAAGTGCAGTGCCCTTATCTGTGGCACTTTGGGTAGGGGCAGATTTTCAAAAACTTTAGATCAGGGGTCCCCAAACTACGACCCATGGGCCACATCCGGTCCACTGACACATTTTGACCGGCCTGCTCCCCTCTCCCAGCCCCAGCCCTCTCCCACACGGATCTAGTGGTGCCCTGGCCAGAGCCGTGCCACTCCCAGCCCCAAGCAGCGCTGTGCTATGGCCACTTTCTACTCCCGGCCCTGCCGCTTCCCCTCCTCCGCTCCCAAGTGACATGGGCCTAGCTGCTCCAGCCCACCATAAAAAGAAGACTGAGGGATGTGGCCCTCGCAGCTGAAAGTTTGGGGACCCCTGCTTTAGATGCATAAACACACCTAGTTGGCCTTTTCTGCATGCACTTACTTGACCTTGTGTACCATCTCAGTAGTTGCACACACATACTCGCCTAAAAATTGTGCATTCATTTGCACTTAGTATTTTTAAAAATCCAGCCTGGAGCAAAAAGTCCATTCTTGATGTCTGTTATGGAAAGCCAAAGAGGAGAGCTGAGCTGTGTAGCTCTGGAAAGGGCCAAAGACTTGGGTCTGTGGCTGACTGAGCATAGACACATTTGACAATTTCCCCTGAAAAATGAGCTGCAGAAGTGAAGTGTTTTCTGGTCGACCGTATTCCCCTTATGCTGTGGCATTCCTAGCCAGAGAATGAGGTAGTAAGCGGAGTGGGGGGTATTTGTCCCTTCCAGCGCACTTTCCAAGAGCATATCTCTTTAAAAGTGTCATGAGATTGCTGATTAAGCCCAGGAAATGTCCCTTCTCCATGAAATCCTCGGGCAGGCTCAAGCATCTTTGTATGAGCAGTTACATGAATGTTTGCACACCTGACTTGTTTGAAAATCTGACTCACTCCCTGTCTTTGTAGTAAGGCACGATTTTTTTCCTGTTTTTCGTGGCTTTCAAAACCCAGATTTCTCCTGCTGTTTCCCATTTTTTCCCATTTAAAAAAGCGGAGTAACTCAGTCATGTACAATTTACAATACCCATTTCTAGCTATTAGGCATATGTGGCTGGAAAATACACATCAAAGGAATGAGGATTTTATTCCTTAAAGTCTTAAACCACCAGTTGTCCACATTTCTGTGCAATCCCTCTAATCCAATTTAAACAGGGGAGCCATTTAATTAGACTAGTATTGCTTCAGCACTAATCTGTTGGCATTACAGCTCCACAAGCACTTTTTTCAGGGGATTGTAACAGTTTTAAGAAAGGATGTCTGTTGTCTTCTCTTAATCAAAACACAGGGAACCTTTCTTTTGCTGCGTGCGAGTACCAGCAGCACCAGATTTCCCCATGCACATGCATTTCCACCGTCCAGGTACAGACACTTTCATTCGTGTACACTCACACCCTGGGCCAAACTTTCAAAAGAGCACAAGTTCCACTGAGGCAACAAAATAAGTGGCCAGATTTTCAAAAGTGCTCAGCGTCCAGCTGCTCCCATGGTGACACTTATGTCTTTCTTATGTGCCTAAATAGAAACTGATCCCTAACTGTGGATTCTGAGTACTTAAAAATATAGCCCCATGTGCATATACACACAGATATCCCTTTGCATGCACGTCCATACTTACATATACAGTCACTCATTCACAGCGCAAGAAACTCTTCTGATGCTGCATGATCCAATATTGATATTTTATTAAATTTATCCAGGCTGCTGCAGCTGACCACCCTGGCATCAGTCTGGATGTTCTTAGAGGTGATTGAGCAATTGTCCCAACAAAATCTCCCAGCACAGAGAAACGAAAATAGTTAAATACTACATTCCACCAGCGGCCTCTGACAAAAATCAGATCCCTAAGAATGTTTAAAATATTGCTTGTATCTAGTGCTCCTATTGTTGCTGTCTCCTGGTGACAATTGGCATTATGCTTGAGGAGGCATCTTCAACCCTAACCTTAGCTGAGGAAAGATCCTTTGTAATAAGGCTTTGAGTTTTACTGACAAGAAAAGAGTCATGATACCCATCTCCTTATCTAGAATTCAGCTAAAAACAAAACATTGCGCTACAGTCCCACATTAGGCAATGTGTCTTATCTTTTGTTTTTCACTTGGTCTAATATTACTGTTGGGAGAAAACTGCTGATTCCCTTGGCCTGCCTGATCATAATCTTCTCTGGGAATAGGACTCTATGCAAGGCAGAGCCATGGTAGATCACAGACCCGCAGGAGTGCTGAGCTTTGTGCATTTTATCATTTTACTTCCTCCTTGTCTCCTTTAATCCTGGCTTCTTTATCTGGGGCTGCTGGTGTGTAAGTGTCAGCCTGGTACCATAGCAGCAAGCTAAAGGAGTTTCATTGGAACTTCGTTCTAACCTGTGCCAGGCACAAAGGATCAAAGAGATCTCCCTGCAAGACCAGTTCTCAATCAGGTTTGGAAGTATCAGACCCAGGGTATACAGACTTTCCAGGAGGGAAGAGTCAGCAGCTATCAGAGAGAGTTTCAAAAATTCCCCATGTGTGAAAGGCTTTGAGAAGCTTATGAACAGGATTATATGATGGGCTTGCCTTTAGTACCAGGATACAGGACTTGATGACCCTACTGGTCTTCACCAGTCCTACATCCTGTGTTCTAATGTCAAAACAGTGATTGGATTCTGCAACATGGAGCCAGCTTCACCCTTTGACATTTTATAAATCTTTCTTCCCTGCCAAAGAGAGCAAGTGTCATTATGGACACGCCCAGGACAGGCGGTCTCAGTGAATGTAAGTAGTTCTGCCCCATCCCCAAATACCCACAAAAGAACAATCTCTGCCTTCTAAGAGTGGGGCCTGTCCACTCCGCAGCTCAGACAAAAACCCGGGACTAAACTGGCTTAAGCTAACTGAATTAAACAGCTTTGGCCAGCCTGTGAATCCCCGTTCTCTTAGATTAGCCAAACTGCATCTAAATTGAGCTAGTCACAAATAGTTTTATACCACATTTTAAATCAGTTCATCAAGCACTGTTCCCAGCCCAGAAGATAGGGCCTCAGAAAAAGGCATGGGGCTACTAGCTAGTTTTGATCGGGCATATGACTCATTAGAGATGACAAGGATGACTAGAACTGCTTTCTCCCCTCCTTCATCTGCACCTGCTGTTTTGGTTGTTCTGTTCCCTGGCCCTTCTCCTTCCTCTAAATTTGCTTTCAATTTTGGGCCCATCTTTCCTTTGGGGTGTGTCCTTCCCCAGTGAAACATATTCTGCTGCCTATGCTCACCTCGAATCACTATTAAAATACAGCATGGACCAATAAGATCTCAACTGCATCATTGTGGAATGGCCATTTTAGCAATGTAAGGAGTATCTGGAGAGCACCATTTAATTACATCAGTGAGCCCTTTGACACCTTATTAAAAACAAATGCTCTGGTGGAAGAAAACGTCCAACAGCTGTAGTTCATCTCACCAGCATGCTCGCTCCTTTAGGAATTGCAGCATATCCCTATGTCAGAGCTGCAAAAATCATTTTGTTAATGTTGAAATGACTGTTGTAGGGCTATAGAATCTGCAGGGCCTGATTCAGAGCTGATTGAAGTAAGTGGAAAGACTCTCATTGACTTCAATGGAGCTGGTTCCAAAGCCACAAACAACCGAAACAGGCTTGATAGAAAAGGACAGCATTTTGTAGGGTATTTCACTGTACTGAAATTGAAATGTTTTGGAGAATCATCCCTTTGGGGCGAGACATTCAGAAATGCATATGTGCAATGTATTCACAACAGCAGGACTGGTAATTGTGTGCGTGCGAATCTGATAATGTGAGCGTTCGTCATTAGAGGTACCGTGGAAAATGGTAGAGACTTTGCATGCAGAAAAACTGTACTGTCATAATGTATGGCATGGGAGAAGGAACAGACTTATTATTAATTACTGCTCTGGTGGTTCAGTTTCAGATAAGCACCACTTTAAGAATGAGCAGGTGATGTACAGGTTTCGGTATGATGACGGAACTTATAAACCAAGAAGCGAATTGGAAGATATCATGTCCAAGGTATTTGATCTCTATTCTAGGTTGGAGTCTGACAATAACTCTGAATAATAGTGACATAGAGTATCTTTTTTTACATCTTTATGGCTAGGACTAACACTATAGCATGCTGTCCAAAGCTAGTAAAACTAGTATTTTGTATCATTCTGCCACTTTTCATGCCACTTTTCATGCCCTATTGGATTTTCCTATTGATTAGGAGAGAAAGTGAGGTCTTGTGATAAATTATTATTATTTCCCTCTATGATGGTTGCATCCAAAGCCTTCAGTGAGGATGAGGGTGTGATTGCAGTGAAGTCTGTAAAACAAAATCCATTAATTTATAGCAGCTGAGCTCCCCTTACAGTTAAGAATAGAGGTGATGTACCAAAGATGTGTAGATATTTAGTGTTTTTCCTGATACTGACATATATCTAATGTGAGTTTGAGTGATCCCATCTGCCACTCAGTCCATTTTTAATTGGCTTATTTCTTATGGCCATCACTTCAGAGGTGGTTCTTGAGGAAAGGTTAGTAGGCATGGAAGAGGATGTAATTCCATGGGTAAAAGGCAACAAGGAAGAAGCTGAGATGTTTGTGTGAGCTGGTGTACAAGGCTGCTATTGTTGGAAGAGCAAAGCAGGTGGGGTGACACAGTAAGAGATGAGTGGAAAAAGAGGGAGAGAGTTGAGAAGGTACTTGAAAGTGAAGACAAGAAGCTTAAACTTGATAAAATGAGACTAGGGGAGCCAGTAGAGGGTGACTCAAACAGGGGTATGATTCAATCAGTGTGGTGGGAAAGGACAACAATCTTAGCAGCTGCAGTTTGCATGGGGTGGATGCTGGAAAGAAGGATGTTAGAGGTAGACAGAAGAAGTGAAATCTCAGTGCCAGAGATGGACGGAGGGACTGTTGGAAGTGGAAGGGGGAAAAGGGGAGGAGAAGAGTTTATAGAAACATTTGTTCAGTCTAATTCCTGATGAGCAGGTGTCATCCATCACCATGCTACTGTAGTTCCAGAGCTATTCTAGCTATTTCAGTACAGTCTTTAAAAAATTCTGGATCTGGTACATAATTATAAAGCCACATTTGTTTCTTTCCTTTAGGGTGTGAGGCTCTATTGCCGACTGCACAGTCTTTACACTCCAGTGATAAAGTAAGTTCAGCTTCATGGTCTCCTTGTCTGTTGTGCCTGGCTTTCTTAAGGGGATTACACGCTGCCATTGGAAATCTTCTTTCTTTCTTCCTGTAACCTGAAATGAAAGTTTGTTCAGTTTATCCCAGCCCCTTTGCTACCATCCCATCTCCGCAGCTGGGTTAGCAGATGTGCTTCTGCTTGAGGATCCTAGAACTGAATTCTGGAGGACTGATGTCAGGGCTATTTTGGAGTCCACTCTCTCCACCAATTCATCACAGCCCTTAGCTTGGTGATCTTCAGAGCATTTATTTACTTCAGGTATATTCCTGAGGGTGGGGTAGAGTGGACTTATTAATAAGTGATGACTGAATCAGACAAGAACATGGAGGTGCATCTGTTGCTGATGCTTGTTGCAAGCAACAGTACTGTTTGTTTTGTTGTTTAAGTCTTGTAAATTCACCCAGAGGCTTAAGCCAAGGTCTCAGAAAAAACACCAAGAGATAAATCTTTACTTTGGCAAAACTCTCACTGAAATCTGGTGGAGGATAGCCTGGATAGGGGCTTTGGGATTTGACTCTGTGTAAATGAATGTCAGCCCAAGGGTAGAACTAACCTAGGTGCACTAGTTAACCTGCTTCCAAGACATGGGGGGATCTGATTTTCAAATGTTAATGCCTTGATGTCCAGATCCGCAATTACTGAAGCCTGTGTCATGATCTTATTTGAGGTTCCGAATAAACAGTTTGGATGTCCTCTTCAGTTGCCCATGATTGAGAATGGGACTTTTTCACTCATGGACACTTTGTTTTTATGGTTCATACAATTTTGATGACAAAAAATAACCACTGGGTTAGGCAGCTCTGAGCAGGCGAAATGGCAACGTGTGTGTGCGCGCGCGCATGCGCACCTCATCCTTTAAGAACGTGATTCACATGTAAAGCAGAACAGCTGAACAGAGAAAAAACATCACTGACCTCAGGGTGCCTGCAGTATCGGAGGGATTGTGCTGGATGCAGCAGTTTCATGATTTAGTGATCAGCAAGGGAGAAATCATGTTGTCTCAACAGCGAGGTACCTGATGAGGGAATCTAAACAGAACATTTTTAGATTTATGGCAGACAGGCAACAGGTGATTGATCCGCTAATGACAGTAGCGGTCATGGCAGGAGCCTTTGTTTATTCGCCTGGCACTAATGTGTGAGGACTAGACAACATTTCCCTGTATGGGGGCTGTAGGTGCCATGCTACTTTGAGGCACGGTGACTGGCTGAGGTTCACATCACTCAGGTATGTTTCCATATTGTGGCCACTCATGTAGTGGGTCAGTGAGTTAATGTTCAGGCATCCTTCCTGACAAGCAAGGCAGCAGTGAGCAAGTAGGCCTTGGAACGGGATCCCAAAGCCAATGAAATGTTAGCCCATTCATCCCACCTTCAAAGCTCTCCCTGTATGCGGTCGTCCATATCAAAAAGCAAGGAGCCATCTCTAGCAATCTGGAAAATCCTGTTCATTAGTGCTCAATATTTTCATGCTCTCCTTTATTGCTCTGACATACCAAAAGCACATTTTCTCATGGTAAGTGTGAGAGGGGGTAGCTGCCCTCAGAACTCTCACAGTTTTGTGCTGGAAGACAGGCCAAAAAATGCATGTAAGCACTAGGGGAAAGCTTTTGTGCTGAGGACACATGTTGCTGGAAATGTTATTACACTGGGTTTTCAAGTTCTGGAAATGCTACCTTCCCTTCTAACGGCTTGCTCTCTGGGGTATGCAAACATACAGGCATTTCTACTAGAGTTATTTAAAACAGCCGGACACTGCACAGTGACATCTGTAGGTGACCTGTACAGGAAAAATGTGGGCAGGGTCCTAAAAAAAAAAAAAAGGATTTGCATATAGTTTGGCACAAGTCAAAGAGGACACCCTCCCCCACACACACACAGACAGCTGTGCCAATGGACCTCAAGCCTGAATTGGAAGAATCACCTCTGGGGCGAGAGGAGAATTCATCCTCTATGGCCCATTCAGCAGCTGGCCTCTTTACTGAGACTGCCATCAAGAGGGAGCCAATTAATGCAAATTAATGGTGGTAATGGCTTTTGTAATGTGGGACTAGGAATTGGATCAAGATCACCAAACTCATTTCACAGGGGCCAGTGAGCAGCCATAAAATGGAAACAACTTTCATTCACTACTGCCTTGGGATGTATTAGATCCAGTGACCTAAAGGTAATAGGATTTATATCCCAATATCCTGAACCATGTAATCCCCCTTCCTTTAGAGACTGGAGATATGAATACATTTTCAAAAACAGTCAAAGCATCACTTATTTCCATGATCTTTGAACAGGAATGGATGAAGCCTGTAAGGAGCAGTGAGTTATAAATGTGTTTTTTCTTTGTCCAGGAATGGTGCTGCTCTAGATGAGGGCATGAGTGCAGAGGTGTTGGTCCATATTAGAAGACCTAAGTACTGGCAATTAAAAAAAACCACACTGTGTTTGACCTTGTCTCCCTGGATATGGTGTAAAACAAAATTTAAATTCCAAGTTTTGGAAAAAATGTGGGTCTGAATCTGGCCATGTTGTTGATCTGGTTTATGTTTCTCATTCAGGCTTTGAGATGTTTTCTAGTTTAAATCTCAGGCCTTTCTTCTAGAAGAGCTGAGTAGCCTGTATCTTATTTTTTTTCTCTCTATTTATTTTATTTACTTACAGTGCTACACAAATCAGGGATGGTCTAGTTAACCTCATAGGTCTTTCTCATCTATGATTCCACTTCCTATTTAAATATAGATTGCAACAGTTTCCTTATTTATCCAGCCTAACAGAAATGTGTACACTTTTATACTGATGTTTCTTATTTTCTTTGACTCAAGAGACCGAGACTACCACTTGAAGACCTACAAATCAGTAATCCCTGCCAGTAAACTAGTGGATTGGCTCATTGCACAGGTAGGAAAATGTAGATAAATGGTACTTATGTCTGTTGCTGTCAGGCTATCATTGACAGCTTCTGAGTCTTTCAACAACATTACCACATCCGTGCAATTTGACAGTGAGTGTAAAAAGCGGTTTGGTGGGATAGTGATACACTGTGTTTTAAACATTTGTGCTCTAAAGGCTCATTGCACTCCAGTGTTTGTTATTATTATTTACTTAGTTCACACTCAGTGCTTGGCAATGTACAGAGGAAGACAATCCTGCATTGGGAGATGAACTGGATGATCTCACAGGTCTTTTCCATTTCTGACTTCAATGGTTCTATAAAGACACACAAACCGATTTAGCTGTCAATTACTCCCATGTAAATATGGAGTAGCTACACTGGAGTTTGAGTTTGAGAGCTGGGGAAAAAGAGGAACAATTTAATCAATCTAATGCGGCCAAGATTTTAGTTCATCACTGTTTTGTAGGCAAGAGGATGACTCAGATGGCAAAATAAAAGATCAGTTTTAGGTCCGGAGAAAGTGAACTCATTTTTTTCCTCCTTTTCTGCCTTATGTTAGGGTAATCAAGCCTGTAGGTCTGCTGTTCACTGAATTTTCCTTTACAGTTCATGCATTAGGCTTGAATCATCTATGCATAGAGACTAAACTGGTGTGTGTGTTATATGAGAAAAAGTCTGGTGTATTCATTTTGTTAATAGGAACACTATTAACATTTAACTTCTGCATCTAGGCCTCTGTCCAATTCCCATTCACGTCATTGGGAGACATTCCTTTAACTCTAATGGGAGTTGGATTAGGTCCCAAATTTGCTAAATTTAAAAATAAAAAATATGATTTTTTTCTAACTGGTAGTACTACAAATTATTTCATGGATTTAAAAATCCAGATGGGTTCTTCCTGCTACTTATGTCATTCCCTCCTTAATGAATACATCCTGTGGAACTTAATATTAAATTATCACTTTTCTGTAGACTTTTTTAATCTATTGCATAGAATTTAATAGAAAATTCCTCCCATGCTATGAAAACCCATACGAAGGTTCAAAAACATATAGAAAGATGATTATTTTCTATTAAATTCTGCATGTCTTTGAGTAGTTTCTCTAGAACCTTAATATACTTCTGTAGAATTCTGTTAGGACTTTTCTATAAGAGTAGTCCAACAATTCTATAATTAGAATGTAGCTGGTGGCTTTGTTGATGTGCATTAAATAGAATAGACTCCCAATTGCTCTTCCATAGCTGTGTTGACTCTACAGGAATGGAAATGTGTTCAGATCAATAAAGCAGATTCAACTTCCAGGCATTGATGGTAGGATATGCAATATGTTGCGAATGATGCCATTTTTAAGTGGCCACTTTTCTGACTATAGCTGTACTGTAGGATTTTATTGTCCTTGTGATTAAGTGCCCTGCATTTATGATAACAACAATAATCAGGTTTCCATTGATACAGACCTCCAAAGAGCAGCGTTCCTGTGCTCTTGCTTGGAATTCTCATCCCTAGGTAGAACTGTTTTCTTACACCTACTCAGGCTTTGGATTTACTACCTAAATATCTAACAGCTGATTTCAATGGGAGCTGCTGTGTGTTCAAGCTCTTTTGAAAATCAGTTTAACTTTGAGTTGCCCAGTTATGGCTTTAGGAGTTTACCTTTAGGCACCCATTTTCTAAAATCTTGGCTGTGATGTCCAATGTGATGTTGTAAACTAAACACATCGCAGAAAAGGGATCTTGGAAAAAATGCACTTCCTGGTTCTGACAAATCCTCTATAGCCGGGATTTTAAGTAGAAAATTAGGGTTTGATTTAGAAATGTTGTACAAAAATAATGAAGACCCTTGTTTCCTTTAAATTTCATGATCCAACATAGTACTTGAAGGATGGAATCTGCTTTTTTTGACCCTCACAAATATTCTAATGATTCAACAACACAGAGGAGTAAGAGCTTTTTTTCCTACCAAAGAAATGATATTTTAGCCATCATCTGAGATCCTAAATCCTGCCTCCTACCTGGGGAATATTATATTTTGCTGCATCTGTCAACAGTCAAGCTGAATTTGGTCTTGAGTGACACTTAACCATTTGTACATTTAACCTGTTACCATTTGAATTTGATACATGCAAAAATCCCTTATGTATCTCAGACTTTCGGAATCTGGGCCAAGAAAGGCACTAATAGTTTGATTATCAGAGGTGCTGAGCACCAGTAGCTCCACTAACATTAATGGGGCTTCAGATGCTTAGCACGTCTGACAATCAGACCTATTAAATTATGCAACCTGGAATACTAGCACTGTATATTCAATACTAGAGAGTCCTCATGTGAGAGAGGGAGGTTTAGGGATTTCCACAGGACCTCGAGATTTAATGCAGAGCTTGCTTGACTTTTCTGTTAGCTATTTCCTGCTCACATGGGCAGGATTTGGTTTCAGTTACCTCCATTCTGTGTCTTAGGTGTGTATTAGACACTAGAATTCAGTATTAACCATGATATTGGAGGGAGAAATGTTCCAGCACCATTGCTGATGGAAGATGGCGTATGTATGCCTCATACCATGGCATGGAGTTAAGTCCTGGAAAATGAAGACTTGTAATAAAGCTTGTGTTGGATGTTTCTAAGGTGACCCTCTGAACATCGTGGGAGAGGGCTTCAGCAGTCAGAGACTGAAAGGAGAAATACCTGCTCCACGTTTTGTGATTAGGACTGAAAGTGTCCCTCAATTTAATGATGGTCCCTATGGAAATGTATAGATAATCCACTAGCCATTCATGCAAGTGTGCTGCTGGATCCTGTACCTTCAGGTTCCAACCTCACCTATCTCCCCCTGACAGCTGGCTGAAAAGAGATGAATATAGGCCCATCCCACAAGAATGAAGGCTGTTGTAATTGGTGGAACATTAATAGCTGTAGCTGTGAAGAAAAGGCTCCAACAATCATTCTTACGCTTTCTTCTGCACCACTACTTATACATGAGATGCCCTCCCTGGACTAATCTGTGAAGGCCACTTCCTTCTCTTCCTTCAAATCCCTGCTCAAGATCTGGTTCTATCATGATGCAAGAAATTAGCCAACTAACAGTAGTTTGGCACTGGAGGGCAATTAAGAGAGGGTGAATATGGCTCTTACCCATCTTTATAGCTCCCCAATCCTGGGGCCAGCCAAGGGCCATCTCAGGCCTCAGAGAAACTTAAAGCAGTTTCACAGCTCAGGCCATTCTAACAGCAAGAGATCACCATAATGGAAGGGCACTCTGGCCATGTTCTTTTCCTTGGTCACTCCCCTTCTATTGGCGGCTACAAAGTGAGTAGTGTAGGCTGGCTGTGGTGATCCTGTGTCCCATGTGAGGAGGGTGTTCAACTGGTGGGTTTTACAACCACTTCGCAAAGGAGTGCAACGAGGCTGTAGCAGGGGACACTGTCTGAACCTTGTAATTGTATGTTCTAGCCGATCCTTTGTTTGTTGCTTTTCTTCTTAGATTGCAAGCAGGGCAGGGACTATCTCTTTATATGGCGCATACAGCACCTAGCACATTGCGGGTTCTACTGTAATGAAAATCATCATCATCCCAAAAGACAGCACTGAGGGGAGTGTCGCAAAGAGAATGCTGCTGGGAGGCTGAAGAACAGCTCCTTTAGCTCACTGGCAGAACATTCACCATGGCGGTGTGTTTGTGTGCATCTCTGGGCATTTCCTTCTTGGGTGTGGACACGATTCTCAGCTAGTGTACACTGGCATAGCGCTACTGATTGCTTTGGAATGATGCTGATTTACACTAGGTGAGCCTGGTCTGTGCATCTTAATGAAGCAAAGGTTTTCATAGGCAGGTTTGTAGGTAGCAGTGGACAAACCATCCCTTCCTGGTCATTCCTCCATTCTCTCCTCCACATCATCCTGTTCTCTGTCTTGTTCATAGCCTTCCTCCTTAGTTCAGCGTCCATAAGCAACATACCATCTGCCTGCGCATGTAGTGGAGGGAAATAAGCATCGTCTAGGTACAGCATTTCCTGAAGGTTACTGAGGAGGTGCTGCTAAGTTAACTCAGGCCATCAGAAGACCAAGTCTGCAGTGGTAACTGAGCTGGCAGCAAGTAATTTCAAACAAAAGTGTGAATCTGGGCAGTGTACCCCCTTGAACTGAAGTGTGTACCCTCTTCAAGTGGGAGCATTACTTCCCAGAGCTTCCCAACCTAGATAAGGGTCTGAATTATAATGAAGCTCTTACAGCTTCCATTGACTTGAATTTAACTTCAATGTGAGCTGCAAGTGCCCTGAAAATAACAGAAGAATATGCACAGCTGAGAACATTCTTGACCAGCGTACAAGACTGTGCAGAACTGCACTGAGATTTTATAAGGATCACAAGTAGCTGCTGGAGGCTATATTGGTACTGACAAAATCAAGTCATGTGTGACCTGAGTCAGAATTTGAATCCAGATCCTCAGAGTTGACAGGGGCTAATCCTCCAATAGTTGGTTCACACTCCACACAGAAAACATTAAATGGTAATTCTAGGAAAGGAGGTATGACAGTAAAGGGAAGAATGTAAAGCAGAATGCTGTTACAAAGAGCATTCTCCTAGCCCATCGCTTTGACCATGTCACTCCTCTTTGAATCCTTCCACTGGCTCTCTCTTCTCTGTTGCATCAAAGATAATCTAGTTGTCATCACTTTCAAAGCCCTTCATGGCTTATCCCCGCCCTACCTTTAATCTCTTATTTACTACTGAGATGTAGACTCTCACATCCGATTGGCCTATGATGCCATCCTCCATCACACACTTGTTAAATTTTCAAACAAATGCCTTTGTGCTCTCTCCCATGATGCCCCTCATGCTTGGGCGGAGCTCCCTGTAAACATCCCCAAAACTAACTCATCATCCTCCTTCAAAACCTTCCTGAAAACTCTCCTTTTACAGCGATATCTACAAAAAAACGTACCTACGGTTAGGGCACTGGTGTATCTAGAACATTGCCTACCATGCTGGCCAATATTGTCTCATTGTCTTCATCTCCTCCTGTCTATCTGTCTCCCATCTGTTATCTCTTGATTTATACTTAGATTGCAAGCTCTTTGGAATGTCTTTTTGCTCTGTGTTTGCATAGTGTGGTCCTGGTTCATGGACTGGGGCTGCTAGCTGCTACTGCAGTACAAATAATAATAAAGGGATATTAAGCCTTAGTCACCACTATGTTAGCTCATTGTTTCTCTGGGTGTAGCTCTAGTGAATGCAATCCATTGATTACACTGGCATTAAACCAAAGTAACACTGGTGTATTGCACTTTAGGTGCAGTTTCTGCAAGAGACACATCTAGAGAAAATTATATGTAGAATGTTAAATGATGTACCTCTTTAAGATTTTTATTACTGCTGTTATTGCAGTTGTAGGGATTGCCAAATATTATTTGGAAATATACACAGAGGATCTGAAATGTTCTATTTTTTGTTACCTCCTAAATTTAAAAGGTGCTATTTGTCAAGGGATGTGATCTGAGGCCACTCTAATGTCCAGAGGAGGAACCAAGTTTGTGTCAGAATACCTCCACATGGAGATTTTAATGTGCAGTCGCCTGGAAGAGAACCAGATTCCCAAAGGCAAATTTAAGAATGGTGTCTGAAGGCATTTCCCCTTCAATTTATTCACAATTAGAGAGTTATATTTTAAATCGCAGCCCCTATGTAGAATGAACTATCAATTTAGCCTAAAAATAAGTCATAGTGATAGCTGGGAATTGTCACATGGCAGGATATTGAAACTGAGAAGAGACTTGTAAAGCCTTGAAATTATTTTACAGTAAAAATTGAGTTTAATGTTTATTAATGCCCACTGCTTGTGTGTGCTTGGGGGATTACGAAATAGACTCAGGCCACCCCTGGAGTAGTCACTCTGTATCCTGGCAAGGCTACAGTATTTGCTTTTTGTTTTGCAGCTATCATGGGCTTTGTCTTGCTGTCAATTAGTGGCAGAGTCACACCATCTCTCCCATGCGAGGAGCAGATGCAGAGAATCAGGAAGTAGAAGGTGGGAGCCTAGATGCAAGCAGTCTCAGGGTAATAGGAATCTGCACTGAGCATATCAGTCATTCTTCGTCAATCCATTTAGTCATTCCACTGCAAGGTGTGGGCTTGGGGGTCTGGGACCTGTGCTCAAACAGTCTGCTTAATCTGAGGGCTAAACACCAGGCTGCCTGGGCAAGGTCTGCAGGATGGAGCCTAGTCATTCTTCAGACATTTTTCATTTTTGTTTCTTTGTATTTTTCTCTTGGGAACCACCAGACTGCAAATGAAGCCTTTGTTTTAGAAATAAAAGCACCTCAATAACGATCTGAGCTTGAGAGATGCTGAGCACCCAGAATTTAGTGGGATGTTGCTTGGAGCTGTGAACCATACCTCAGCACCTTGGCAGCGAGCCAAGGAGGGTGCAACAGGCACACCTGCAAAAATCGTCCTTTGTGCATGCCAAACAGCTGTTGCATATCCAAAACTTGGGCATTTATTGCAATTAACCAATTTTATGCATGCAAATGACTTTTTAATGATTTGTAACAGGCACATTTGCAGGCTCACTTCTTGTACCGTACTTTGAAATGTTGGTCCAAGGGCTTCAAATGCTATTTAACTGAGCGAGTAATTTTTTGTAGGATTGGCTACATGAGAAAACAGACTAAAATAGAAGTTTAATTAAACACAACCTTTGGGAGTTCACTTGAGATGGTTATGCATAGAGAGTTTTCCCTCCCTTGATTTAGATGTAGATAAAAATCTCTCGCTCCTTCTAAGAATGAGTTGTATTGTCTGTGGCTAACGGGTACTGACCTCAATCTTTATCACGATTGCCAGTAAAAAGAAAAAAGTTATGCAGAGTAGCTCACGTAACTCCTGTTGACTTCGTAACTCCTCTTCTACTCAGCATCTTCACTGAGCTGTGCTACTTGAGGGGGTGGTTTTAACGTGTCGACTTCCGGATCAATTGAGCAGGTCTTCACTGACCACTCAGTTGATCCAGATTTATGGATCTGATGGCAGCAACTTTGCCACCATCGGTGAAGACATACTCTGAGTCTGTACTGGTAAAATGGCTGCTTTCCTGAGTCTTGGTCTTTGTCCTCCCAATTGCTGTGGGAGGGAAACAGTGCTATATATAGGAATGAATGGGATTTGGGCAAAGGGAGGCCTATTTTAATTGCTTTCTATTGTTCTCTGCAACCCTGCTAATTTCAGAGCTGCAAGCGCAGGGTGGGGAAATTGTTTAGATTAGGAAGTAGTCTGAGGTGTAACATTTATCCTCCTGTTTCTAGGGAGACTGTCAGACTCGAGAGGAAGCTGTTGCACTGGGTGTTGGACTCTGCAATAATGGCTTCATGCACCATGGTAATTTATGAATAACCCTTCTCATAGCCAATTAACAGAGATCTCACTTCAGTCTCATTAACTGGGGATATCTGCAAATCCCTCTCCTATAGGCTGTGCCACACATGCTGATATACAAACAGCCGCAGAGATCCCACCAGGATCCATCTGAAATGCTGCCATGGGGAATACTGCAGGCTCTGAGCCTATACAGGATGTCTGGGGTAATAGCTCCCCCATAGGGTCCCCACATTGATGATGTTCATGGTAAGCACTGCAGCACCCAGCCAGTGTAAAGGGGAGATATTTTTCTCACCATGTGTTTGAGTGCCAAGTCTGGGCCATCGGAAATGCTGCACATACTGAGTGCTGTCCTGAAGTGTACCTCAGTGGGTCTCAGGTATGACGTGACACTGGTCTAACCTGTACTGAATCTCCAAACACTAAGCTGAGCTATTCAAATTGCTCAGTCTGTCCTGCAGTCTGTCCTGCCTCATGGAGCTGCCTTGGCAGCCCTCAGAGCTGAGCTGCCAGAGCTGCCAGATCTAGAGCCAGATTCTCAAGCCTGTGTTTTGAGGTCTGCCCTACTCTTTCATTTCTCGTTGCTATTTTAGATTGTTTTTGCACCATGGCAGCAGTAAGGATTTGCTCTAAAATAAAAGCACCGGCTGTTTAATGACCCCATATTATGCCATCTCCCATGTCCTCATAGTAATCAAGATGCAGCATGTGGGAAACCCAGCTGAAGTATCCAAAAAACCCTAGTGTAATATGGGAGCAGCAATTACTAAGGGAATGTAAAGGAGCACCACTATGATTCCCTCCCCAAAATAAAAAGGTACCATCTCTCTGATGGGTGTTTTAGAGCACTAGCTGGGCAGTGACAATGGAAAAATCACATCTAAGGTAAAAGTGTTGATTCTGAGAATTTGAATTAAAATCTCTGCCCCCATTGCCCATCCAGTGTAGCCAGCGCACAGCCAGCACAGACCCTGTTCCCAGAGTCTAACTGCTAATCTCCGTTTGTGAAACTGGGAGAACTCACCATGTGGAAACTCTCTAGCGTGTTCTCTCTCTTTCAGTTGAACCTGCAGCTATGGCCCCAGTCATGAAACCTGGAGGAAGAGGGATGGGAGGGTCAGATTCTGATACCCTTATTCACATTACATAGTCCCTTGCTTCTCACAGAGCCCCATTGATCCTTTCCAAATAAGGTCCTACTCAACATGAGCAAATCTCTCAGAATCTGGCCCATAATGAAAGGGGAGACAAGTGATGAACACTCCCCAGGGAACCAGAGGGTCCAGACTTCCATCCCTGCCTGCCACTCTGGTGAGTCGGTGCACTCAAATTCACATGAGCGGAGACCTTGAGTCAGAGCTGGAAAATGTGCCCTGTAGAGCCCCCATCTCTGGCAGACCCTCAGGCAGCATTGCTGCCATCAACTAGGTTTTAGGATACATTGCCATGCTTTTAAATATATATTATGTACATATATACATAATGATGAATGAAATGGCTGCAAAAAACTTTCATGAAATGTTCCTGGAAAAGGTGAGTCAGGGACTGGAGAGGAGGAGTGTGGAGAGCACCCACTATTACTGCTCTGGGCCAAGTCAGAGATCATCTGTAGATTTCTCTGCAGTCTTTAATCACTTCTCTGAAGCTATAATCACAACCATGTTTGACATGTGCCCAGGAGATGAAAGAGACACCGCGTCCAAACTGGTTCTGCAAATCGCTGCCGGACACGTGATTAAAAAAGCTGCTGAAGGGAAGAGACTCTGTTAAGAAGTAAATTTACTTCTGAGGCCATTTTTGTTGTGTGGTGCTGACTGGCCTTTGGAAGCCTCACAATGGGCTTGTGTTTACCAACAGGAATTTCTCCAGCTAGTCGCTGAAAAAGCAGCCATTCTGTCCTCCTTCGGGTATTTCAGATTCTACACTCACAGCATGAGAAGATGTCCATATCTGACTGCAGCGAAAGACACACTGACAATGAATAAGCAAGTGCCATGAGGATGGGAACCAGACAGTGACTGGGCATGTCTTAAAGCTGTAGAGATAGGGATCGCGAGGCCCAGCCTGGTACTCTTTGGGCACTAACACCCAAATTTACTTTAGGTAGGACAGGCTTCCTCTCTCAGAGCCATATGGTGGAACTCCACTCCCATTTTCAGCTCTCCTATCCATATACACTCTTATGTGAAGACTCCCTTGCTGTTCCTCTGACTAGCAGTTCAAGAACAATATTGTTCTCAGAGTTGTGAACATGCCCATTGTCTTCCTCCATGATGCAGGTGCCAAGACAGGGACATAAACAAATCACATCCATATGTGTTTCAGCTCCATTAGACAAACTGCTAAAGATAAATCAGCATTTGACCAAAGAAGTGCTAATTCAGGTGGGAAGTAATATTTACTTTCCAGGTTCCAAGTAGGTGTTTCCAGAGATGAGACTAATATGAGCCATCATAATACGTAGTTGTATAAAGCTTGATAATCTACTATAGCATAATATATATAGCACCTGTCTTCCAAGAGGATCCTCCTGGGCATTCCACATGCATCAGAAGAATCAAAGATCAGACCAAGATCCAACATGCAGCTTGGACAGGTGTGTCCAAAACATGCAACAGTTTAAGAAGCCAGGGCTGAATAAATGATTGGCTGGTATTGGTGGTCAGAATTTTGTTTGGTCTTTGGCTTTCAAAAGATTGGGGAAATATTTTTAGATTTCCTTCTAACTCTCTCTCTCTCTCTGTCCACATGTGTATGTGTCTTCCAACTTTGGTTTTCAGTCCTGGAGAAGAGCGAATTCAAGGATGAATCCCAATATTTCCGCTTTTATGCTGATGAGGAGATGGAAGGTACAAGTATCAAGAGCAAGCAGCTGCGTAATGACTTCAAGCTCGTTGAAAACATCCTAGCAAAGAGCCTGCTGGTAAGACAGAGCTGATCTGGTGTTTGTTTCACATTATCTTTCTACAAGACTAAATTTATACAGTATAGTAGAAGGAAAAACGTGGTGGAAAAGTACGGACAGTAGCCAGCTACTTCAGCTGACTTTGATTCACTGCAAGAGTTCTTTTTCTGGAGTGACAAGATGGGTGAGGTAGATTCAAAAGGAGGCTGGCATCAAATATCCTGAAGTTAAACACTGAGGGACATAAATAGCATGGTAGTTGTATTTAGGTGAGGGTCAGGTAACTATCCAAAATTCATGTTTTTGGCAGTCACTATCGGACTGATTCTGAATAGCTTCAGATAGGCTGAATTCATATACAGAACAAGTCTAGTCAAGTCCCAGTTCCAAATATCACATATGGGACCCAAGAAAACCATTTTCCAGGCATTAATATTGTTCTTCATGCTGACTGCCCTTAAATAGTTACTTATTTCCCATGATCCGCAGTCTATTCAGTAACATCACACTCTTGACTGCATGTGGACTGCTCTACCCTTGTTTGGTCATGGATGCTGTTTGTCCAGACAACCCCATTTCCTGCCAGTGGCTCAGAGCCCACACTCCTCTCCCATTGAGCACTGGCAGAATTCAGGAGCAGGAAAAAAGCCCAGGTCAGTAACAAGAAAAACAGCTTTGCTGGAAAGGATCCCGAGGTCCATTAAGGAGGGAAGAGTTTCCCTGGTGGATGGCAGAAACTGCACCCTCCTGCTCTATGCTACCTCCAGGGAGATTACTCACTATTTGTCTAAATGGCCAACTGTGATATTGAAAGCATCATACAATGATGTTCCTCCCCCTTTGTCTCCCTAAAAATTGTTCACATGTGCATCCAGTGCTAGTGAGCTGTGTGTCAAGTGACTATATTCCTCCTGCTGTAAAGTCATTTGTTACAAAGAAGCTGCTAAAGGAATAATTTACTTAACCACCAAGAATTTACTCACACTCTCGGCTTGATTCCTGCACTTTGCAAAGTGCAGAGATCATCTTCATATTCACTCACGAGGATCGGTCAACACTTAAGCTGCTTCAATTTTCTTCTCTGTGGACAGAGGTCCATTTTCGGGAAAAACAGAATAAGCAGCGTACATCTTCCACTTTTCTTCCCCTCTATTTAAAAGGGCAAGTATCTAACAGCAGCATTATTTCTACCCTTGGAAAAAAAGGAGCCTTTTAAAGGTCAGCAGCAGACCTGGTTGAGTCTAGTTTCTGCTAACGTATTGGGTGTTCATTAGCATTTACCAGAGTTTATATGAATAAATTTCAGCCTTTTGGGCTGTTCGTTTTGTCTGTTTGCTATTGATTATTACTAGTGCATGACTGATCACCTGAGTTGCATCTGCGCCCTGACTGGGTAATTGAAGGATTTAAAACAAGAGAAGTACTTATCCTTATGTTACTATTGTATTTCCTAAACAAGTGTGATCGTGTTAGGCAATGCACAGACACAAACCCCTCCCACAGAGCTCACAGTCCATAAGGAATAACAAATCATGCATAGCAAATAACAAAACAGCACAGTTCTTGGTGCAGATTTTCCAATGAATAATTTATTCATGCTAAAATTCTGCACTTCACCGCTATTTCCACAAATAAACCAAGAGCTCCCTCAACACTTGTGCAGTAGAGGATCCCACAAATTGAAGTGCTGGAAATGCATCACATTTATTCATGACAACATTCATGCCTCACTTTTTTGGTTAGCAGTAAGGAGCTGCTGGAATCCTTGTGCTTCCCTGTCAGCAGCACAACTCTGCCTTGCTCCTCTTCAATTGGGCTTTTGTATATCACTCCTTTCCTTAGGACTCCCTGTAAGCCAGGCTGCAGGTAGGGTAACACAACTTCCTCTCTGTTGGATTTTGTACTGTACCTTGGCAGTGTAATCTGAGTTGCTCAAAGGGAACAAACTCAACTCACTCATCAAACTGTGCTAGATGTTTCACCCTTTCCCTATCTTGGGCAACCTCGATCTGTAACAAGAGCTTGCTGGCCAATGAAAATCACAGATGCCGAAGGAAAGTGATTCCAGCCTGAAAAAAAATGCACTTCAGATGAAGTTTTATATTCATTTATTTATGCAGATGTTTTTGATTCATGGACATAAATCTTGATATTCTGAAAAAATACACAACATTCTTTACATACTTCAAAAAGAATTAGGGCTTCTGACCACCTCCAGATACAGGGATTGTATCAGTGTTGTGGCATTCCCCTGTTAACTTCTGATCTACACCTCTGCTCGCCAGGCCCAGCACTTAGGAGTTTTTTTTTTATAAGATTCAAATCTCAGACAAAAAAATGTGCTTGTAGAGATGGGCATCCAGGAAGGCTCCACAAGACATTTCACACACACAACTGCAGTTCTGTCTATCAGTGGGGGACAACAACAGAGTTAGGATCATTTGTCTGATTTAAATGGAAGTTGTCAGAGCTTTTCCCATCATTGCTAAAGATGCTGACTGCAATCATCTTGGCTAGCAGCTTCAACAGCACCTAAAAAGTAAAGTAGGTGCATAAGTCCCATTTTTCAAAAGGACCTAAATCGTTCAGAAGCCTAACTACCCTTGAAAGTCAATCAATAAATTACTGCCTTCTGGCATTGTAGGTGTTTTGGGAAAAGGTGGCATCTAGTGGTCTGCACACAAGACTGAGGAATACCTGGGTCCTAATCCAGTTTCCGGCATGAGTTCACTGTATAGCCTTAAGCAAGTCACGTGACCACACTGTGCCTCAGTTTTCCCATCTGCAAAATGAAGCTATTTAATGTTTCCCTAACTCACAGGGGGTCTGCTCTCTCTCTCATATTTAGAAGAGGCTTTGATGATGAAAAGCACTAAATAATAATAATAATAAATTAATAATAATGCTTTGAATTTACTCTGTATACTGAAGCATCTTCCCATCCCAAGGTCTCAAGGGTGTAGATACTAGGTAGCATTATAACACATTCATGTCTTACTGCAGTTTTAAAAGAGCCAGTCCAATCAAAAAGGCAATCCCCTTAAATGTGCTGATAAAACTATGGCACTGCAAAATACATTTCCCTTATTCACAGCTTAAATAGTAACTTGCATTATTAAAATAAAATCCTGCTCAATCTCTAACAAAATCGCTTCACTCTTTACTCATTCCAGGGGAATCATTCGTGTGTCATGTGCTAATATAAAATGATCTCATTCTGCACAGCTTCTGCAAGAGAGAGGCTGCCTCATTGCCTTTCTTTAGTCTAGCCTACCAAAGTCTATTCAGGCTTGAGCATTCAAAATCATTGATTAAAAACTCCCTTAGGAACAGAGTCACTAATGAGAGTCTGTCCCAGAGGGATGTCTGAACTCCCAAGGAGTTGGGTTGGCAATCAATAACAAGAGACATCTGCCATCCAGCTGTAGCCAGACGCCATGATAAGGGTATTTTTGAGTGGATTTGGCCATTAAAAACCCCAGCAAACACTGAAGTGAAAATTAGTGTCTCTCTTATACTGTAAATCTTCCAGTGTTAATTTATTCAGAATGTTCAGTTCAGTCTGGAGTAGGGTGACCAGATAGCAAGTGAGAAAAATCGGGATGGGGGTGGGAGCTAATGGGTAATATAAGAAAAAGCCCCAAATATTGGGAGTGTCCCTATAAAATCGGGACAGTTGGTCACACTAGTCTGGAGGACATGGAGCAAAAGGATCTTGGTTTTTGTTGTGTTTGTTTAGTGATTGGCAAAATGTACCACCAAAGACGTTAGTGGCTCACGGCTTCCTTGGCAAAGCTTATAGCAGAGCTGGGTTCATGCTGCAAACATTTTCCCTGCTGGTGTGTGTTTGATGTTTTCAACTAATTCCCTTCAATCATGTTCAACCCTCTGTTGAATTGGATTTCCACAAGCATCCATCCAATCAAGTTTACTGATGTGCGTACTTAGGGGGATTGAATTTAAGACCACACACCTAAATCAGTATGGATACAAGGAGCACACCCTGGCTTAAAATTAATACATCTGAGGAACATCTGAAAATAAGTTATTGGGCCAAAATCTGAAAACTGGAACAAAGTCTCAGTAAAAGGGATTTGCACTGAGGAAACTGATCTGAAGTGAAAACACAGCAGAACAGAGGGGAGAAATCTTCAGCCTTTTGTGTGATTCCAAGCTTTCTGACTGCATAGCTGCTGTCAGCTGGAGACTAGAAAGTATGTGAGGGGAATAGCAGATATAACCACTGCTTCCTTCCCAACACCGGTTTAGCCCATGTGTTTGCGTTCGGAAGATGGCTGACATCGAGGTTAATTTGGGATAAAGGAAGCCACAAGTTATCCATTTGGTGTTACTGTTCATACAGACAGACCATACTGCGACCTGATGTCCTGACAATCTTCAGTGTTGAAGGGAAGTCCCCTACCAGATGATTGGGCACTACTTTCATATTGCAGTAGGGACATAGTTCAGTGTTCACGGAATCATCTCAATCTTTGTTGTCAACATTTTGTATGTTGGCTTGTGGCCAAGTTCGGCTGGTCCATAGGAGCACACAGATCCCTTATATTCCAGTGGGATGCTGTCCTTGGAACTCTGAGGGCAGAAACTGACATTAATGACTAAGATTCTCCTTAGCTTAAAGCTTATACTTTCTGCCTCTCTGTCATATCCCAAATAGCCATCTTCCCTTCCGCCAAGAGCCATGCATTTCAGGATCATGGTCTAAAGATATATTAATTTAATTGCTTAATTTAACTGAACTTAATTGCTAATTTGGCCAACACTAGCTGTTTGCCCAGACCCTGGATTAGAGCTATTTATTTCATTTGATTTGTTTTAACAGATTCACTCACATGCACCGTGTTCTTTTAACACCAAAAAATCCACAGACCAGTATCAAAGTCAAAAGACAAGAGTTGAACTGTGAATACAACCTCTCCCACACTCTCCTCTTAAGGAAAAAGCCTGACTGAATAGATGGTCTTATTAGTGTGCTCTGATGGTCATATCTGTGGTGTTCACTGATCACTGAGAGCTTGGGGTGCTTGTGAGAACACTGCTTTATTCTGTGTCTGTGCATGACAACAAATGCATCATGCTTCGCCTCTCTTCCTGGGAAGTTCAGGCCTTAAAGGCACAGTCCCCCATATCTGTCTATTATATTGATTACATTAAGTAGAGGTTCTACATTTTTTCAGAGCCTGGACCATCTTTTAATAGACATTGTATCATACACATTGCTCCACCCATTTATAATCAGATGACTTGTCTGTTCACGACAACAATACTGACATGGAAAAGTGGCATAAATATATAATATTCAATTAAGTATTTTTAGCTACCTTTTAATTGGATTTAGCTGGGAGGAATGAAAGAGAAGCCACCATCAAGTGACCAGCCTGCTCAGCATGGACTACTGGCAAGGGCTCTGCAGACCATAGCTGAGGAACCTTTGTACTAGAGAAACAAAGAACTATATAACTGTTTTGATGGACACTTAACAAGCTGTTAGAGGGAGAGTGTTCTGTCACTAATAAATAGTAATACAAGTGCTGGAACTCATGTCTCACTTGTTGCAAACAAAGCAGATGTGATAGATACGAATATAATGGGCTATTTTTAGGATATTTCATCTCCCTGTGTCCTGGCCAAATTCTATTTGAAGATGTTCTGCTTGTCTAAACTTCCCCTGCAACTTCAACTGGATATTCTTCTTTACATCCTGTACTGTACAGTTGTGTGATGTTGATGTTCAATATTAAACAGCTGCTGTTTGATACCTGCAAAGTGGCTGCATTTCAGGGGTGGCAGAAGTGAATCCTGTATATGGAAAGTCTCTTAATTTCTTTGGGATGAAAGGTTGTACTGTACTGAAATGCAAGGTATTACTATTTCACTATTTGGAAAATGCATCATAGCTTTCTCAAAGTGTTGCACACCAGCAGATGAAGTGAACACTCACTATAGATTGCATAAATGTTTATAAAATGGCTTTGGATTCTTTGGCTTGACAAGGCATAGAAATGTAGGACTGTTAGTTTCATCACCATCACTTTCATTGTAAACTTTTAAATGTGGATTTCCACCCACCCTCAACAATTCTGTTTGCTCTCAGTTTTAGCACTGAGAAGGGCCCGCAGGCCATTAGAAATGACCGCACATGAAAGAGATTTCCATGTGCAATGATGGCATTTGCACACAAACTAGGCATGCAGTTCGATGTAGCTCTTGGCTTTTCAGGTTTTGCAAATCAAGGCCTGTGTGCATCTACACAGCAAGCAGCAGCCCGCAGCAGGGTCTCAAAGCCTCGGTCGATGGACTTGTGCTACAGTGCAAAAATAGCTGTGTAGACATTGCAGCTTGGGCCGTGAAACCAACCCCTCTCCATAGGCTTCAGAGTCCAAACTCCAGCCTCATCTGCAGCATCTCCACAGCTGTTTTTAGCACTCTAGCACAAGCCCCATGTGCCTGAGTCCGTTGATCTGAGCTCTGAGACTCGCAGATCGCTGTGTAGACATACCCTGAATGTTTGAGATACTGGGTCATTTGGTTTTACCATCCACAGCTGTCAGAAAGCTGAGTATGGTCTTGTCAGACCACATGTAAATGTTCAGAAGCAGCCAAGTTTTTGTTTAGAATAGTGGTTACAGGTCATATAGAGTGGTAACCTTTACCATGTTATCAGGGGATACAAGGACAGGGAGTTACTGTTATTTCCGGTGGAGCTATCTGAAATTACCACTGTTCCCCAGTAACTTGCCTCAGTGCTGTTAGTTGATTTTTCTCCTGCAAAGCTAACTCTGCATTGGCTTTAGCCATACAATTCCCTTATAATAAATCGGAATTTTAAGGCTACCTCCCCACTTGCTGCTTTGAAAATGTAGCCCTGAACATATTTCTCCAATAAGGAGAGGAACTGCACTGCTTCTCCTCATGGAAAATGACAAGTAGAATCATTTCGGGAGAGCTGCAGAAGTTTTCAATTGAATCCCAGACGTGAAGCAATAAAGTACACTTTGTGTTTGGGCTGAAACTCAGGCCACTTGTAACAGTGCACAGTCAAACCTAACTAGCACCATGTGCATTTTCTAAGGCACTCTTTGTACTGAACGTGCTTGAATAGCATTGTTCTCAAAGCATTATGTTAGACTGAACCAGGCTCTGCAGATTTTCCACTGCATCTTTCTCCCTGGGTGTCTACCTCTTAATCTGAACATCTCCTGAACAGGTGTTTCCCCCCCCCTTGCAGGTGTCCTAGAGTAGTGAATTATTTTGCACCTGCAGATTTTGGCTTCTACGGGGAAGGAAGGGGTTCTATTTTCGTATTCTTCTGCTGTGATGAATAACTAACAGGAGGAAGTTGAAAAGTTAATGGCATTGACTGTAATAGAAGAAAACTAGTGCTTTTCAGTAGTGTAGAAGTTGGAAGGATCAAGGGAGTAATCTTCTATAATTTTCCTCTCCTAGTGGCATGTGTTAGATTATAGGCAGCTTTTCTTTTAATTTTCTGATTTATTAGATGTTTGTTAATTGTGTTAAGTTCACTAAAATGCATGGTGCTTATTTGCTGAAACTCATTACAATTAAAGACTAAAATCACTCTTAACAAAACTCTACCAGCTGATTTGCCTCAGACAAGACTTTTATTTTGTTTTTAAGCAGGCACATGAAATACCCATAGTTCTTTCTTTATAATCAATCATCAGGTAAAATGGGTGGGTGAGTAGATTTTGTTCCTAGCTAGTAAATTTTCCAAAATGATTTTCAAGATTAATCAAGTGACTTCAGTGCAGGGAAAAAGTGCCAGATTGACAGCCCTGAAGATTGCAAACCTCTGTTCTCCAGAATAGGTACGGAATGGGCAACAGCTGTGCAAATTTCCCTCACTCTGCCGTGCTGATATGGTTCTCCCCTGACTTGGAACTAGGAACTCTAGGGGTCAGAAATAGTTCTCTTTCCATGACTCATTCAGGACTTAACCTCTGATGAAATTGCTAGCAGGACCATCTATCATGATATTAATTTATGCGATGTGGAGAACTAACAGGGCTAATACCACCACCACCTCATCTGACATAGACGGCCAGACAACAATCATATGGTACCATGTTTTGATCACTAGTACTGATCACAGAGGACATATTCAGAACTGTTTAGCTTGCCCAAAGGAAGATCAAGAAGTGACTTGATTATGGTCTACAAGTACTTTCAGAGAGAGAAAATAATAATTTCTTTAGCAGAGAAAGGCATAACAAGCATAAATGGCTATAAATTAAAGCCAGACACAATCAAATCAGAAATAAAGCACACGTCATTAACAGTGAAGATGATTAACCTTTGGAACACTCTACCAAGGGAAGTGATGGATTCTCCATCTTTTAAAGTCTTCAAATAAAGACTGAATGGCTTTCTGGAAGGTATGCTTTAGCCAAACACAAGTTATTAAGCTCAATACAGGAGTAATTAGATACAGTTTTATGGTCTGTGTTATGCAGTAGATCACACTAGATGATGTAATAGTCCAGTCTGGCTTTCAGATCTATGAATCTATGACAACAGTGACTTAAGAAGTGAAAAGACCCATATCTCATCTGTATCCTATTAGCTTGCCAGTTCCTCCAAAACACACTTCCATATCTGTACAACATTATCCTGTGCTTTTTTTGTTTTTAAGATATTACCGGGAGAGGACGACTACGGGTTTGACATTGAAGAAAAGAACAAAGCCATCGTGGTCAAATCTGTTCAGCGAGGGTCTCATGCAGAGGTGAGTTTTTCTGACCATTCAAAGCATTTCCTCTTTTTATAAGCCTGTTTCATTTTAGTGGCAGCCAATAGGAAATCGGGGAACTTCTGCAGTTCCTCTGGTAATAACCTGCCTCTGTAAATTGAAACATTTTTGGCTGCTTGCATAAAACATTCTTGCTGAACATTTTTATTAAGTGATAAGACAACAGACTGCTCCTTTTTGTGATGATAGCAAACCTTGGGCAGCGTCAGGAGATGCAAAGCTGAGAGCAGGGAGACAGTAGTTGGATTTACAGAGTGGGGCATGTTTGAATGCCGTTTTTTCACCCATATATAAACTGAATTGTTCCATGATCCTTGGTGTTTCCTAAAAGCACTAATCAGCTTTACTGGGTTCTAACATATATGAACTTATCTGTCTATTTGAGGTACTTCTATAACCCTCATTCCCATAGCATCTGAGCACCTCACAACCTTTTAACCTATTTATTGTTACAATTTCCCCCCTGAGGTAGGAAAGTGCTAATATCTCCATTTTGCAGAACTGAGGCAGGGAGAGACTTGCCCAATGTCACACAGGAAGCTTGTGGGAGAGCATGGACGAAAACTCTCTATTTCCAAAATCTGAGCCTAGCCCCTTTATCCTTGGGCTATCCTTCCGGACTATCCTGCAGGTTGCTTGGCATGTACTACTCTGGTGTACTATTATGGAGTGTACTACTATGCTTCCTTAATGATCCAAAGAAACGAAGCAAGCAGATTGATTTTTGGCATGTTGAGAGAACCTCAAAATAGGAACTTTAAGATGCAGTTTAATATTAGAATTAAATGAGCTCATTATTCCTTATTCTCCCTTGTTTTTTGTGGTCATCAGCAAAGCTGGGCCCATGCCTCACTTCATACTCAAATCAACATAAATAGGCCAACTATTTTATTAATACAGACCTCTGGAGTAAACCATTGCCTGACAGTCACTTCTTTGGCCAGCTGCCTGTAGAACATTCTGCATTGAAAATCTGTTTGTGTTTTGAGACAACAGAAGCACACAGTTTTCTAAGGAATCTTTTTCTTGACCTTCCAAGACAAACAAGCTTTGACCATCTGCCCACCTTTTCAACTTGGCTTTAAAATGTTGCTGTGCAAAGGAACCAAATTAAGATCTCACTAAAGTGGGAAGCTATCAACTCAATTCACCTGGCAGCACTGCATTTCATTACATTCTTGGGCTCTGTAATTGTTTTTTGATACTACAAAGCTATGTATTATATGGTTCTATCTAGTATATGGTGCCAACTGAGCAGCTGTAGGATTTCATTTGGGGATCCTCTGCCTGCTTTAACACTCCAGGGACAAAACCAGGGCAAGGGGTTTCACTTCACTGTGCCCAACCACAGTTCACTGGATTTCATTGGGATTATCAGCCTTTAGGCCAGGTTAGGATTTCAGATATACTAGTGAGAAACTGGAATAACTCCATCAACTTCAGTGTGGAATTACTCCAGATTAAAGGGACAGGTAACAAAAGCCCATAGGTAGGTATAAAAAAAGGTGAGCTTCACATAGGGCTGGATGGTTGGGGGGCAAGTGGAGGAATGGAAAATTACAGTAGGGTCATAGGAGGAACAAGAAGGATAACAAAGGGTGAATCTACCCAGCATCTTAGATGTGTGAAAACAAATGCAAGGCATATGGAGCGTAAATACGAACAACTGGAAGTATTAGTACATAAGATAAATTATTACTTAATTGGCATCATAGAGGTGTGGTGGGATAAATTCATGACTGGAAGATTGCTATAGAAGGGTAGAACTTGTTCAGGAAGAATGGCAGGAAAAAAAAGAGAATAGATATTGCATTATACATCATGAATATATATATACACTTCTTCTCAGGTCCAGAAGGAGGTGAGAGACAGATCAGTTGAAAGTCTGTTGTTGAAGATAAAAAGGGAAAATGAACAGGTGTGATGTCATGGTAGCAGACTACTGTAGACCATCAAATCAGAAAGAGGAGGTGGATAAGGCATTGCTAGAACAAACTGCAGAAATAGCCAAAACACAAGACCTAATAATAATGGGGAACTTGAACTACACAGTCATCTGCTGGAAAAATAATACAGCAAAACACAAAATGTCCAATGAGTTCTTGGAATGTACTGGAGACAACCTCTTGTTTCAGAAAGTGAAGGAAGTAGCTGGGGGAAAGAAGGGTGGAATATAAGATTTGATTCTAACTAACAGGGAGGAATTGGTTGCGAATCTGAAAGTTGAAGGCAATTTGGGTGGAAGTGATCATGAAATGGTAGATTTCATGATTCTAAAGAAAGAAAGAAGTGAGAGCAGCAGAATAAGGCTAACGGACTTCAAAAACGCAAATTTTAACAAACTCAGAGAATTGTTAGGTAAAGTCCCACAGGAGGAAAATCTAAGGGAAAAGGGAGTCCAGGAGAGCTGAGAGTTTCGCTGAGACAATATTAAAGGCATAACAATTGTGATGTGAAGGAAAGATAGGAAGAATAGTAAGAGGCCAATAATGATCCATCAGGAGAGCTCTAATGATTTGAAAATAAAAAGGAACCCTACAAAAAGTGGAAACATGGACATAAAAGGCAATCAGAAGAGATTCAATAAAATACATTAGGCAAGAAGATGATGAAGGAAAGTGTAGGTCCTCCACTTAGTGGAGAAGGTGAGCTAATAACTGATAACATCAAGAAAGCTGAGGAGTTATGCCTATTTTGCTTTAGACTTCACTAAAAGGGTTAATTGTGACCAGATTCTTAACACAATTAATATTAACAACTTGGAGGAAGGATCATGAGCTAAAATAGGGAAAGAACAGGTTAAAGAACATTTAGATAAGTCAGATGTATTCAAGTCGGCAGGCCCTGATCAAATTCACCCTTTGGTATTTAAGGAACTAGCTGAAGCAATCTCGGAACCATTAGTGATTATCTTTGAAAACCCTTAGAGGACCAGAGAAGGGCAAACACAATATTTAACTTTAAAAGGGGGAACAAAGAGTACTTGGGGAATTATAGACCAGTCAGCCTAACTTCCTTACCTGGAAAGATACTGGAGCAGATTATTAAACAAACAATTTGTAAGCACCTAGAGAATAATAGGGTAATAAGTAATAGTCAACATGGATTTGTCAAGAATAAATAATGACAAAACAACTGAACTCCCTTCTTTGACAGGATTATTGGCTTAGTGCAGTGTTCTTCATTGTAAGGCCGAGGAGCTAGTGGTGGCTCCCATTGACCCTAAAGGTGGCACCCTGAATAATTGTTTATATTCCAATTTATTTTATTTTTAACATTAGAATATGTACTGAGACTATCTTTACACATCACATTGACCACATAGTACAATGTGTGCCAATAAGTACATCCATTGTATAATAACCATAATATTACCATAGCAATCAACATGTTAACTTAATAATTGATGTGGCTCTCACATTGAAATTTTTTTGTCAGTGACCCCTGCTTGAAAATATTGAAGATCACTGGCTTAGTGGATGGGGGAAGCTGTAGACGTGATATATCTTGATTTTAGTAAGGCTTTTGACACAATCCCATCTGGCATTCTCATAAGCAAAATAGGGAAATGAGGTCTAGATTGAATTACTATAAGGTAGGTGCAAAACAGCTAGAAAGATCATACTTAAAGAGTTATCAGTGGTTCTGTCAAACTGGGAGGATGGATCTAATGGGGTCCCACAAGGGTCTGCCCTAAGTGAGATACTAGTCAATATTTTCATTGATGACTTGGCTAATGGAGTGGAGAATATGCTTATAAAATGTGCAGATGACACCAAGCTGGGAAGGGGTTGCAAGCACTTTGGAGGAGAGGATTAGAATTCAAAATGACCTTGACAAACTGGAGAATTGGTATAAAATGAACAAGATGAAATTCAATTAAAGACAAGTGCAGAATACTAACATTAGGAAGAAAATATAAAATGCACAGCTGCAAAATGGAGAATAACTGGCTATATGGTAGTACTGATGAAAAAGAACTGGGGAGTATGATAGATCACAAATTGAATATGAGTCAATACTGTGATGCAGTTGTGAAAAGGCTAATATCATTCTGGGATGTATTAACAAGAATGTCATATGCAAGACATGGGAGGTAATTGTTCTGCTCTACTTGACACTGGTGAGGCCTCAGCTGGAGTACTGCATCTAGTTCTAGGTGCCACACTTTAGGAAAGATGTGGACAAATTGGAGAGACGCCAAAGGAGAGCAACAAAAATGATACAAGATTAAAAAAAATGGGCCAGTTTATCTTGAGAAAAGAAGGTGGGGGAGAAGGAACCTGATAACAGTTTTCAAATATGTTACAATCTGTTATAAAGGGGACAGTGATCAACTGTTTTCCATGTCCACTGACGGTAGGACAAGAAGTAATGGTCAATCTACAGCAAGGAAAATTTGTGATAGATATTAGGAAAACCTTTCTAACTATCAAAATAGTTAAGATCTGGAATAGGCATCCAAGAGAAGCTGTGGAATCCCCATCACTGGAGGTTTTTAAGAACAGGTTAGACAAACATCTGTCAGGGATGGTCTAGGTATATTTGGTTCTGGCTCAGCACAGAGTGCTGGAATATATGACTTCTTGAGGTCCCTTCCAGCCCTACATTTCCATCATTCTGTGATTAAAACCTGTGAAACTGATTTTAGCAAGTGGCTCTTTGCTTTCTGTATGTATCTCTTGTCTGCTTCATTAAAACCATTCCATGTTTAGTATATTTACAGCAACACTTGTTTCCACATGTTTTAATCCTGAAGCTTGTTTGGAAAGAGTACTCTCAGACGGTAGGAAACAACAGTGAAAAAGTTACCCCATTGGGAGTTTTGTTTGCTATCCAACTTTGAACAGCCAACCCACAAGGAGATGTCTTTCTAGTATTCGAACAAACCATGTCCAACATACAACCATTTGGCCAATGGCCATCAGATGGATAGCAACCAGTAGTCTTCTGGCTTTTCAAAAAACCTAGTGACCCAAATCCAGACAACTGTACTGAGTTATCATAAGGAACATCCATCGTTTAGGAAATGCAAGAACCATTACAATGTAGAACTTTACTCTTAAAGAGACATGACACCAAATTTTAATCTGCCTGAATTCTTGTTATCCATAGAAAGAATATCTTTTCCTAGTTTGTTCAGTTTGGCATGAAACTTTGCATCTAATTTGTACATGGATTTACCATGATTGTTTGTCCTAATTGGTCTATAGTGTGTATAAATAGACAATTAGAAATTTCAAGTAGTCGTTTAGAATTACTGCAGTTATGCCTGGATTCGAGGTAACTGTGCACACATTAAGTGCATAGGCATAATTCTGAAAATCAGAACTTAATTTATTTTTCTAATTCATCAATCTCCTCTTGCAGACTTGTCAATATAAGTAGCTACTAATGACACAAACTTTTATATTTAACTATAAATCAAAATATTTAAAAACATCTATCTTCCTTACTTTATTCACAGAACTCTCATAGTTGATCACGATGATGCACCAGTCATGAAAGGGATAAAAAGAGTCATGTTCATTTCAGCTGTGTTAGAAACTGGGGGCAGATGGAGATTTAGGCTGAATTAAGATTTGCCAGACGGAAAGATAAAAGAGAAGAGGGGAAAGAAATGCCATTACAGATTTCTAAGGAGATGTTATGAACAGAAGGTGCAAGAAATATAGAGACATTTGATGGTTTCTCCATGTAATAATTTTGATTTGGATGAGAAAACATATTTTAGTAGGTAATGGGATGCACTAGCTTTATTATTTCAGTTATGAAATCAACAAAACCAAGCATTTGTATTTCCTAAGTTCTAATTAAAAAAAAAAAAAAAATCAAGGGGCCTTGGACTGTAAACTGAGCTCTAATTTCCAAAACTTCAGTGCTAATTTAAAATGAGCCAAACCATTCATAGGCTAAAACAAATCTGGACTTCCAACGTCCCTCATGTCATAGGTTAAGTTTCACACCTGGAGATGCAGTTGGAAAGTAATGTGTATACCTCCTTTAGTCTAAGTCAGCGAAACTGGCTGTAGATTCCAAATAGAACATCAAAGGGCTTGTGGTCAGGGCAGCATAGCTAATGTCTTATAGAGCCCAACTTCTGGAAAAAAGATACTGTAAGCTTAAGCTGAGAACAGCAAACCATTAAAATCCCCTCTGCTTCCCAAGGCCTCCACTTCAGTTACTGCATCCCCAGTTAAACTAGCACTATGATGTGGCACCTGAGAATGAACATGAAGATCAATTCTGCTTTGATTTTGCCTAAGAGAGCAAAATCATCTTCTGATGCTGGAAATTGTTAATTGGCTGAGTTCTAAAGCATTACCTCATCAGCTTCAATTACATTTTCAGGCTGAGAAGATCTGGAACAAAATAGATCTTAAAATCAGCGGGAGGTACTCATAACCTGGGAGCTGAGTGCTAAACTGGGCCTATAGCATTTTGTTTTTCTTTAACTGCATCGAGGCAATTGTGGATTTTGTGATGCGAGTTTATCTCACTTATTCTAAAAGGAGCTGATCTGTGGGTAGATCAGTAAGCGAATTGTTAACCGTTATTATCTAATAGTTAGAACAGGAGTTCTGGGTTCTGTTCCTTGTTCTGCCTCTGACTTACTGTGTGACCTTGGCCAAGTCAATAAGAACAAAAGTTTCTGGGGGGACTAAAAGTCAGCACCTTAATGGAAATGGCCTCATTTTCAGAGCTGGTAAGCTATCAAATCTCTTTTGAAATCCATGGCAGAGTTTCTGGACCACTTAAAACAGGCTGCATTTATTTAGGTGGATAACTGTGGATTACAGGCTTACGTTCAGTCATTCAGGTGTGAAAATGTTGGGGTTGTGCCTCAGTTTCCCCAGCTGTAAACCATGGATAGCAGTATTTCCCTATCTCATAGGGTTAGTGAGGGTCAGTCTGCGATCCTCCAACAAAAAAGTGCTGTAGAAATGCAAAGTCTTAGGAAGTAAGTGTATTCCTGGTATCCCCTATTACTGCACGTTACTGTTGTTGGATGCACATTGTTTGATTAGTTGTGGACGGTCATAGGGTCTGTAAATGTAACTGACAAATGATTTGGTGACCTGAGGAAAGAAAAAGACAAACTTTGTGTATATCTTCTGGACATCAATACGCTTAGTAGCTTAAACAGTAGTAACCAGGGAGCAGTCGAAGCTATCAATCCACACCTGGATATTGCAATGTTTAGTATAGACAGCACCTTCAGCAATAGATGGAGCTATATCCATGTCTTATGTTAAGTTGTTGTCTTGTATGTTGTCAGGCTGTTGCTCTGACCTGGGGAGTTGGCAGGACGTTCAATTGTCTGTGTGTATTGGAACTGATGCTTGCAGTGTCCTCATAAATCTCTGTGACTCCATAAGCGAGTGTTACAATAGCCAACACTCCTGGCCTTCTGAACTCTCATAGACATTTCAAATGCCTTAAAGCTTTGTCTGGTGTTGGCGTTTCATTTGCAGATGGCCAGCCTGCAGGCTGGAAAGAAGATCTACTCCATTAACGAGGACCTGGTATTCCTGCGTCCGTTTCAAGAAGTGGAGACAATCTTAAGCCAATCTTTCTGCGCCCGGAGGCCACTTAGACTTCTCGTGTCCACCAAGCCTAAAGAGTAAGTGCCCAGAGGGATAGACATAAAAGGTTATCCAGAGACATAACCTTTTTTACTGACTTTTGCTGTGGTAACTACATAAACATTTTACCCATCAGAAGCTGCAGTTCATTGTGAGAATAAATATAGTTGTTAAAATAGATATAGAAGTTGTGAATTGTGCTCATAACTATTTTAGTACAATATAGTTGTTAAAATAGATGTGGAAGTCATGAATTAAGCTTGTTAATGACACTTACATCTCTTAAAGCAGATGTGTAATATCCTTTGTTCATCAGAGTTAACTCTTGGTCCTCCTGTGTACAGATGAAATTGAATTACAAGGCATATAACTTCATCAGCAGCAGAAAGCTTCTCAGCAATAGGTCTCTGCTTAAGAGAAAGCAACTCTTTCCCTTTGCTTCTTGTTGGATAGGTCTTTCCATCTCAGTTCTGGACCATCTCAGTTTTCTGGTCTATAATAAGTGTAGGTTGCTGACCTTTCTCCACAGCCCAAAAAGGATTGACACCACACCCAGATCTTGGGTAAGGCTCTTCTTCTCAGGGCTCTTAACTTTATTTCGTCTACACAAAAGACTAACAACTCAATTTCCACAACCATCATCCCTTCCCACACAACCCAGGGTCTTGTGCAGGGGTTAGCCATTCCCTGCAGATTCCCCTCTATATTCAGCTGCCTGAGAATCTTCCACAACATGTGCCCTGTCCTCTCCTGACCCAGGAGTTTCCTGCTAGAGCCTCCCTGCTCCTGGCAGCTCTTTTCCAATCCTCCTACAAGCTGTTTGCCTGGGAGTCGAGGGCTGCCACAGAAGCCAGTCCACTTCCTGTTGCTCCACCCCTAGGGTTCCCTGCATGATCCTTCCTACACCCTGCAGCTTTCCAGCTCAGCTGAGCTACTTGCTGGTTGTTTATTTACCTGACTCCTAGCTAATCAATCTCATCTGGGAGGTAGCTAATAAGTCACAGCTGACTTCCCGTAAAGGCTTAGATACCTGGTGAAAGAGGGACCGTAATGAATCAGGGTCCCATGTATTATTGGATTCCATAGCCACAGACTTTGCCATGTAATCTGTCCCTCAATGTGGAATTATGGTCAAAAATCTAAGCTTTCATTTAAAACCATTGGCCAAATCGTCAGCTGATGTAAATTCAGAACAGCTGTACTGAAGTCATCCTGGAAATGGAATTTAATATAGAAATAAATAAATAAGGTTTCTGTGCTGACTGTATTATTCATTTTCAAGCTTAAGACATTCAAAAACACCAATTTTTAATTAGCATGGCAGAATTTCCTATCTCCCAGAGCAGACTGCCACAGAATCCAGGCTGGATTTCAGTCCAGCTACGTTTTGGGGTCCATATTGATAATGCCATCTGGCTTTGTTCAGTCCTGTTGGCTGGGGTATACAACTTGCAACTTCATTCTGAGCAACTGGGATGCGAGCCAGCAAGACCTGTGAGTATGTGGCTCATAGGAAAACCTCAGCAGAATTTGTTTCTTTGAATTGAGAATAACAGGAGTTATGGTATGTCCTGTGGGCTCCCTCTCCACACACTGCTTAGCTGTAGCTTTCGTTAGACCTGGCTTTTGAATCTGTCTCCGGGCAGGGGGCCTGACCCACCATATGTTCAGCTTTCCTACGCTCTGCAGTCAGACGTGCGCTGCAGCTGTCTTTAGTTTTTGATGTGCACAGACTGTGATGACATTCCAGACAGAAACACAATCTGCAAAACTACTTAGTGACAAGTCAATTCTGTGCTCGTGGGAGCTTCACTACTATGTGGTTTATTGTCTGTTTCTTCTTTACTCTTATTGTCACTTTAGTACATGGCATGTCCATACAGAAAGTTAATGAATAGCAAGCTGAGAAGTAGTCTACAGTGCTGTAGCATGCCATGCATTAACCACTGTGCACTACAAGTTCCTCAGTGCACTTTGGCCTTCTGTTGTTTCAAACAGTTAGTGCTCAGCATGTCAAAATTGCTATAGGTTTACATTCCAGCTTCCCATGCGCTAACTCTCCAAACAGACAAGCCCAACAAGAAACATAGACTAGAGGGGGTTATATTGTACTCCATTCAGGTCCCATAAAGCACACACACCTAGAATTAGCCTAATCAGTTGCAAAATAACTTTGTCCTGCATATGAGGATTAGATGGTTTGTCACAGGCCACATTATTGCATGCGGTGCATATTACCACAAGGCTACTGATTCACATCCAGTTCAAGGTCAAAAGTTCTTACCATCAGAGAACTGTTTGATGGCCTGCTATGTGAGCATGGTGGATCTCAATCCACCGCCTCCATTGGCATTGATTGATTGTGAACTCTGTTGTCACCATCATAAAGAGGTTAACAAATGAATGGGCTTGCCAGCTGATCTAGCCCTTCAGCTTTCGAGAAAGTTCCTTCCAAGTCAGACAGTGTGGAGGCAGTTTGCACTGATGCTGCCTATGCTGTACTAGTTCTGTCGATACTCAGAAGATGTCTTCATTCTCCAGGGCTGTCAATCCGGCCATAATCAACATTAAAATATAATAAAGATCAAAATACTATGTGACAGAAAGGCAGCTTAGGTGGTAAAATAAGTTATTGCTATGTGACAAGGACACAGCTACTGCATTGGGTTAACTCATCTCTAATAAACCATTAGGGTATATTTAAAGCTGTTTTCAAACAATCTAGGTATTTTATTCAACCCAAAATACACATGTGAACTCCAGAGATATGGTCATACCCAAGAATTGATAGCAGCACACATGGTTCTAGTAGTCTAATTTGACATGCTGCCTTTTCTCTTTCATGTTTTCTGCAGGATTATAAAAATCCCAGATTGTCACGAAGCTCTGTGCTTTCAGATACGGGGAGCAGCACCACCATATGTCCGTGCTGTGGGAAGAGGTAAGCAAGGGAAGTGTGATGCAGCTATGGCTTGAAATACTGAAATACAAACAGCCAAATACAGCCCTGTGACAGAACAAGTGCCACAGTACATTGTCTCCCTAGGTCCTAAAAAACTCGGTAGAAGTGTCTAGGAGCCCCAGTCATATATCAGGACCCTGTTGTGCTAGCTGCTGTACAAACACAGAGCAAAAAGACAGTCCCTTTCCCAAAGAGTTTACAATCTGAGTTCAGTCCAAGTATTCCTTCACTATTAAAGGTAGGTATTGGTTGCTTGTCCCACCTAGAGGAGGCAAGAAGTGATTTGGCTCAATCCCAGGAGAAATGTGTTATTGGACTGTGGAAGGGATGTTGAGAAAGCATCAACACTTGAGCCATTGCAGGCTGGATAAAGCACTTGAGAAAGTACAGGAAGAATGCCTCCTGTGTTCTCAGATGGATGGATCATCACTCCAACGTTCATTAACTTTGCAATGCGTTATATCAGGTTTGGGGACTACTTCTACCTTCTGGCTGTTTGTACTGCTGTAATGTCAGTGGCTTTAATGGAGTTTCTCCTAATTTACACTGGCATGAGCAAGAGGAGAATTGGGTCCTTTGGTTCTTTTAAATGAAAAAAGTATAGGGCGACACAGAGATATTCATTAGTGCTGGGACTGAAATGTGAAATGAGCCACAAATGAAGCACTGCTCTTACCTTTATTTTTGGCAGTTGTAGGAAACAAGACCATTCACCTGTATACAGCTTGCTTCCTTCAGGAGGAGTGTGTGTGTGTACAAATATATCATGTCAGCATTTAGAAGGAATACAAAGACATTATCCCATATGCAGGCAACAGCATCCTTCTTCAAGGCACCTTTTCGTTACATACTTTCAAACAAGCACAAAATATAATTTTTAAAACAAAGGGCTAATGCATTTCCTTAATGTGCTTGCTGGGAAGCTTTCATTTCTGAATCCTTTACTAGAAGAGGGACTAATGACACTGACTAAAATAGTTTGCATCTTAGAAAATTGAGCTTAAAAAGTAATTATGACTTTAAATGTAGACTCGTAAGGGCTAAATTCTGACCTAAATTTCATTGATGTAAATCTGTCCAAGTTGATTACATTATTCTGCATTTATTCTGGTGTAACTGACATTAAAATCCTGTTGCTAGACTCTGGCAAATTGCCTAATGTGGAAATATGCAGCTTCTTTCAATTAACGTGCAACAGGCTGCAAACTGTATAGTTATGCAAATTTAAACAACATCTTAGCCAATTAAGACTAGAAAGAAAAGACAAAGATTCCCAAAAGATAAGATTCCCCCCTAGGAATTTCACTAGCTTTCTGCAGTGATTGTATCCAGGTTTATGTGAGAACATAGGACAGCCATACTGCTTCAAACCAATTGTCCTTCTAACCCAGTGTCCTGTCTTCCAGCAGTGGCCAATGCCAACTGCTTAAGAGGGAATCAGCAGACCCAGGCAATTATTGAGTGATCCATTCCCTGTCACCCAGTCCCAGCTTGTGGCATTTGGAGGTTTAGAGACACCCAGAGCATGGGGTTGTGTCCCTGAGCATCTTGGCTAATAGCCACTGATGGACCTATCCTCCATGAACTGATCTAATTCTTTTTTGAACCCAGTTATACTTTTGGTTTTCACAACATCCCCTGGCAATGAGTTCCACAGGTTGACTGGGTGTTGTGTGAAGAGATACTTCCTTTTGTTTGTTTTGTACCTGCTGTTACGTGAAGTGGTAAACCTTAAATTTATGTTGATTTAAAAGTGGTCCTTAAAATAAAAAAAAGACAATTGCCTTTCACTCAAAGAGAGAAGGACTCTATACTGCTAGATGGGCCAGATTCCTCTCCCACACTTTAACTAGGAGCTGATCCGAAGATCACTGTAGTGAATAGCAGATTTTCCATTGATTTCTGAGGACTTGGAATCAGGAATATAAATCAGGATGAACTCCACTAAGGCCAGAGGAGAATCGTACCTTATATGTCCATGTGCATTAATTAGATGGAGCTACCTGTAGCTGACTGGAATCATCTGTAATTTTAGAATGAATTACTTTAGACAATTATCCAAAGGGTATAGAGTACATGAAACAGCTGTTACATACTTGCTGCCTTTCTGTAATTTTTATTATGAAAACCTGGTTTGATAACACCTGCCTAAAACTACCAATGTGAAGTGATCAGTAAGGGGGGGAAATAGTGAAATTCTTACAATTTGCAAAATAAGATTTAAAGTCCCAGTTTCAGTACAGCAGATAAAATATCACATTGGACAGAAAATCTGCATAAAGTAACCAACCCATTCATGCATTGTAACATCAATATTTTCTTTGTACTAATTCATGGCTTTATTATGTATTCTGTTTTCACTGTAGAGCACTGAAAGTTGGTAAACAGGCTTGTCCAAATGGGGACTCTACAGTTATGTCTACACTGTAATTACATACCCACTGCTGGCCCATGTCTGCTGACTCAGGGCTGAGGGCCTGTTTAATTGTGGTGTGGATGTTCAGGCTTGAGGTAGAGACCAGGCTCTCTGGGACCCTTCATCCCTTGTGGGTATTTTATTGCAGAATAGACATATCCTACAAGTCTTAACATATTAGCTGTGGGTCTCTGTGTCTCAGGCAGACACAAAAGGCCTGAATCTTCTCTCACAATAGTGTAAATCAGGAATCACTCCAGTGAATTCTGTAGGACTCTTCCAGTGTGTAACACTCCAGTCTCACCCTTCAATGTATACTTTCTGCCAACCTAATCTCCCTCTAGAATTGAGCTAGACACTGGGCTGGATGTGTGAGTGAAGGCAGGGGCCTCTAACCTATCTTTCCGTTCTCCTGATCCTGGGCCAGCCAGTGCTTGATAAGTTTATGAATGGTTTTAGATGATGTGTGATAGCAGGGGACTGCACTCAATGACTCAGTAGGTGCCTTCCAGTCCTAAATTATTAATATCCACGTATGAATGTGCACCAATGTAACTGACTAGACAAGGTGCAAGGTACTAGAGAATCAGACAGATACACAGCAACTTACCAGAGTGTAATTTACCACCCCATCTTGTACATAATGTACGATGGTATAGCGTATGCACTGACGGCCCAAAAGAAAGGCTCAGTTGTTTCCAGTATTATGAGTGAGATGCAAGGTATATACAACATTCATCAGCTATGACAAAGCTCTTCCAGAGGTTTTTCACCAAACCCGGAAAAAACCACGAGATTGCTCCCAAATATCCTGCCTCCCCACTCATCTTAGCCAGAAATGCTTTTCACTCCCTCTGTTCTCTTAGTCTCCTCCATTGTTGCTGTGCTGTTTGAACTCTCCCTTTGGTCTGACTCTGTTACAGGCTCTAAAGCTGCAGCTGTGGGGCTCCACTCAGGGCAGTGTATTTTGAAAGTTAATGGAAATAACATGATGAATGAAAATTATACGGAAGTTCTGGAGCACTTTACAGCTTATCGGCGCAAACAGCAAGAATCACTGGTGAGTACACAGATCTGAGACCTGGATGGAACTTAACATAATGTTTTGAGAGAGAAAAAATAATATATGGCCTTATACAAAACATGTTCCTTAAAGATTTAAAAGCAACCTTAAAAAACACACTTTGACTTATCCGCCTACCCCAGTGGGACCCTGCTGTAAAATGTACCCCCTAGTTGTAAAATGTCTGTGAATCACAAGTATTCAAGTCTATAGACTTCTACACATTGCTTCCAAGCTAATAGCAAAGGTAGGTTTTAGCTACAAAAGTTATATCCAGATCCATATTTCATACACCTAAATTTCGGGGGACAAGGATTGGATCTGGATTCTACTTGAGCCCACTTTGGAGATAGGGATCAACTGCAAAATTCACATCTACATCCAGGTTTGTACTCCAAACTAACACTCTTTCCTCAGGGTGTTCAGGTGTTTGTATCTAGGTTATTAATTCTTAAGTTATGGTTGCAACAAGGTTCCAGTTACCAGGAGACTAAACTCAGCCCTCACATACATGACACACACATGTGGACTGCTAGAGGACAAAAAGGTTTCACAGTATTTTGCTGCATCACCAGAAAGGCTTAAAATTAATGTAAGTTGAGAGTGAAAACCCAAGTATATCCCTGTTGGGTTGAGGCAGCTCTTCATACCATTTCTGTTCTTTCGAAAGGGTTTGTACCAGTGGGTGTACAGAACACACGAAGATGCTGAAGAAGACAGAGCTCAGCAGTCAACATTTAATGCACACCTGAATGGCAGCCATCTTGAGTCAAGCAAAGGATGCCTCTCACTGGAAGGAAATGGAGACCTGGATCCCCTTCATAAAAGCCAGCAAGAAGCAGGTAAAACCCACCCAATTTCATGAAGGAAGGAAATGCAGGCAAGTCAGGCACTTTCTGATTACTTAGGAGGAAAGGGGAAGTGGAAACGTCAAATGTAATTATTGCTGTAGAAAATCTCTCCTCCTAGCAAAATGTGTAACAAGCTGTAGCTTCTTAGGCAAAATATTGTCATGCTGCACTTTATTTGAGAGGAACATGACATTTGGATGTAACATAGACATCCTGCAGTTGTGGCTCTGAACAGAAGAGACAGCATTAGTTAATTGTGGGGTTTCAGATGCCTGTTTCTTGCTGGCACCTTAGGGAATCTCTGTAAGAACAAACATCACAAAGCTAGATAGGCAGAAAACCCCCTCTTTTCTGTATATCTGCTTTGTATTGTCTCTTGCAGACTGTGCCCTATAGTGAATGACTGAGACCCCACATGCTGGGAGAGTATTAATTGGAGTTGTATATTTGGTAGCTGTGACATCAAGCCACAAACCAGCATAATTACACAGTGTCTGAGTTTTGGGTCAAGATGCATCACATTGGAAAACACTTGTCATGGAGTGAACCCCTGCCCTGTGCCCCATGTAGCTCTGCTTCTATAGATAGTTCTCCTAGCTCTTGTTCAGTGGAAAGCAGGGACTGATTCACTCTTACACTAGGGGATACTCACAGCGCCCTGCAAGGGGTCTCAGCTAGAGTAAGGGTCCATGGGATATGGTTTATTGGCCCTCACAGGGTGAGCTAAAATGACAAGGGAGGAGGTTCTCCCTCTGGGATATCTGGCCTGCACTGGGCATTTTGGCCATGTGGCTCCAATCACAGACATTAGACTCTGACTAACACATATATGGTATTTCTACTTACCAGAAAACTTAAGCAACATTTAACAAAGCCCTGGGCATGATTCTTTGACATGGCACAATCTAACCCTTTAGGGGCAGATTGCGATAGCCCCGCTCAGGTTCAGTAGCACTCTACATCAGTGGTATTCCTGACATGCAAACAGTGAAGGATGTGCACAATGCATTTGCAAGGCTATGGCCTAAGCAAGAATCAGGCCTACAATGTTTATTTGTTCCACATATTGTCTGTGTTTCTTAGTCTGCTATGCCAAATGAAAACTGATTGAAATATTCCCCGTCTTACTCCTAGAGGACAGTTGCTCATTATTAAAGTTTCTGGAGTGAGCACTTTTGCTAGCTGTGTAGTATGATCTCCCACAAAGGAATGGCTGGATAATGGCAATCAGTGTAGCTCTTAAAGGGTAGGGGCTGGTCCAGCAAAAGCCAGGGACAGGTCACTGCAAGATACACTTCAGCATCTCTGGTCTACCTCTACTGGTGATGTTCATACTGAGAGGAATTTAAAGCTGTCTTGGATAGGAGGTGGTGCTAGCACTGGCTGCCCTTGCCTGGGATGACCACATAGCACAGGTGCATGTGAAGTGTGCCCGCCAGGGTACAGCTGGACTAACCGCCATTTGGAATACAGTGGTGCCTGGGCTTCAAAGGAAAATCACTGTCAGGAACAATAAACTGCTTCGTGTTTCATCAAGGACATTGAGTGCTAAAGCAATTTATCTCCCAATTGAGAGTCTGTGCCAGGTGCCATGATCTGTGCCATAAATGTATTCTGGGCACCACTAGAAACAGTATGTCTTCCGAGCACACGTGCGCATGTGTACATGTGTTTGTGCATGTAAGTGTGTTACCAAGTGTTGGTTCCCTAATGACTTGCCTTTGGTTCCAGGCTCTCCACTGATCATGAGCGAAGACATGCCTCTCATTAGCTTGACTGTGGACAATGTCCATCTAGAACATGCGGTGGTGTATGAATACGTCAGCACTGCTGGGATCAAGTGTTTTGTCTTGGAGAAAATCATAGAGCCAAAGGGTTGTTTCAATCTGACTGCAAAGGTACCTGCCAGCATACATTGCCAGCTTCCTTCCCAAGCAGAATAAGGGAAACCAATGACTCAGGCATATCCCTGGTGTTTGGCTTTGTCTGTTTGATGACATAGCACATTATACTGTTGGGCCTGCCTGGAGCATATTCTATTCATTAGAATGCACCAATATAGAATAACTCCTCTTTGCTACGAGCAAGTTCCATGGACTCTCCCTCCATTTCAACACTTGAGGACTTGCAGGAGGGTCCTCAGCTGAGAAATGTGAAACTCTCCTTTTTTTTGTCTGTCCACTAGACTAGGAGTTTGCTGCTCCTCAGGGCAAATGTGAGGTTCATCTTTTCAGGCAAGCATTTGCTTCACCTTAGGGTAAGATTGCAGAGGTTTTCCCCCTCGGATGGGTTGGGTTGTTCGATACAAGGAATGGATATTATGATTGCCCAGTGTGGGCAGGAATGATTGATATTATGTTTTGGTGTCCATTACAATGGACAAATAATAAATATCTGTCTCAAGTTACAATACCGTTATTGGGATGTCCATGATAGGACAAATCAGAAATAGCAAGAGAGGGAAAGTGTGTCAGAGAATGAAACATTCCCTGTGCACAAATGACCATTTTGAGCACATCCACTATATTTTAAAACTTCTGACTGAAGTTTTGAAATGTTGAGACCAAGAATGACAATGGTTCAGAGGGGCTAATTACGGAAAAAGCAGGCTGGATTTGCACTGAGGGCCACTTTTCACAAACATGCCAAAATGTGGGGTGTTCACTGTATGCAGTGAAATGAGATTGCAGTGTTCCTGGCTTTCAGCCCAGTGCCATTGGAATTTTGTCTCCTTGTTCAGATTTTAGAAGCCTTTGCTGCAGATGACAGTCACTTTGTGAAGAATTGTAAGAGACTCATCTCCCTAAGCAGAGCTGTGGAGACCATGCCCGAGTATGATTTCCGGCAAACCTGTGACACTAAGCTGGAGAGTATCTGTGAAAGGATCACCAGCTACCATGAGGTGCAGTGTTATTAGATCTCAGTGGCGTATCTAGACAGTACTGTACTGTCAAGATAGTGGGGTCTGAGTGTTCTTTGCTGTGTTTTCCCCATTAATTGCTTTAGAGAGAAATGTTCTACTGATGTGAGTGCAGGACTAGAAGTTTTGTAGATTGGAGGCTATGTGGGGTAAGGACCTGTCTGTAGAGCAGGGGTGTCAAACTCACTTCCTGTGGCGGGCCACATTTTAATTAAATTAAGTTAAAGGGGGCCACGCATACCATAAAACCTAAGCACCTAAACACCTAAAACAGTACACTAAAACATACGCTTAAACACCTCATGCTCTATTCCACTTCGCACACTCTACTCTCCGCCGAGAAATCTCCCCGCGGGGTTAAATTCGGTGGCAGAGTAGGGGAGTGGGACTCAGAGCAGGGACTCACCAGTGCACGCAGGGTCCGCCGTCAGATCTCCCTGCAAGCTTAAATTCGGTGGCAGGGTAGGAGACTCCTGCGTCCTTTTCCTTTCTGTTACGAGATCTCGCGGTACCATGTGCTGCTGCGAGATCTCGCACACTTTTACTGCCGGCACGGATGCCGCAAGCTGGCGGGCCGGATTCGGACCGCGGGCCAGATAACACAAGCCCGCGGGCCAGATTTGGCCCGCGGGCCAAGAGTTTGACACCTGTGCTGTAGAGCAGTGGTCCCCAACCTTTTTTGCACCAGGGACCGGCTTAAAGCAAAACTATTTTTCCAGGGACCGGCATGGCGGGGTGGGGGTGGGGCAGGCACCCCAGCAGGCAGCACTTCAGGCCACTCTCCGCTGTGAAATTGACTCATCCTTGTCAATTTCGGCGGCGGAGCTGGAGGGTGGCGCCCACAGCGCAGAAATTTAAGAGCCGGTTCGCTCTTCAAGTCGTAAACCACTGCGAAACAGACTGCCTAGCGGCTAAATTAAGAGCCGCATAGACGCGGCGACGCGGACCGGCAAAGAACCCCCAACGGCCCGGTACCGGTCCGCGGACCGGTGGTTGGGGACCCCTGCTGTAGAGCATCTACTACACTGTTGTCACTACAGGCTGGAATGTATGCCTGGACTCCTTTGCTGATGGATCCACGCTGCCCATCCAAATGGAGAGCCAACCCTCACACACACCCCTCGATGACAAGAGTTGTCACGTCTCTGCTGCACACACACTTACTGTGATTGCATGAGCACATTGTATAACTGTATGCACAAACGAAGTGTCCTTTTGCAGCAGTTATCTGACATGTTTGAAATTTGGCTCTCCGAAGAATTTTAAAAACAATTCTCAACAAAACTAAAATGTCAGGTTTTTCAGTGATATTTTTGGAACAGTAACCTCAAGTATAGCAGAGATGAAGTGGCTGTTGCAATGGGAGGCTGGCAAGGAAAAATAAGGATCAACTCTGTTGCATCATCATTCATTGCAAATAAAATCTCACAAACTTGCTTTATTCCCCAGTTTGCAGATGAGCTAAAAATGAAGGTGAGCCCAGCCTTCAAACAAGCCACAATGGAGCCTCACCCCCTCCACAGCATGGATTTCTGCCCTTCCAACTGCCACATTAACCTCATGGAGGTGTCATACCCCAAAAACACTACCTCAGTGGGAAGGTCATTCAGCATTCGCATCGGACGGAAGCATTCCATAATTGGTCTTGATCCGGAACAAGGTGCTAATTAACTCCCAGTGCTTCAGTGACATTATCTAAGTAAAAAGAGGAGTTGTAGTTCTGGCTGCTCAGTGAGTTCAAGACAGATCCAAAGAAATGCAGCCTTGACAGCACACTTTTTTTTCCTTAAAATGCTTCTAGTAAGATGGCAGGCAGTCTGCAGTTACTGTAAAATAACAGTGCCTTGGGCACAAATTATGCCCCCAAGTCAAGCATCTTTAACAGTTAAGCAATGTGGTTTTCTCATCACAATTAAATGCCCTGGGGTGTTTTTCCCATTTAGAAGAGTTGACTTATTGAGTGGAAGAAAAGTGATGGGACTAAGTGGTTCCATACTGTGGAGTTGTATGGTAATCCCAAGGGTGAGAAATCTTAAGTAGCCAATCAGATAGTAGTACTCTTCCTCCGAGCCGTTACTAAACTGATCCGCCAGATTGGCAGTAGGAGGCTCTGTGGTGTTGGAGGTGCCAGCTTCGAGTTGTGTGGCTGCTACTTAGAATTTCCCTTCAAGGCAAATACTTGTGTTGCCATGTTTCACTGTGGTACGGCTCAGAATATACTTCTGGCTCATTCATTGTCCAGCAACAAGAGCCTGAAGGAGGACTTGGGCAGACCCATGGAAATCTGGACTGTCCCATGTATTGAAGAATGGCAAATGACCCTAATCATATTAGGTCAATGAGAGAAGCCCTGCCCACTTGTACTTCTTAAAGATCCCATGGCATTTTGCATGAGAGTAGGAAGGGTTAGTCACAACATCTCAATCATGTTCCAGCTCTGCTGCAGATATTCTCCTTGCCACCACTGTAAATGAAAATAATTATCCTTTCCTTTTCCTAAAAACAATAGTTATTCTCCCTGTGATCAGTCTCCCCATCTGTAAAGCTGAGATAATAATACTGACCTACCTAAAAGGTTTGTCTCAATCCTAAATTCATTAGCATTTTAAAAATGCTTTTAGCTCCTCAGATGGTCAATGCAATGAATGAATGAAAGAATCGTGATCCTGAGGTACAGTAACGTCAAAAAGCTTCATTTGCATGCCATGGAGAAGTGCGATAGAATTAATAGAAATGTATATTTTTGCCTCAGGGTTTTAAAGAAGTTCAGAATTCCTATGTGGAAGTACGTGTTCTCTTTTAAACATTGTAGGATTTTAGAGCAATTTCTATAGACCAACCCTGTTAAATTTCTGTATGAGCCTGTTGTTTAATTCCTATTAAATTCCATAGAAACCACCTCTAAATATTGAGAGGCAGTGCATAAAGTCACTAGAACCAAACTAACTACTTCCTTAAATGTTTAGTAGGTACTCTGTATGCAGTCTCATACACTCAACATTGCATCACCTCCATGGCGGCCCCATCATGGAGGTGCCTAACCCCAGAAGATGGAGAGCTCAACCCACATGGACAATATGATGGTAGCTTTGGCCAACAGAATGGGGGAACAAAGCAGGAGGAAAGGGGACTCAGCTTTCTGCTGAAACAAGAAGACCGGGAGATACAGGACTCATACCTTCAACTTTTTAATAAACTAGATATTGCAGTGAAGGAAATGAAGCAATACGTCATTCAGATAAATAAGTGAGTAAAGAGACCTCTTTGTGTTCTGTGTGTGTGCTGGTGAGGGTGCTCCCTAAAAAAAGGGAAACACTATCTGACAAAATGGAAATACGCAACCACAGAAAGTATGTTCTGTGTCAGTCAGCACAAATTGTAATGCATTAGTATGTGCGTGCACGCCCTCCCACTGCATCACTGCCTATTGCTGGATGGAGAGGGCCGGACCTGCTCATAGGCACTTACATAATGACTATTGTAGCTGCTTTTTGCACTCACTGGCTTGAAGTCTGATTCCTATTATTTGTTAAGAGCCATAAGTGGGCTTAGAGCTGTACTGGGCACAGACACTGGGAAAATCCCTGCCCCAGAGAGTTTTTCTAGAAGACTGACACAAAAACACAAGACACACTGAGAGGCCCAGAGGAAGGAGCTGTTTTAGATAGGGTTTTTTTCTCCTTTAATCTTTGGCTTTTCCCCAGTGTGGATCGGTCAGGGAAGACAGTAGTCAAGAGAGATTTGAATGAGGAGGGCCTGGCAGACTAAGACTGAAAGATTCCATGGAGAGGGGCAGCATGGGAGAAGGCACAGAGATGGGAACAGGAAAAGAAAGGAACAATGAGGCTGACAGTGTTATTGGAATGAAGAAGGAAAGTGGGCTATGACAGGTCCAGGGCTTATGTCCCGTGTGTGCATTTTAGCTCATGGTGTGTGCGTGCGTGCGTGCGTGCGTGCGCGCGCGTGCCCTGCTTGGGTTTTGAGGGGTAACATTTTCTATTCTAAGATGAACAGCAGAAGGGGCTCCATCTTTTTTTCTGGCCTTTAAACCCTGGAGTCAACTTAATAGGTCAGGTAAAAAGGAGTCTCTTTATAAATGTGATTGCAGTTTGGCAGACTCAGGGGATGCAAGAAAATCTGCAAGAATTTGGGCCAGTCTCAGCAGAATGAGATCTCCTAAGAGTTAGTAAATACTAACTAGAGGCCTTCCTCCACTGGCCAGTAATAGGCAGATTTATGATGTATACTCTGTGGTTTTTGGAGTGCCAGTTAGTGTCTAGAGAAAAAGCCATGTGTTAGCAGAAAAAAGGATGCAAACAAGGGGACATTTCTTCACTCTTGATGGAAGTGAGACTATTTGTGCAGAATAATTTATTTCAGCAAATAATTACAACTTTTAAATGTGCCTATGAGTCTCAATATTTTGCAGAAAACTAGGTGGATGACTATTCCTAGCATACTGCGACAGCTCAGTGTTGCTGTCTTCTTTTATCCCAAACACTGTGTTATGAGGAGGGGCTCATCTAGACCTGCCAAAACTCTCATAACCAAAACTCACATGGTTTTGAGTGTTGTTACAGGGCATGTTTTGCTTAGGTTTTTGAACCTGGGTTGTTTTTTTACAGAAGCTATCTGAAACTCAGTGCTTTTGACCTTAAACTAGTCAGAACTTGGCAATTTTAGCCAAGTTTCATGTTGCACTTTAGATTTTGAATGAATGCAAAATTCATCCATTGTGAATTCACATAAACTAATACCAAAAAAGATTTGCATGATCCCCTGTGAATCAAACTCAGTGACTTTCAGGTAGCTCCAGTCTATATATAGCTCAAGTAATAGAAATGTTGCTTTTGATTTCAAGTGCCCTTGAGTTCAGATCACAGGAGTGAGCACCTAACTCACGAGATTAGGCACCAATGACTGAAAATGTTGCCTTTTACCTTTATAGGCTTTTGTCCACCATCACAGAACCCACAGAAGCTGGCACATGTGAACCGCTGTCCACTGAGGAGCCTTCCCCACCTTCCTTGGGGGCAGAAGAGAGCGACACTGACAAAGCTGAGCATGGTGGGATTAAGAAGGTTTGTTTCAAAGTTTCTGAGGAGGACCAGGAAGACTCAGGACATGACACAATGAGTTTCAGAGACTCCTACAGGTGCGTTCACAGATATACATGACTCTCCATTCTGGCTGGCATAGTACTTTGAGGCTATTTAATCTTGATAGCACAGTGCTGGATGGTAGGTAGACAGATTAAGATAGCCAGGTTAATAGTCAGAAAGTCAGGTACCTGATACATAGGAGAATGCTGTTGAAATTCATAATTATGGACATCAAGGGCCTTATACCACTGCTAATACTTGGTAGTTATATACAATGCTTACACGTTAAAAGTGCCGTACAAACAGGTGACTACATCCTGAAATCCTTACTCCTTACTTAGCAAAACTCTCCTGGAAGTAACTTCAAGTTTTATTATTGAGTAATTGCGCCAGGGTGTTCCCCATTTCCTAATCAAAGGGCCTATAGTCCTGGACACTTAGGACCTGATTCCATTCCCACAGAAGCCTGTGGCAGGACTCCCATGGGTACCAGGGCTGAGTTCCTGCTCATATGGTATGCATTTAAGTGTATCCAATGCAGGATTCACAACATCTCATCAATTTGACATGGTTCACATGTCACCCATGCTATCACAGGATCCATTTACTGCAGGGTCAAAAGATCATAAAGTCATGTAAGGTCAGGAAGAAGGTTCTCCTGATCTCCAATGAACTGCAGCAGCTGTAGGAGGGAATTCTCCAGGGGTCTGAGGAGGACTAGCCCCTTGCTGTAAGACCTGCCCAGCAGCTTCTGTATCTGATCCTGATTGTTGAGTGCCTGGTGTGTACAAACACACTGTCCACAGAAAATACAGACCAATTAGACTTTGATAGTGATTATGCTGGTGGATCTATCTTGGCCCCAGGCTGAGGTTTCCAGGGCAGATAGTGTTAATGTGGCCAGCAGGATTGCAGTGATGCTGTATTGGTCTTCATGATTTTGGGTCTGAAGCAGAACAGTTTCTAGACAATACATTGTACGATAAGGAAGCAAAGGAAAAACATACACTGGAAAGTAGTTCCTGACATTAATGTGTTTAGCAACCTACTACAAGGATAACCACTCTTCGTGTAGTTACGCACTGTAGGCTGATAAACTGACATGTGATTCCCTCTTGGCAAACACAGATGTCCAGATTTATCCCTGGTGCATCTCCAGTCATGTTTGTAGAATTACACGCGGGACGATCCTGGCCCTGAGAGTGTCCTGGGAAAGCTATGAGATCAGTGTAGTGTGTAAAGTGGAATGGCATTGTGCTATCCCCCATTAAATTACTCCATTTAGGATCCTCCAGTAATGCTCATTTTTGCCTGCTTCAGATTCCCAAATATGCTGACGAGCTGGGGTTCACTCTACAGCAGGGATCTCAAACTCAATTGCTGTGGCGGGCCGCATTTACATTGAGTGGAGTTCAGGGGGGCCGCACATGACACACACTACTCTACTGTACCTTTCATGCTCTACTCTCCGCCGAAAAAATCTCCACGCAGGGTAAAATTCGGCGGCACAGTAGGAGAGAGAGGCTCTCACAGGGACTTGCAGGCTCCACTGTCCGCCGTCAAATCTCTCTGTGGGGCCCACATTCGGCGGCCATTTCCTTTTTAAGACGGCCACAGCTTCCCGGAGCTCCGCTCAAAAAAAAATGCCAGCACAAGCCTGCAGCCGGATTCGGACTGCGGGCCGCATGACACAAGCCCGCGGGCCGCAGTTGGCCCGCGGGCCGCGAGTTTGAGACCCCTGCTCTACAGTTTATAATCTATTCGGACAAATCAACAACGCCTGTCCTGGGCACCAGAAGACCCTGCAGGGGTCCTCACTTCAAGCAGATCTTAAAGTAGTGCGTTTCTCATAATCTTTCAGTAGGTTGCAAGGGCTCCCAGCTGGTTTCTTGCAGGAAGTCCTGTCAGGCCTTTGGCCAGCTCTTGGGAGTCCCAGTTGAGGTTTTCAGGATAGAATAAAGAGTGACAGAGTTTTTCTCAGGTGTTAGCACACAGGACCAGCTTCTGCTCTCCAGTGCACAGCCCAGCATAATTACCAGTGCCTCAGCCATTGCCCTTAGAGGGACACAGCAATGGCCTCCACTGCTAGGATTTTTAAAGATGCCTAAAGAAATTAGGCACCCAACTCCCTTAGGTCCTTTGAAAATCCCAGTCCATGTGTTTTGGGATTATAATCCATCTGTGCAGTTCAAGGTTAGAACTAGCTTCTCTGGGGTTTGATTTTGGGAAACAAACAGTATAATTTTCAAGTCAGCGCTTTATGTTGTAGTCAGTTGTATATTATTAATCTCAAGTTATCTCACTGCATTTATTATCACAGAGATAAACACAGCAAATATTCCTTCCCCCCATCCCTGACTCACAACCCCCGAAAACCAAGGCTTTTAGAAAATTTAATTATCTTTCATCATCAAAAAGTCTAGTTTGACTTTTTCTCTCCTATACCATATAATTTTGAGCCATAGAAGTCCAGTAAAGTTTGTAGACTGCTTGATCTTATAATAGATGCAATTGTAAGAGGATTTTTCCATTCAGATCTGTGAACAATTTTCCCAAAAGCCTAAAACACTGAGAAGCAGAAATGGACATCCAAACTTTTTTTTTAATGGGTCTTTGAAACCACATACCCAAATATTTATTCAGGTGTCTCAAAATCTTGTTTTTTAGACAGGATTGACTTGCTTCTTCTCCTGGAATATTTGCTGCTGAAGAAAAGCTTACACACTCCATAAAAGCTGTCTTTCTTGGGAGAGTACATTTTTAAAGGCAGTACTTCAAAAGAGATTAAACAACAAGTTGCCTTTTTCATTTTCTAATACAGAAGGATGTGCATGTCATAGGTCTGCTCTGGTACAGAGGAGTCTTGTCAAAGAGAGTGAAAAAAATCGAAATAATTCAATCTAAATCACACATCTTTGAAGCTTTTGCATTGCATAGCCCTTTGTTGCTATTTACATTGATGCAAATAAGGGGTAAAATGCTGCTATAGCAGAATGGCAGCATGTTACCTTCTCTGTACTCTGATATAAGTGGCATCACAAGACGCAGAACAGTGAAAAATCAGAACCCGTACTTTCAACGTTTAACCCTTTGGCATCTGTCACTATGCTAGGTTGGGAAAAGTTCTCAGAGGTCACAATTGATCCTGCGTGACCCCAAATGAGAGTTAGCTCATGTTTAGTTGCTCCTGGGCCGGAAGGGTGCAAAGGTCCAGATTCTGATCTCTGTAACACCAGCTAATTCTGCCAGTGAAGACAATGGTTATTTCAATTTTACACCAGTGTACTATATTTGCCATCATAGCTTTTTTGCATTAGATGACATTAGTATCTGGAATTCTTCACAACAGCCCATATGATCTAAACATAAAGATGACTTTTAGATAGCTCAGCATGTCCACAGCATTACGGGCTGTGAAAATGTGGCTAGATAGCACTTTGGATGAGTCTGATAGCAGCAATGACTACTGAACACTAAAAGGTACTAAGAAACAGCCCTACACTGGCAAGTTCATACTAATTTATATATATGAAAGCCTCAACATATTGTGGAATCTACAAAGTAAGGAAAAAATAGGTCATAATTTGATTAGAAGCACTATTTCTTTCTCTTTCTTGTTTTAAAACAGTGATAGCATGAGCTATAGAGTTTTGTTCACAGGAATTAACATTTATTTCCTCTACACGTGAAGCTTTTTTACAAGTAGGAAAATGCATTTTCTTAGTTCTGGTCTAGGAACAAGAAGGGTGACTTTGGTGGGTTCAAACTTGTTCCTAGTAGACATTTGCCCACCCCAAAGTGAAAACCTGCTAATGTGCTTTGAAGGTCTTTTAATGAAATACAAAGAATTGTCTCTTTTTTTTGATAGGATGCCCATTTCTGAACTCTGTTTTACTTAAACAGATTCTATAATGGAGCCTAATGTATTATAAGTAACACAGTGAGATCAAAGGTAGAGTCTCTGTGGGGCTGTCACTTGCTTCAGAATTTTACGCATAAATGCAAGATGAGAAAGATTATTTTGTCTTATCTTTATTAGACAGAGGCAAACAATTAAGTACACGTAACAGATATGATAGTTACACAAGGGGAAATCAAATGTATTTTGATAGGTTTGATCCCGAAAATGGATACTGAGATTCTACAAAAATGAGCAAATTACAGATAGAAATATGCCTTGTTTGCATTAACCATGCTTCTTTCTCACTGACTGTTGGGAGAGCTAATTCAGAAGCCATGTCTCCCATAAGGGTTTGTACTTCAGTGCAGTGGCCATAAGTGTTGGTTAATCGCCCTTTAAACTTCTTCAGAAAGAACAGAAAACAGACCTCACTGATAACAGCTCTTACAAGGGCAAACAAAACCCAGCGAAGGGAGATAGGACTCTGTGGGTTCTTTTTATTAATGAGACGGGAGGGAAAATTATCATCATTCTTACAATAGCAAAGGTCAGAGCCCTTCTGTTTAGGTTTGCATTTTTTTTAAATCACTGTTGGTAAGTTTCCAAAGCTAAGGTTTGAACAATTCTAAGCCAAGGCTACATAAAAATCGTGAACTGGATTCTCCAGTCCATCACGTTCTCTTTGCTCCATGCATGTGAACTTGCTCCATGGCAAAGGAAACTTGCAGCAGGGGACTTGTGCTGGAGAATTCCCCCTGTATACAAGGAATCTCCACGGGTGTAAAACTGGCTGAAGTGACTCTACTGTTTCTCCTCTACTGCCAGCTCTGCCACCCAATTCCATGGCCTCCCAATTTAAGGGGAAAGAGGCATGGCAGGGGCAGGGCAGGGAGGGAGTGTGGCAAGGGAAGGGAAATGAGGGAGCATAATAGTGCAAGGCTCTACTATGGCCGATTCTCACTGGCATAAGGTCTCTAAGGTTCCCTTCCCTGCCCTCACAGCTGTGCCCCTGCAACTTTCGTGTATGGTGCAGTTAGATGCCTGAGAACTGGGGACCCATGACCAGGCCCCTGTGCTTGGGCTCAGTGGAAAGTCAAACCCACAGGATTCAATTTTGTATTGGTCGTTCCTTCTGCATGGTCCTGGAGCATCTTTAATGAGCTTCGTGTGCCTGGATAGTGATGAGATGCTCACTGGGCAATCAGTGTTCATTCTTTATAAGAGACCTGCTCACAATCATGCTTCAAATGGTCCCAGGAACTGAAGGAGGATGTCTTCTTAGGGTACATCTACACTGCAATTAAAAACCCACGGCTGGCCCGTGCCTCCTGATGTGGGCTCTCAGGGCTTGGGCCAATGGGCAATTTAACTGCGGTGTAGGCCGTGCTCTGGGACTCTCCCACCTTGCAGTGTCCTAGAGCCCTGGCTCCAGCCCAAGTCTGAACATCTACCCTGCAATTAAACAGCTCCTTAGTCCGAGTCCTAGCCAGCTGGCACAGGTCAGCCGCAGGTTGTTAATTGCAGTATAGACAGACCCTTATTAGCCAAACCAGGAGGCCTTACTTAGTGTTATTCATTCCCTACCCAAGTCAACTCACATGGATGATCAATTTCCCTGAAGGACTATAGAGTTGGATAAAAACTGAGTGATAACTGAGTCCAGGCCCTGGATAATGAAAACATTTTGACATCTCCTTTTCTTCTCCTTGCAGTGAGTGTAACAGTAACCGGGACTCTGTGCTCTCCTACACCAGTGTACGGAGTAACAGCTCTTACCTGGGCAGCGATGAGATGGGATCAGGTGAGTGTCTGGTTATCAAGCAGGGGTAATAAAAGAGGGTCTCCAACATAAGATGCCACAGCAATCTAAGCATATGCAGCTTTGCTGGTTGTGTTTACCAGGGTATTTAGCTGTAAAAGTGGTTGCTTCAAAGGAGCACAGACCAAACATAATTAAGGAGTTAGTGTTCTGTTCTTTCCTCAGTGGAACCTTGTAATCATGGTGTGTGGAGGAGAAATTAGGCCAGGCTAGAGGCCTTTGTTACTGATTTGCTTACAGAGGGTACTTGCATAGTCTGAAAAATATTTTGATCTGTGGACTGGGGGAGGAGGACTTGCAAGCACCCAGTTTGTCTTCACTGATCTCTTCAAGGTTATTATATTGCAATAATATTCTTCAAAGCTAAAATCACTAATGCAGGAGGTTTTTTGGTTGTGCTGTAAACACATCACAAGATGTGAGAGACCCAAAGTGATTAGATGGTTTATGAAAAAATTTCATCTTTCCTTTATTAGGTGATGAACTTCCCAGTGACATGAGGATTCCTTCAGATAAACAAGACAAACTCCATGGCTGTCTTGAGCATCTTTTTAACCAGGTAAAAGACATTAGCATGGTTATATGGAGCAGTGTACTCTTATCTCAGAACAAGGTGTAAGAAATATCGGAGACTGCGATACCAAATTATATCTCAAAAAAGACTAAGCTAACAAGGTTTTGGAGTAAGATGCAAAGAACTGGATGTGAGATAATTTGAGGAAACAGTTTTGTCTCCACCAACATTCACATCACTTGGTGGGATTAGGACAAGGGTGGCCTGCAGCCTTAGATTCATGGCAAAAAGCTTTCAAAACAGATGTGTGAAAACATGAGTGAAATCTTCCTATTATGAGTGATCAGAATAGATCTCATGTACACAATTTTTGGAAAAATTACCCCATATTAAGAGGAAAAGAATGTAGCCAAAAGATACATTTACATATTTATAATCTCAGCTAAATTGTTCTTCTCTGTCCCCATTAGTTCACCAGAGCCCAGGTCATTACTTTCCTGGTCACTCAGCACAGCCCATAGTTCATACCAGGCTCCTGAGGAGAGCCGTGGGTTGGAATGGTTCAATTATATTTGCTAAAGTTGAGATTTCCTTAAAGATTAATAGATCTAGGCACCCCGCTTAGCTTAAGTGCAGGTGTTAGTGCCAACATGGAGCAAATGCAACCTTTTTTGGACTTTTCCACAATGCGTGCTCTCTTCAAAAATTCTCCTGGAGTTTTACTAAGAGTAACGTAATATAACTCCTGCTCCAGGTGGATACTATCAATGCACTCCTCAAAGGATCAGTCATAACCAGGGCCTTTGAAGAAACAAAGCACTTCCCAATGGACCACAGTTTGCAAGGTAAGAGTTGGTTGTATTAAACACTGTAATTTTCCAGAATACAATGAAACCTTAACATTAAGAATTAGAGGTTCAGAAGTCAGTACCCAAGTTCACGTACAAAATTGTGCACACATAATTTGCACACACATTTACAAGTTGTGTGTGCAGTCACAATAACTGGACATATAAATGACCAGTGAGACGTTGACGGTTGGTATTTTGTACTATCCACTGGCATCTCTACACATCCTGTAGGACTCCATAGCAGAACCTTAACACGTTGGAGGGTCAGGCACTGCAGGTCTGTGGCACCCGAAAGTTCTACATAAGTTTGCTTAAGGAATTACTCCACTTCTTTTCAGGCTGGGTAATTGCCAGAGTAAACTCACTCTCACAAAACGCCAGCACACATTCTGGAAACTACCCATTCCCAGAGAGAGCACTCAACAAACAATGCTGTGTTTCTTTTTCTCAAATGGGAATTCAGTCTCATGACTCATGAGACCAAATTTGGTGATCAGAATGTGGGTTTTTTTTCTCAGAAAAAGATAGTTTATTTCCTAAACATTTGCTGCATTTCCTTTTCCTCTTGGAACCTAATCTTTCTTCTGTTATCTTTGCTGAACGTCATGTGCTCTGGTAAGGGTCTCTCTCTCTCTCATCCCCTATTTTCAGCTACATTGACAACTTCAGAAGAAGCACCTAGTCACTCTTTTTCCGAGTTAGGAGAGGCTCCTGTGAACTTTGTGGAAGTGTTTTGAAAAGCCACATTCCTGTAACATTTAAACATCTGTGGAATACCTTTCACTGCCCTCCCACACGCTCTTTGCATGCAGTAAGGAAATGGCAGCCACCCTGCATATATTTCCTTCAAGCTTTATTTTGTTTGTTTCCCTTAAACACAGACTTGTCTATTAAAACTGGATCAATAGCACTGAAAGAGCCTTTCACTTTACTGTAGCTTCAGAAAGGTCTCATATTAATCACTGGGAATCACTCCACAGGAATAGACTATTGGCTGATAGACTAGAATAGACTAGGCCGACTATAGTCAGCTAGAATCTATGCCCAAAAATCTTCTTAATGCAGTCCTGAGTTGCAAATAAGCCTGAAAAGGAAAGCATGCCATGGTCACATCTCGATGATGGGTGTGAATTTGCATATCATCCTGTCTCTTTTGGGGGTCAATAATTTGGCACACTGTATGTGAGTGGCCATGGGTATTATCTCTGATACCAGAGTGTTTGGCTAAACTGCATAACTGCATCACATGCAATAAAATTTACCCTCTTCAGGCCAGAATACAAGCAGAATATTAACTAGCTTATACATTCCCAGCAGCCTCAGTCTTAAGTAGGTGTGACAGTCAATCTCTGGCTATACATTAGAACAGGCAGAGAGGACAGAGGGGAATGCTGAGCATAGTTCTGCAGCCATGGCGCTCAGGGATATATTTGTAATATATTGCAAAAGACGTTAATCACACAGTTCCTGTGTATTGTGCATGTGTGCTGCATGCCTAATTTTTGCAATATGATGCTGAAAACATGACAAGCTAGGACTCTAGTTTTTACAAGACTATAGGAAATAGCAGTCTTTTTTTCCATCTGTATCAGATCCATTTAAGAACCCTCCCCCCACTGGTGATGGTTGCTATAGATGTTGTATTCATTGATTAGAACTATATGCAGATTACATAGCTAATGAGCTACTCTGACTTAGGCAACATCTTGCCACTGCCTGGACTAATTTCTTTCTTTCTTTTTTTTTTTTTGCTGCAGAATTTAAACAGAAGGAAGAAACCACAATAAGGTGCCGGAATAATATTCAATTCAGTGTCCAAGAAGATCCCTGGAACCTTCCACTGCGAATCAAGAACCTTGTTGAAACCATTCAAAAACATGTGGAAGGTCTGTGAACAGGGGGTGGTCAGTTATCAGTTTCAGTGTTAAAGGGAAGTTTTGTTTATAGAGATGAGCACAAGCTGTAACGCTCATGGAAGTGAATAAAAAGGGGGAAGGGTCTGATCCGAGGTTTTTGTTCAGATTGTTAGAGAGCTAGGAACCAGCTGCAGAGTTTGGATCCAAACGTGTCCACTGTTTGGAGTTGTCCTGATGTTTGGTTTTGGTCCATACCTGGTTGTTAAGATAAAAACTGTATCTGTAGAAAAATATTCCTTCCCTAGGTTCCCAGCAACATCACAGAATATTAAAATGGAATGGGTCTGAAATATCTAATTCTTGCTTTATTTTTGCTCTCATGCTTCAGAGCATAAGCCAACATCTTAACTATCAGGGTCAGGAGGAAGCATTCCTATGGGACAGGTTATTCTGTAGTCGCCCACTGCAGAGTTTTGTGGTACCTTCCTCTGAAGCAGTTGGTACTGGCCACTGTCAGAGACAAGATGCTGCGCTAGATGGACTTCTTGTGAAACAGACTTGCAGTTAATATTGTCCCCTAAGTTTAATATGGAAATTGAAGTACAGGTTATAAATGGACATGGATTTTAGAGGGAAGTGGGAAGAGTGTTTTGTTGTTCTTCCCAGTGATGATGTATAGTGGCACCACAACTGAGGATTGAATGATCATTAGGAATTTTTTCTAATTCTCTTAGTCTGCTTCTGACATCTGTATGGACTGAATTGGGTCAGAGTGACATCTTTGCCTGGGTAATTTTTAAAAACACTTAAAGAAAATGAAAGAAAAAAGACTAGGCAGGTTCTGAAAGGACCTGAAGGAGGTGGATGTAATCAGTCCTTGTAACCTATAGCCTGAACCCTTACATTCAGAAAACGCCTTGCTTAAAAGCACTGGTAGGATGCAAATAGAGGCCGAGTCTAGTGACTTCTACTCTCAAATACATGACCTAGGACTGATGTCACCTCTGTAGGGATTCCTGCACATGTGCAATTTGTTCCCAATAATTCATGGCAGTTGAAGGAGCATTTAACCTGTGAAGGTGCCTGATTTATGCCGGGCTTCTAGTTTATCAAACATGTTTTAGTGAGGATTGAGCTCTAATCTAGACTAAATAGAAATGGACAGGGGTGTCAGCAGGGTACAGTCAAATCCACCTTTGCAATATGTTTGCCTTCTCTTTACTCTTCTAGATGGGAAGAATCAACTGCTTCTGGCCTTGCTAAAATGCACAGGTAAGGGCTTCTGATTTGGTGTATTGGTGGAAAACTTTACCATGCTGGCAGATCTCCTAACATGTAGCTTGGCTGGCATGTGCAAGTGCATGTGTATGTTTGAATTGCTCTTTCCAGTTACAGAGACCACAATACATTATGCAACTGTTGTTGTGCTTGCAAATCTTGTTCGGTTGTGCTACTGACGACATTATGCCTCCTCTTGTGGGCAGCTCGTTCATACGTCAAGAGCCCTTTTGCTCAGTCTTGCTTAGTTCTCGGGTTTGCTCAATACCAGGCATATTATAAATACCAGGAAATACGATGTCCCTTTGCCCTTTCTTCATCTTCTTCCCCTTGTGTAAGCCTTATTCCCAGTTGGCCTCCACTGTTTCTTTATGTGGAGGAGACATGCAGCAAAAAATGAGATGCTTTTGCACAATTCATTATGAAGTTATGACCCTGTCATGCTTTTCAAACCACCTACTCACATAAAGAGTTTGGGTTTGCCCTGTGTAGTATGCCAAGATGTGCATTTCCCCTATAACCAGCCTATTATTCTCTGAATGCACCTATATAAACCCTGTTAAACAAGATTCCTAAGGGACTTGGGACTTAGTCCTAAGGGACTAAGGGCTTGATCCTGCCTTATGGAAGCCAAGAGGAGTTTTGCTATTGATTTTAATAGGAGCAGGCTGAGACCCTCAGGGTATGTCTGCATAGCAGTGTAAGCCCAGGGTTAGAAGAGCTCCAGTTAGCAAACTCTGGGTTTGTTAATCTAGGGCTTGAGTGTCTACACTCATTTGTTACCTAAATTAGGACTTGTTGAACCTTGGGCATCAGTGTCTACACTGCATTATATGGCCTGAGTCCAACCACCCATATCCCAGACTTCCTTGTGTCCTCCCAAAATGTGGCCACACTAGCTCTTTGTTCACGGTGTAATGTGGGAAAACTTGATTGTCCACCAAACTTGACTGTCCAGAGACAAAGAAAGTCAGCCTTGGGGATTGTGAGATACTTTTGGCGGACTCCCAAAGCACAAGTCTAGTGTGGCTGTGTATACACTGCAAAGCAATAGGGCTTGAACTGTGGATTCTGGCTTGATGAAGGCTTGGATCCTCCACCCCCATGGTGTCTTGGGACCCTGGTCTGAGCCCGGGGTTAGTGCAATTTTGACTAGATAGATGGGGGTTTTAGGCTTTGAGTCTGAATTCGAACCCTGGACTTATATCACAGTGTAGACATACCCTAAATTTGTACCAGCATCTAAATACATTGCAGGTGTCATTGCAGGCATGGGAGGGAAGGGGGGGAATACACACTGGCAAATCAGCTCATTATCTCTCCCTATGTGTGCAGTTACTTCGTTTGTACACGTAAATACCCATTTGCTGTATTCTGTATCTGCAGAAAAGGTACCACATAACAACCAATGATATGCCCTCATCATTTGCTGGATCATTTCTAAAGGATGGCTGAAAATCTGAGGCTTCATTCTCAGCTGCACAGAGTGAGGGTGGGAGGCAAAGGTGGCTCTAAGCCACCTTTCTGCTTCCCCTAATCCTGTGGGTTGCCTGGGGTGGTGAAAGGGAGAGCTGTGGTGGCTTTGGGCCTGCCCCATCCTACCCCTCCTCCTCAGCCTTTTATGGAACACCCTGTGTAGAGGGCGGAGGAGCAGGTGGTGTAGGGTTGGCTGTGCCACCTTTACATCACCCAGAGATTCCCTTGCCTCTAGGGCAACTCTGAGCTCTCTTTGCTCCACTTCCAGCTGTGCAAAGGGGACTTGCCCGGGGCTGAGGATCTGGACCCCTTGGTCTTGATTGTCTCAGTTCTTCTCTTGTTGCATTTGGTGCTTTATAAAAATGATCTGTATCTTCAAAGTCTCTGTGTGATGTATGCAGCTTCTTTCTGCAGAGGACACTGCCTGGGGAATGAGAGGCTGCTATACCCTACCTAATGCATATCTGGAGGAACCCAAGGTGTCCGGGAAGCTGCTCTTCATGTATTCACGTGCTTGCCTTGCCCGCCTTTTGCATATTCTTTGTATGCTCTGCAATCCCCTTTAGTGTGACGCGGTTTATCCAGCCACCATACGACTGACTGACAGGCCCAGTGGAAGCATAGTTAACACTGTGGAGCTTCCCCCAGGCAAACATGAACCAGTTGGCCCTGTACAGATACGCCTGGAAAAGGGCTTAGCATATGGGAAGCCTTTAGAACACGTGGGGGCGGGAAAAATGGTATCACTAATAGTGGAGACCCTGTTTCACGAATGCAGTTGTCAGTGAAGGGAATCAGCCCAGGAGTGGCACTGATGACACAGGGGAGCCTTAGATAGTGGACAGATAGGCCCAGGACATCTGTATGGGAGGAAACAAAAGGGAGAGTGGACACACACACACACAGGGGTCAGATAACAGGAGCCAGTGCAAGGTGACAGCTCAAGCCAAATGTCACACACAGAGATTGTCTGAGATGGAATGGAAAGCAAACTCCCTCTGACTCCTTTGTGTCTCTCTTCCTCTCTCTCTGGCAGATACCGAGCTGCAGCTGAGACGAGATGTCATTTTCTGCCAGTCCCTCGTGGCTGCTATTTGCACTTTCTCCGAGCAGTTGCTGGCTGCTCTCAACTACAGATACAACAACAACGGGGAATATGAAGAGAGCAGCAGAGATGCCAGCAGGAAATGGCTGGAGCAGATAGCGGCCACGGGGGTTTTACTCCACTATCAGTCCCTGCTGTCTCCCAGTGTGGTAAGAGAGGTGCTAAAGAATGGGTTTCACAGCTCCACAATGTATGCTGGCTCTCTTGGCCTCTTCAAGGTCACCTAGACACTTTCCCCCTACTCACCTCCTGGCCACAGCCTCTGACTTTCTTTGGAAACTCCTGACCCCTCAAAGTATCCACTTTCATCCTCATCCTAATACCCTACCCATCACACAGTGATCCCCACAACTGTTAGACTGCTGGCCTGGGTCAGACGAGCACATTTCACCACTGAAAGATAACAGACATCCTGCCCACGGAGAAGCAGCAGGTTGGCAGTCGGCCAGAGGTTTCATTTTCAAGAGTAATGCTGCTGCCTTGTTTTCTGTGGACTCATGACACAGTTGCTAGGAAAGTGTGTGTGATCTGACCTCTGCTGGTGAGAAAATGAATTTCAACAAGCAGACAAAAGCGGTTCTTGATGTTCCCAGAGCTAAGAGCAAACTGTATATCTGGTCCTTTCTGCATGTGCTGACTAAAGTCATTACATAGGTTCAGCACAGGCAATGCTATTAAAAGCTTGCTTGCATCCTGCCCTAACTGTGTGCTCCAAACCTGATCTGAAGGCAGCACATCTAGGGAATGAGAAGAGCAGGACTCATAAAACCCACTGGCCTGTGGTGAGTAGGAAACTCTCAGGCAAGTGCCACCAACTTCTGCAGGATCTAAGCTAAAATAATAATTTTAGAAGGAAAATGACTGAAGGAATGAAGGGAAATCAGTTCTGACAAAAGCAAGAGCCATGAAGTAAGACACATTTTACGCCCATTGTTAAATAGAAACATGATAGACAATGTGTTACAATGAAATACAATCCAGTGCACAATTGTGTTATTCCTTAACATTGCAGGGGCTGTGAGGATGCAGATATATGTCATCCTAGCTAACAAATTGGCTTAGTCCTCACGTTAGTCTATGGGGAGGAAATAAATTTTGCAGAAGGGAATTTACTCCCAAGAACCCTTCATGCCTTGGTCTCCCTTCAGAGTCTATCAAGAAGAGAGCCAATGCTACAGATGATGGTGAACCACTGAGAACTGGGCTGGGGCAACCAACACTCATTCACAGTCATCAAATGGAAACAACCTTCACTAATTACTGACCTGGGCTGGATTTGGTGAAAGGCTCCTTCCCCCACTCGCAGTCTTCTGGACCGTCCAGTTTTCCACACTCCGAATGTCTATACTACACTTTTCTGCCTACACTTTCCCTTTACCCATTCGTGCTTGTTTCTCTCCACTGCAGAAGGAAGAGCGCACCATGCTAGAAGACATCCCAGTTACTCTGTCTGAGCTGGACAAGGTTGCTTTTTATTTCAAGCAGCTGGATGAAAGCCTTGTAGCAAGTGAGAATTTCCAGGGTTTTTTTTTATGAACTCTTTTCTTGTTTGTATTTCTGGTTTGTTTACTCCATGATATTAAGTCCATCAAAAGTGCTCAATCCTGAAAGGTGCTGAGGATCTTCTGTAAAGTGTTGCGTTCCCTCAACTCCCACAGCATTTAATGGGAGTTAAAGCCGCTCGGCACTTCATCCAAGAGTTCCTTGCATGATTCAGTCTTAAAATGTTAATTCACATCAGCACTCCCTGTTCTCTGGAGCAGGTAGGAGAGAAACACAGACAATTAGTTCTCTTTGTAGCCAGAACTGCTAGGACTAGCCACCTATGAGCAGGGAGGGGAGCCTTAGTGACATGAGCATCCCTTGCTATCTTTTATCTGCCTGACCATCTGTTTTGGAATAGCTAGACTCTGAAACTGCAGGTTCAAATTCCACCTGGGTCTTCTTAGCCCCTTGTGTTTCTGAGATGAATATATTGAGCACTGTATCATTTTCTGTCCATGGAAATCAGTTAAATGCGGTGATCGCTGCACATTAAGAGGTACCCGTGGCAGTTTCTATGAAAGTACTGAAGGCGATTTGCCATAGTGGCCAAGAATTCCACTACTGTGCCAGTTGGCTCTACTTCCTAACACTCCAGAGGTGGCTGTATTTAATATATATAGCTGCTGTGTGTGGAGCACCTTGGAACCTTACGTGCGGAAAGGCACTGTAGGAATGCTGGAGGGAAGTGTGGAATAGTAAGTGTTTGTCCCTTTGTCAACTGTAGTGGCTAAAGTGTTACAGAAATTATAACCAGCCACAAGTGATTGCTGAGGACCCGCCCTCCAGACCTGTTAATTGACAGTCCGATAGTAGGGCTGGTGGTGTCAGCCTCACTACCAATGTTCATCTACTGATGCCAGTTGTTCTACAATTGGGAACCACTGGGGCCTGCCTATGTCTCTTGCCTTGACTGTCTAGCATGTGGAGAGAGATGACAGCTGGGTTGAGCAGCTCCAGACAGATGTTTGTAATGCACCAGCCTTTCGGCAAGGAAACACACCCCTGCCATGCTCATCCAGCACAAGCTCACATAAGAGGAATTTATTACTATTAACCATGTTTATTGCAGTAGTGCCGAGGGACAAGTCAAGAACAGGGCCTCACTGTGCTAGGTGCTGTACAAATACAATGTAGAGACGGTCCCTGCTCCAAATTGTTTAGAAATCTGATAGAAAAGAAAGACATGCAGTGGGGAAAAGTGATCTTACATACAAGCAAAGTGATCAGTGTGATGGTATCAAACATCATGTTAATTGATTATATGTCTTGTAAACAATATGCTTCTGAGTATATAATCTCCTGATACAGGATCTCCCTCATTTGCTGTTATTTCTGACATTTCAGTAACGAGATGTTATTAAATGGACTGACACGCTCAGACATTGTTAGTCACTCACTGTTGTTTTGGTAAAACACAAATGGCTTTATCTTTGTTTCCCCAGATACTCACATCTTCTACCACATTGAAGGAAGTCGGCAGGCCTTGAAGGTTATCTTTTACCTTGACAGCTACTACTTCTCCAAACTGCCTTCCCGCTTTCAGAATGGGGGAAGCTTGAAGCTGCACACAGTGCTCTTTACAAAAGGTGCCCATGAAATTCTTGACAAAGAAAAAGAAGTCAGTGAATCTAATTAGCTGCTAAACATCTGAAGGTTTATTATTAAGGAATGACCATAAAGTTGTTATTGAAACAAAACTGACAATGCCATGGAAAATATTTTAAGAGGCAAAATTGTTTCTCCCCAGAAATCTGATATTGTGGGGGGTTAATATTCTAGAGGGGGCAGGCTCAGATGTTCATGGGGAGCAGATTATCCCCACAGATGCCTGCTGTGAGATTTCTTGCACCTTTCACGGAAGTATCCAATCACTGACAGAGTCAGGATATTGGACTAGATAGATCATTGGTCTGATCCAGTCTGGAAATGTCCATGTTCCTATGCCACAGACTCAGAGTTTAAAAGGAGTTATTTTCTGTACACACGTGTATGTATTCATAGACTCATCTGGGCTGGAAGTCAGAGGCCCTCTAGCTAATCCATTGTCCTGCATTGTAGCATCCAGCATAGGACGCTTCCTTCAAAGCAGTAACATGAGCGTATCCCAGTGACCTGGTACGATAGTAGCCCTTGCCTTTGAGCTATCATAATGAAAACTGAGGTTCACAGACGACAATCCCCGTCGAGGGAAATCCATTCACTTCATCTTATTTTTCACAGAGTTGGTCTTTAACATAATTTGGCAGCTAGAGAGACAATCAAATGAAAAAATGATAGCCAGAGTAATATATTTATTAAATATCTTGTCTCCGCCCAGCTCTTGAAAGCCTGGAGAGCCAGGCACAGCCAGGTGACTCATCGCTAGAAGAACTCCAACAACAGATTAATGGAGTCGCACTTGAAAAAGTGCAGCAGTATTACCGTAAACTCAGGTAATGTGCCTCTCCTCCCACTCCCTGATAAAAAAGAAAAGGGGGTGGTTCAGGACCTTTCATAGACGGATGTTTCTTTCCTGGTGGTTTCATATCTTGTACACAGCCCATGATATGAAAAGGTAATCCCTGGGAAAATAGATACTCCATTTGAGTTTCACAAGTTGACTTTTGATAGGAAGTGTGTTTGTTTGTTTTTTATCTCTGGTGGGTTGGCAACCTCTTCAATTATTTAGCAAAAACAGGCTTAATTGTAAACTCCTCCCGGAATATAGAAATCTGTCAGAAGCAGTTTCCATCTAAGTTGGACTTCAGATTTTTGACTGGAGCAAAAGTTAACTAAAGAGACTTCTTGTTAGTCTTCAATCACTATACAAAGAAACAATCTAAGTTCTTCATTGGGAATATACACCATCTTGGATCATAGGACTGTCCTTTCATATCCCTCTGAGACATTATGTAGTAGGTGGTGAAATGAGATGATCACCAACTAATCCAATTCTTAATGACTAATTGCAGGACATTTTACCTTGAGAGATCCAACTTGCCTACTGATTCCAATACAACAGCAGTGAAGATTGACCAGGTATTACTATTATTTATATTGTGGTAGCAACTTAGAGCCCCAGTCATGGACCAGGACTCTCTAGAAGTAGCTGCTATACAAACACAGAAATGCCCCTGCCCCAAAGATCTTGAATCAGCTTGTCTGAGGATCAGAATTCTGTCGCCCAGAAATGAGATGCCTGCAATGAATTTAGAAATGAATAATCACTTGTCTATTTGTTTAAGAATGTTGTTAACAACATACAGTACAATAAAAGCAACATTTCTCAGGCCCTCACCTAAAGCTAATAGTAAACACAATAGTAAACAGTCTGTATCTGGGGCAGATGCTTTGTATGAATGGTTTCACAAGCTGTAGAAGCAAACGAAGATCCAGGTGTTTTTATTATAGTGGAGACAATTCAGAGACTCCCTGTCACTGCAGTATTAGCATGTATTGTAAAGTAGATTGATATGATTTGTGTTCACTTGCAACAAACTGCCCCAAGCCCTCGACAAGTCCTCCCTTTTTGTGCTGAAAAACGTATCTACTGTAAATAGTTGTTACTTTAGATCTACCAAGGAGCTGTTACCATAGAGTATTCTTAGACACAGGAAAAGCGTTCTTATAAGAGTCTGTATAAATGAAGGAGTAAATATGCCACTGATGCATTGTTCACTGTTTCTTTGTAGCTTATTCGCCCCATTAATGCAATGGATGAGCTTTGCAGATTGATGAAGTCCTTTATTAATACAAAACCCACCCAGTCGGGATACTCTAGTAATAACACATCAGGAGCTGGGCTGCTGCCTATATCCTCAGAGCTCTGTTACCGGCTCGGAGCCTGTCAGATTGCCACGTGTGGCACTGGGATGCAGAGGTGAGACTTAAGAAACCTTCCATGGTAGTGTTGTGATACTAACTTTTCTTCTGTATAAGCATCTAAGCCAGTTACAAAAAGCTAGAGAGATGGGCCCTCTATAATTGAGAATGAAAAAAACCCTTCTGCTGGCACGTTTTATTTTAAGCTGGGTTGTCATGTCTAACACTGCTGTACAATGGCTGAGACACAATGTCCCACTGCAACAACTAATAACCTTTGCTGGGTGGGCACAGAGCATATATCTTTCTGTCAACACAGTTTTTGATCACAGAGGTGGAATCTAGTCCCTGCTAATAAGTGGTTTTAATATTTTTTTGGTAGACTCTAATAAAGCCATGTTTTTAAAATGGCCCAAAATTTCAGTGATAAAAATACAAATTTTTGGAAGAGTTTTAGCTCAAAGACACTTACGCACAGCACGTTAGAACAGCAATGAGACATTGCCATGTGATAATACCTTCTGAAATCACAATAGTGTAGCTTCTTGACCTCACTTGGTGCAGGAGAGATGTCACTGAACTGGGCTGCATAGCTGGTTATATATTTTTAAATGGGAAGCAGAAGATAAAATAATATAGTGGCCAAGTTCATTTTCAGTTACTAGCTAAGTAGCTTTGTTAAAAACTTTTAACTCAAGACTTTGTTAAAAGTCATGTGTAATTTAAACATTATATCTATGGTTTGTGGATTTATCATTCCCTCATGTATCTATGTGCAGAAGTACACTGAGTGTTTCCCTGGAACAAGCAGCCATACTGGCTCGAAGTCATGGACTTTTACCCAAGTGTATCATGCAGGCTACAGACATTATGAGAAAGCAAGTGAGTATTTAGCTCCTTCCTATTGCTACTTCCTTAGCTGGGTATTCTGCATGCCACCTTCTTTATCCCTGAGATCTTTGTAGCGATGCCTAGTAATTTCTCTGTGAAGTTGTGAGTTGTGCATATATACACCCACAGCCAGACACCATAAAATTTGTACAGCTGCATGGACTCTGCGCAGAAGCAAATCCTAACATTTGCACATGTAGACATTAGGCTATTTAAAGGGCATACCCAGTATTCCGTTATTTAACGTGTGCGCAGGTGTTTGAAAAACGTACAGGATTAGGCTCTTGTGAAGTACGTGCACAGACATGTACAAAAGAACAGGAGGTGGGCCTTCGAACATATAGGTCACATAGTATACTTGTACAAGGCCTGTATGTTCCGTGACATGTTCTTGTGCATACAACATTGGATGGTGGAGATTTCCCAGTTTTAGACAGTAGTGCTTATAAAGTGCTTTGGGATTTCTGTCGTTTTAAGTAAACACAGATGACTGATGTATCCACCCAGTGGATTCCAGAGCTACTAAAAGTAGTTAATGGATTCTCGGATAGAAATCAGATTCCTGTTACTATACTTGTCCCCAAGGGTCAGCTGTTTTATTGATATTATCAATACCATACATTCTGTGTTTCCGTAGGGACCACGAGTTGAAATCTCTGCTAAAAATCTCAAAGTGATGGATCAGATGCCACAGTCTGCGCCCCGGTAGGTTATTATGTACAGTACGTGTTATCTGCGTATTGGTGCTGCACCCAGCTGTGACTTGTCCTTATCAACCAGACGAGCTCTTCAGCAGCAATACACAGACCCATCCCAACAGTCACTCTGCTCAACCAAGTGCACACATTTCAAAAAAAGGCTTTTATCCAAATCCCTTGTCACCCTCCATTAACTTGTAGGGCTCCTGTGCTGTCTAAATAAAACATCCCTGCTGATTTTGTTGACAGTGGCAATGAGTTGCTAACGCTCAGTGGCTGTCAGTTATCTGTGGAATGCTGAGGAGCAGAAATTCTTGAATGGCAGATCCGACTGCAACTCTGTAAAGATAATTCATGAGCTAATACTTTGGCTAGAGTCCCATGAAGTGCCTGGAATAGCCTGAGTGTCTAATGATTTACTGCAGAGTGGGTTTAAGAGCAAGTCACTCAGATCAGAGTGAATTTATGGTGATGCAATTCCTAGAGGAATCAATTGCCTGAGGTTATAGCCATTCTGTTGTCTGAGGGTCAAATCTTCAGAGGTGCTATACACTGCAAATCCCACTGATTCCACTGGAAGCTGAAGATACTCATTGTGTCTCCTGGACAGACATAATTTCAGGTAGTTTTTACTATCTTTGTTTCTAAGAGATTTTTTAACCCATTTCCCCATTCTGTATCCCCCCAAACAGTCCCAGGAGAGACAAGAGAGATCCATAATAGCTTTATTGAACATTCATAGAATGCCAGGGCCAAATCCTGCCTGGCTATGTAAGTAGCCCATGGAAGGCAGCATCTTCTCCTATGGAAGTTAACAGGGTTCATTTGAGTACAGCAAGTCAGCTTTGGCCCTGGAAATGAGCAGTGGAAGTGATTGATAATTAATTACAACTAACTGAATCTTTCCTGTCTGACTTTCAGTGAGTGCTATTTAGAGCAATAAAGAAGCTGAACTGTACATGCTATTTCTAATAACCTTTTATTATCATTATGCCATGTAACAGCAACTTTTAAACTTCCCTTATAGACTCTACAGGCTGTGCCAGCCACCTTTAGATGGGGACTTATAAAAAAAATGTTACGGCATCGTTGAAGTGTTCAGCTGAGAGCAGCCCTGCCTGAGGACCCATCCCGACCGACACTGGTGGTGTTTAATGGAGAGGGAGGAGATGGTGCTGGGTGTCTCGTATTCAGTAAGAGAGATGAATTTGCGAGGCCCACCTGTTGAGAACTCTTACAGCTTATGGGCAAGGATTCTTATGGTTCCTTGGCTTACTAGAGAAGTTCTCTAAACATAAACTGCCTAGAGCTGAGACAAAACTGCCTTCTGCCAGAACGCCCAGAAGGAATGACAATTTAATGTCAGGAAACAGCAGCTTCACGAATGACTCCGTTGAGCTGCTGGCTGAAAGTTGTGAACTTCAAGTTATGGATCCGGAAAGGCAACGCAAGACAAAGCACATCTATTCTCTCAATAACGTATCTGGCATCCATTCCATTGCCAGCATAACTTTGGTCAGTGATCTTGAGTAACAGCACCAGAAATACCACTGTTTTGACATACTGACCTGCACTTTTGAACCACGAATAGCTCAAGTTTCTGGTTTATTCACATATGAATATAAAGTATTTCTTCTGGAATCGTTTTCCTCTTCAGCCCCGGGAGAACCAATCTCTATGCTGCAGAGTATACATTCCATAATACTTCTTACAATTACTTCCTCTTACTTACTGTAGCTTTCAGGTTGGGGATTAACATTTTTTTTACTAATGCTCTATTATGTATTCTGGAAATACAGTAATATTTTACAGGAAAGTTTGGCAACAAAGGCTTTTTTAGGAGAAATTACAAAAAAAATAAATAAATTGCAGTCTTATAGTCTGACTATTTGAACAGATGTAGTTTTTAAACCAGGTCAGCAGAACTATAGTTATTTATGTGGAGTGAAGTATCTGTTTTGGATCATGTTATTATATATACAAGATTTAAATAAAAATTATATTGTTTAAAATGGGACCAATATGCTGTCAATTATACAGCTAATCCCAGTTTACTGGAAACAATTCTACATTATTTAAAATCTTTCAGTATTTAAGTAGTCTTTAATACAATTATTAAAAAGTATTAGGAAGGCTTTTAAGTTAAAAAAAAAAGGAATCGTGTATATAATGTACTTTTATTTTTTTCCTATTTCAAAATTGTTCTCCATTCTGTCAGTATGAGCATTAGTGCAGTAATCTTCTCCAAATTACTGGCTGATACTCATTGAGAATGTGAGCAGTCTCAGGCCAGAAATAATGTTCTTTTGGAGTGAGTGCCTTAATAAAGATTCACCCATATCTAACGAAATTCAGCAGTAGTGGGGGGAGCCTAACATTATTCTCCACACCGTAGAAAAGCCATAGTCTCTTTGAAACCAATTCATTGCTGGGAAACTCCAGGAAGTGTTTGAAGTGATGTAAATTCTAAAGAATGCAAGTTTTCTTTTCTTTTGTTTTTGTGCTGAGCAGGGCATTAATGAACTCCAGTTTCATTGGGTTAACAATCCAATTCAGTCCAAATATTAAGTTAAAAATCATCTCTTCCTAGTTGGCTAAGTATTTTTTAATCTGATTTCTACAACTAGCACAGAATAGCTTACCATGAGTTTTGAGTGGGTTATTTGGGCTTCCTGAATTATTAAATGTTTTTAATGTTTCCTTCATCCTCAGATTGATTTCGGGGGGAAACGACACTTCTGTTTGTTTTCTTTACTTATAAGTATTTCTTCTGCCCCACCTCCGCCCACAGCAGAAACTTGCGTGAGTCTACCTCCTGTTACATCTCCACAGGGGTTAGCTGGAATCCATTCCGCTGCAGTCAGATCAGCAGAGCATTGTGTCAAAGCAGTTGATGTGCTTCTTCATCATCTTGGAAGTCCTCATCTTGCCATTTGCTGTTGAAAAGATTGGTATTTCTTTACAAATCCTCCAATTTAAAATGAACTGTAATGATATGAGAAGCAGAACTATTGAAACACCCAAGAAATAAAAACACATTGGACCAGTATCCTCACTTGGGCAAATCAGCATAGTTTTGTTGATGTCAACGAATCTGATTTACCCTGCCAGATGAGGATCGTGACCTGCATTTATACATTTCGTACGGACATTAAAAGGCGCATAGATGACTATCTAAGGGCATTTACACTGTGCACTGTTTTACATAAAAATGTATGTGTTATTCTCATTAAATACGTGCTAGAACATTTTATTATTAAAAGTTGGTTTATATTACCAAGAAAGACGCTATGATTTTATTTATATAAGTTACACCCTTTAGTTCTTTGTTGTCAAAGAGAATTTAGGGCTTTGCAGAGCTATAAAAGGGTAAAAACTGAAGGTGTTTGGAAAAGTTGTGTTTGATATCTGATCAAACTGACTCTGCAGTGCTGCGCTCTTCCTGTTTGTGCAGTAGCACCTACAGATGTGGTTTCACTTCAGAATTCTTAGTAAAACTAAGACAGAGCAGTTCGGAGGCCGTAGAATGGCAAAGTGTGAGCCCGGTCCTGAAAAAGCGAGCTCTGCTGGAGCAAGAAGGCTATGCTCATGCAACTACAAGTGAAGTCAGCAAAACGGTGCTATGGAAGCTTCAGAATGAAAACAAAGTCAACATCAGACCCCAGAACATCCCTGCAACTGGGCCACATCAGTTCCAGCTGACTATGATGGGCAAATAGTAGAAATCACCTGCTGTTTTGTCCCTGAAGTTTTGCATTATGTGTGCAAGCACGGGCCATACCTTCTCTCTCTTCATGATGCGTCTTACAGAGCCACTTTATGGTATTAGTGTGTGTGTTGAGGGGTCGTGCAGTCATCCCTACAGAGGCTCTTCACTGTTTGGAACTAACGAAACAGCATTACTGCTCATTTGACCTAGCTCTTCAGAATAAGCAGGCACATCATGATTTGGATTTTAGGGTTGGTGGGATCCACCCTGCAGCTTTTCAGCAGGTATAACTCCCAACTGAAGTCCGTGGCAGTTCTGCATGTGAAAAGAGTGTGAGATCCTGCTTAAATACTTCATGGACCAATTCTAAGGTCAGTCTCAACCTAGCCTTTCATTCTGTAGGCAAAATTCCACACTTACAATTTAGCATTCAGAACAAACTATAGGTACATCTGGTACCACTTGGCCATCTACTTGATTTGTGCCTGTAAAGAAGCTGTTCAATGTCCAAATAGCTGCTATCATTGCACGTAAAAAATTGTGAGTGCAAGTGTTTATAGTGAGTTGCAGCCACAAAATTGGAGGCCACTTCTGAAAATTTGGGTCTGGATAGCGGCATTATCCATTTCCATATGCCTAATCTGCTGACACAAATACTGAGATTATCACAAGAAGTCATGGATTTGGTCAAGGACACATCTGATTTAGGCTTTATGTGTAAAAAGTTCATATGTGCCTAGTTAGTAGAAAACATTCTTCTCCTTTACCAGCATAAAACAGTCATGATCTAATCCCAAATTCTAGTCCTGCTATGACACTGACTCCTTCTCTGGATTTTGGGAATTCCCGTACCCAGTCTGCCACAGTTCTCCATCAGTATGAAGGGATAGTCATAATAATGTTCATTTGTATACCTCTCCTGGGGATTGTGGGGATTAATTAGGTCACGTTTGTAAAAATATCTGAAGGCATAAAACACTAACTGCTAACTATCACAAATTTCACTGTAAGGCATGCATCATTTGAAATGTATCTGCTTCCAAGCTAATTAAGGTAAATCCTTAGACAATGTCTGGCATGGTAAATCATACTATATGGTATTTCAGGGAGTCAATGAACATCTAGACACCTGGCCCTTATTCACTGATAAAAGACAACGTCAGCCAATCAAAACCAGCTTATTCACAAAAGCAGAGGATGTTGTTTTGTAAATAAGGTGGTCTTTGACTAGTCCAAGTACCCCCCGTACTCTTCACTAAACTAATACCAGTGTGGTAGTGACGCTTTTGGATCACACTGTCAGTCTGTCACACGAGATACATGAGAGATGGACAGAAGTAGTACCACCAGCTAAAGAAACAGTCTCTCCAGTAGAGCAAGGACATGTTTCTTGCTTTGGATAAAATTGTTTTCGTTTGGCCCAGCAGCAGGAGGCCTTTATCCTGTGATCAAATTCTGTCCCATTGATACAATTTTATAAAAACGCCAAAGCGCTGTTCATTGCTTATGTAGGGTTGCCCTGAACATGTTTAAATGATACCCAACCCCACCCCCAGAAGTCAGTCCTTCAAACTGTAACTGCATGGAAGTTAGTAGTTTGGACCATCGCGATCACTGCATCACTACAGTTCAACCTAGCACTGCCTTCCTGTTTAATACGAAGATGCAAACAGAAGCAAGCACAAGTGTCTTGACCACAGGACTGGGCACCACGGATGCTTGAGTTCAGACTCCAGCTCTGACACTGACTGTTTTAGCCACTCTACTGCAGTTCCCTAGCTGTAAAATAGGAATCATAGTACTACCTGCCTCCCAGGGGCATTGTGAGGATTCGTGAGCTATTGTTGGTGAACTGCTTTGAATATCAGACGTGCTATGAGAGGCATTTTCATTGTTCCCCAGCTGAGCGATAAGCAAACTGGGTACAAGGGAGACAATTACCTACAAAATGGCACATTTCCCATAAATAGATAGCTAGAAGCAGCAGGCTTAAGAAAGTTGACCAAAGTACATTTTATACATAGCTTATCTGCTTTATTGTGTAACTCATTTCCCATGGCAGGAATCATTTACTATATCCCTCTTCACTAGGAAAAAAATACCTTCATTATATAGGGTCAGATTCATCAGTCTTACTTATCTTAAATAGTACCCTACACCTTGATTTCAAGAATATCAGAATCTGGCCTATAATAATTGGAGGTTAGTTGAATAATCTCTTAAGAACATTGTCTTGGAGAGAGGGCATTAATTGTAGATTCAGGGCATCCATTCTGAGGCCTGATTCTCCCTTCAGCCGAGTTTGATACCAGTGTAAATCTACTTACCATCCTCCCTGATTCACACCAGTGTAAGTGAAAGGAGAATTAGAACCTGTATGAGAGAGTAATTAGAACAGGTACATTTTCTATCTGGATGCAAAGCAAAGGTATTGAAATATAACAGCAGAAAATCTGCTATTGGCTATGCCACTTGGATGGATGTGCTGGAACCTGTACTCTCAACAGGTTGCATCTGGGAACTGACCGTGAAGGACCTGATTCTCCACTGTGCCACACCACCTTTACGTTAGTGGAATTCCACTGCCGGTTTAAGAGGGTGGTAGCAGCTGCTCCATTTTATAAAGAGGAGGCGTGGCTTTTAGTTTTCAGCCAGATTACCGTGTGGCCCCTGTGTGGGCCAAGTTTGACAGCCCCATGGCATTGCATTGAAGATCATCTATTCAGACCTCGTGTACCTCTGCTGTCCTGTTGCTGCATTTCACGATCATTTTGCTGCTAAGACCAATTACCTTCCCCGAGGCTGAGGCTGAATGATATAAGATGTATAATATGTTTTTACATGCAACAGCCCTTTTCATGCTTTAGGAAAAAGTTCCAGAAATGCTATTTTTATAGAACTTTACAGAACTGGCATTTTCAAATGTTTTGTTAAAAAGAGGTACATCTGAGGGGGTTTTCCAGTTAAGTTTTTGCGGGGAGGGGGTTAGTTGCACCAGTAGTGCTATATTTTCCTTACTGTTCTGTGTTTTAAATTGAGCATGTGTGTCTCGCATTAGGATAAAAGTTTTAATATACTTCGCTGATGTTCAACTGCATGTTGAATCCCTGTCTAATGCGTGTCTAATCCCTGTGGTCCTTTTTTGCGATTGTGAATACTGTAAACTCATCACTAGAAGCATTCCCAGAAGCTCAGAACTACCCAAGGGGTCTCTCAATGTTCCTCAAGGTTTAAGATGGCAGGGAAATGGGAATGGTGGGAAGACTTACACTAGAGCAGTAAAACCACTGGGGCCAGAGCCTGATGTCCTTGCTCAGGCAGAACACCCTGGAACTTGTAGGGGGGTTTTCCTGCAGAAGGACTAAGGAAGGACTCGGTGCTCATGTCCCTTTTGTTTTATGGGGATGATGAGAGGAGAATCTGCTTTCCCTCTACTCTGCCCAGTCTCTTGCTACTGAAAAATTATTGCGGGGATGAAAAACCCCAGGAACCCATACAGAACCCCAGGAACCCATACAGAACCTGTTCAGGGTTTCCTACACAAGTTCAGACACAAGAACTTAGAGAGCAGTGAGTGGGCTAAGGGAGCTTTGCTTGTTTTTTAATGCAGCAAGCTTGTCTTCAGCTGCAGGGCCTCTTCCTTCACCTCCTTTCTAAGTTCTTGTGTGTATTGCCCACGTATTACGATTTCTGCGTTATTTATGAGTAATGGAGTCCTTTCCCTGGCATACAAATTGCATCTTCTCCACAGTGCCCCCAGCGGAAGGGCTGAAGCACCAGATTACACACACCCTAAAAAAATGGGGCAGGGGGATGAGGAGGAGAATGAGAACTATTGCCTTTCAAGCCTAAATGATCATTTACACTTTCCTCTGGTTCCTTTAACCCTGAAACCCTGATACATGCAGGATATACCCTCCAAGTAGTCTACCCATGCTTTACTTTAACTCCTCATCCTGCAGTTCACCCGAAATCCCCAAATAACTCACAGCATCATCACTTCCAAGGGAACTGCTGATATACTGCGGGCCAGTGGTTAGAGCAGTGCAGGTACACACTTGTGTCTGACAGACTGGTTGGATCCCTGTGGTGTACTCCCACCTGCCACTGATTTTCTATATCACAACCTCCTGTGCCTCATTTTAGACATCTGTTCAAAGAGAAATATTACATTTCCCAATCTCCCAGGGGATTGGGAGGCTTCCTTACAGTACATAGTGTTTCCCTGGCATGCTGATCACATCCAGGGAAAGACCCTATTGAAGTGTTAATTATTAACAGCCTACACCTGCATCTCTGAAGAAACTTCTGCAGGCTCCCAGGAACATAAAGCAGTTTGAGATGGAGTCAGCTCTTGTAATAACTACCTCCTGTAGGCCTCTGGCCAAAATCCAACAGTTTGGCTCCCTTCTGTTTGTAGGAGTAGAAAGAAATTATGCCTAAGGGGAAGGGCAGGTCTCCAGAAGATTCATTTGTGATGGTGGCAGATAAAACACTGAACCATAGAGTAGGGCAGGAGTCTAGGTTGACTCAAATCAATCCTGTCAGGTGGCTTAGGTCTAAAATTGTAATTACCTGAAAATTGTGAGATTTTAGTGTTGGTGTGTTTTATCACTCCCCACTCCATTTGCAGTGAACTTAAATGTGCACATAAAAAGCTACCATTTATGCTGCTAAGTCAACGGATTCCATAAGGAAAGGACTCCTTCTGATGAATCTATAGACTCTCTGCACCTGAGCAAAGCATTTGATTTAGCCTGTTTAAAACTGCCCTAATGGGTTGCTCCAATGAATGTGTATCACACAAGGGAACACAGCAAGGCTGAATCTGCCTGGGTGTATCTGACACTAAAACTCCATAGGTAACACTGATAAATAATGGACTAATCTCTAGCCAGTGTTGTTTACTGGGGTATATTAATAGAAATTAACCGAACAGAGGGTGATGAAGGTTAATACATGCATCCTCTCCCCTACCAACATATGAGGTGGAGCTGTAGAATTGTTTCATTGTAAGTTATGAACTACACCTACTATAAAAACTAACCTCAAACAAAAATCAGGCAAGCCTGTATAGGAAGAAAGGCAAAGGGAGAGAGAATGAAAAATAAGCAATAACTGGATTTCGGTTAAGCAAGAGAAAAGTCAGCCAGTAAGTTTTCCTTCTCAGGGTTTTGTTCTCAAAGGTTTGTAATACGTAGGTGTCAAGGACGACACACACACAATTAATATAATTCAGAACTACACCCTGCTCCTCCTTTAGGTACAGCTCAGCCCTGTAACAGGTAGGTGGGAAGCCCTGCCTTAATAGAAGCATTTCCCATCTGCTTGCTCAGCAACTGTTCTTATAGAGTTCCCTGCCGTTCCCCTGAGTGTCTGATTGGGCCCTTTCTCCCCAGCTCTTACTCCTGATCACCTGAGTAGTGAGTTAGCACCTTTTGAGAAGAGAGTTAACTCCTCGTTTGCTAGAAACCAGGCACAATCGCTGCATCTTTTCCAGTGTTCTCCAAACGTGGAAAGAGGCAGGCTTTACTGAGCCAATTCCACACCTTAGGTGCTCTAATGCAAAGGTCCAGTGCACCTGCCGCCCTAAGATATGACAATGGTATTTCTAAATGGGGAGTGGTATCAGAAGGCAAGGCCCAGCTCCTCCAGGATATGTAAGAGCTAGCTCCCTTTCATTTCAACTGGCATTTAGGTATCTAAATACCTTTGAGGGTCTGGCCCCAAGTGCCCATCCAGTGAAGTGCTGGGCTGAGGAGTTTACACCAACAGTCTACCAACACTGTGCACAATTACAGACTGGACTAAAAGAGTGTGATGCAGATAAATATCCGTTCTTCTCAACAACAGGAAAGCAGCAACTCTTTTCATTGTATGATGGCAATAATCAAACTCCTACAAAACGCTGGAATTCTAACAGGTCTGCTACCATGACAAGAAATTAGAAATAGCAACAAATAGCAACATTATTTCTTCCCCCTTCACTGGAAAATTAGCAACAGAACTTAACAGTTCCTCGGTGTATTTGTGCCCTGGATGCAACAAGGCAGGAATAAAAAAAAAAGACTTCTTTATAGCAGGTGTATCAGTGTATAGATACACACACAACACACAGAGTCCCTGTCTCTCTGTGTATGGTATAAACCAGGGTATAATGGCTTCATCTCAGTCCCTAGAGAGAAGTATCTTGCTTCCTGATGATTCTCATGTTTCCTTCAGGGCCCCTTGGGTGGCTTCCAATCTCCTTCTTAGGGACAGCTTTTCCAGCATGTCAATTAGTCAGCTATTTATTCCAGGAGTCTTCCCCTTGTTTGATTATGTTCTCTCTTGTATTATCTTTGATGTCTGTGTCTAAAATATCAATGGCGCTTACATCAGCCTGACTAAATGTGCCTTTTGGCAGCACTTTTGTGTTCTCTCATTGAATTCCAGACCAAGCCCTTTGTCTTGTGGATCATTTCTGAAGCCCAGTGCACCATCAGTGCATTTCTGATTAGCCCTTTCCATTCTCTCTCTTCTGTTTATTATGTTTATAATGTTATCAGTGATTTCTAATGATTTAGGCCCAGATGTTCCTCTGTGCTGTACAGTGTGAAGAGGACCAAATCCATTGCAACTGGGCAGCGTGCAGAGAAAGCCAATGACATCATAGCATCTCCTACAATATCGCTCTGAGGCCCGGTGTGAAACTCCACAATAAATAGGTGATTTAGGCCTGCCATGTGGGGAGTGGGGGACAGCCATGCTAGGCTGACCAATCCCTGCTCCAAAATGAAGAAGGAAAAAAATAAATCCAATTTGGAGCAGCATGAACTTCTTCTATGGTTTCTGTGACCGCTCCTCACGAGGAATAGTGGGTCAGCTGGGGGGGCCGTGTTGCGATGGCTAGTGGGGACCCTTAAGGGAGCATGACCAAGTGGTTCACACATCTTGGGTCGATCAGGTCCCTGCCCACTTCTCAGTCTCACTTTGACTTACAGCAGGGGACCCACCTGGCACATGGCCAGCTCTGGATCAGCAGAGACCCATAGCCACCTTCTCCCCCACTCCCACCCCTCCGCAGTGCATGGCTCATTTTTTGCCAGGCCCAGGAAGAGGAACTTAACTTTCAGTTTTAGTTCCTTTCTCTTTTTGAGTTGCCCTTGTGCTCCCTCAAATACTGGCAGTTAATTTTCTTTTCTTATGACTAAACTAAATGGCTGTCTGTTTAATGCAAAGAGCTGTTTTACACTGGCCATTCAGTTAATACATTGTGCTTTTGCTTTCTGAATTATCAGCTTCTAATTACCCAAGAGACCTGGTCGGGTTGCACTCACGTCTACAGTCTCAATAAAGCCATTTCATCTGGTGCCATCTCTTGTTGTTACATTTATGCCCAAAATGGCTATGGGAGGCCAGTGAGATTGTTATAGCTGAATGATCAGTTTCTACTTTTGTATATGTTCCTTGTCCCAGTGTTTGGTGAAGTAGAGAGAGCACATTGAGCCAATACAAAAACAGTTTTATATGCAAAACAAAATGGGCAAATACAGCTTTCTGGCTGGTTTGCTGTAGTGATTCATAAAATTCCTTTTGGAAAGTGCAATTCCCCTAGTATCCATCATAAGAAGTGTCACACACAGCTCTGTCTTTGCTTATCATGGGTTCTGCGGAGACCGGAAAGGAGAGGAAAAGTGGAAAAATTTAAACTCAATGTCAAGAAAAACTGGCTAGTGGTGAGCTCTATTAGCCTTTGGTTTATCAGTCTCCCAAGGGAAGTGGTGGAAGGCATTATCACTTGGTACTTATTAAGCTAGATAGAGTGTAAAAATACAGTTAGAAATGAGCTACTTCAACCACGTTAATTGGGTTAGAAGCAGGAATCACTGGGAGAAATGTATGATGTGTATAATGCAGGAGATCACCCTCGATGATCATAATTGGGAGTGGCAACATTCGAGTTTTATTCATTTATAATTTTACCTGATAATATTGATGTTCGTTTTTAATTTTGTTTTAGATTTTTATCCATTTAAATTTGCACAGTTGCATTAAATTACGAAGAGGACGGGGGGTCAGACACTAACTACTTAACACTGGGATTCAGTGCTTACTTTGTAATGAAAGAGCTGCTGGGGCTCAAGAAATTGTTTTACTTTCATAACTGACATGGTAAGCCCAGAGGCTCCAGGCTACGATTTTCAAAGGCCAGAGGTGCCGAGGCTCAGTCATGACAAGCCCCGGCACAAATTAAGCACTGCTGACATTACATGTTTATACACATGAGGTGGGGACTCTCATAAATTCTCAAGCAGAATTTTTCTTACTTTGCTTATCTGTAGATTTCTATTATTATCAGTGGAACTTTTCTGGTCAGTTTTTGGGTGTACAGTGAAATCAATGGTTACTGGCATTTACCAGTGAAAACCACATCCTTCCAAGCCTAACTATAATGGTCCCTTCTGGCCTTAAAATCTAAGAACCTACTACTACTCATTATTATTACTTAGTATTTGTAGTCTCCTAGTGCCTAGGAGCCCACAATCATGCAGCAGACTCCCATTGTGCTAGGTGTTGTACTAACACAGAACAAAAAGATGGCCCCTGCCCCCAAGATCTTACAATCTAAGTATAAGACAAGAGGCCTCAGAGGAACAGAAATTGTGAGAGACAGAGGAACACAAAGAAACAGTGAGACAATGTTGGTCAGCATGATAGGCAGTGGTCTCAGCCTAACCATTGACAAGTTTTTTGGTAGTTACCAAGGCAAAGGAGAGTTCTGAGGAGGGATATGAAGGAGGATAATGAGGTAGCTTTGTCGATATTTACAGGGAGCTCATCCCAAGCAGCAGCCACAGCACAAAGGAGTTTGTTTGAAAATTTAACAAATGGTCCCTGGAGACTGGCATCACAGGCTGACTGGAAGTGAGAGGTAACGTGGGCCTTGAAAGTGAAGATAAGTAGCTTATATTTGACACAGAGAAGAAGAAGCCAATGGAGTGATACAAAGAGAGAGGAGACATGGTCAAAGTGATGGGCTAGGAAAATGCTCTTTTCACCAGTGTTCTGAATGGATATGAGCAGAGAAGATTCCATTTGCCAAGGCCAGAGAGAAAGATGTTGCAGTAATCTAGACACAGAATGATGAGAACCTGTAGGACCACTGTTGCTGTGTGGAGGGATAGGAAAGACTGAAGATGTCATGCAGAAAGAATGGACAAGAGCCTAGATGTGAAGATCTAGAGAGAAGTCTGGGTTGAAGATGATGCCCAGGTTATGGGCCTGAGTGACAGACAGGCTGGTGATGAGAAAGGTGATAACTAAGTAATTAGACTACACTAGGGTGACCAGACAGCAAGAATGGAAAACAACAGGGGGTGGAGGGTAATAGGTGCCTATATAAGAAAAAGCTCCAAATATCGGGACTGCTCCTATAAAATCGGGACATCTGGTCACTATAGACCAAAACCATAAAATGATTCAAAAGGAACAATCCTTCAATAGTAAGGCTAGATGGCATATGTCCAAATTCTGAAGTCTGTGCTCAGTTTAAATTCCAATTTCAGTTGATGGACAAGATGAAAGCAGAAAAACTTCTGATTCCCACCCTCAGATTCTCTTCTTTACACGGTTCACTCTCTCTCTCTCTGTTTGCTCCAGAATCAAAAAATGACTCACTCAAAGAAATTCTGATAAACGCCCTGAAGACTGCAGGGGAAAAATAGGTCTGTTTTTTAATGAATTCGGATTAGAATTAGTAATTAATGTTTGAATCAAGTCATTATTTTCTTGATCCTTCATAAAATTAAATTTGGTTAAAAGCACTTAGAGGGCAATGAGCAGAGAATCATTATTATTTAAACAGCTTTAAATTACTTACATAATTACTTACGTGAGTGAGGCATTTTTGTCTTGAGATAATTAAAAACAATTAGCCTGGTTTTATTGCAGTTTTAATGCGTAAAAATCAAATTCATATTATTAGCAGAGCTTGAAAATTTGCTTTTTTGTTGAGAATTCCTTCAAATTATTGCGTGAGAGTTAATGAAGCCACCACACGAACATGGTGCTTGGAAATGAAGGATTCGCAAAGGACACATCATTTATCCCTGAGCCCACATGAACTGAGTCCTCTTTTATTTTTTCAATTTGCTTTTATTACAGCTTTGTGAAATAATAAGCAACTTTATAGCCAATACAAGGCCCAATGTGTCTTGCCGCAAGGGTTAATACTTATTTCCTTTCACTTATCGACTCATAGATCCCAAGGTCTGACTTCCTGTATAACAAAGGCCATAAAACATACCCAAAATAATTGCTAGAGCAGATCTTTTAGAAAAACATCAATTCTTCATTTAAAAATTGTCAGTGATGACGAATCCACCACAACCCAAATTGTTCTAATGGTTAATTACTCTTATTGTTAAAAATGTACACCTCATTTTCAGTCTGAATTTGTCTAGCTTCAGCTTCCAGCCATTGGATCATACTTTTCTTTGTTAGACTGATGAACCAATTACTGAATATTTGTTCCCCATGTAGGAAGCAAACTCACAGACTTTAATCAAGTAGCACCTTAAGGTTCAATTTGTTAAAAGAAACAAATTGAGTTCCTTGGGTCTATCACTATAAGGGAGGTTTCCCAAGCCTGTAATCCTTCTCAAGGCCCTTTTCCGAATCCTCTCCAAGTTAACAACAGCCTTCATGAATTGTGACTATCACAACTGGACACAGTATTCCAGCAACAGTCACATCAGTGCCAAATACAGAGTCTGCTCTGCCATACATCAGGTGCTGCTCCCATTAATTCAATAGGGTCACAATGATATAAATAGCATCTAGCTCCAGCCCAACAGGAATAGAACAGTGGGTCTCAAAATTTTAAATAATATGGCTCGCTCTCTAATAGTCCAATGGAACACCTGCCCTTCTATTTGCAATTACATTAATCCCCTTCTGTCCCATTCATAACAGCACAACATCATCTCTATGGCAACTAGACTAATTGCTTACATAAAATGGTAAGATTAAGAAAGTGTTTCATGTATCTTTAGCTGTCTTTCAATGCAATTTAACTGCTGAAAGTAAGGAAGAGGAGCCAGCACCATGTGACCAGACAACTCTTCACAAATGAACAGAATGTACTCCTTGGACACAATTATCTAAATTTTGGACTGAAGCTTGACTCAGTCAGATTAGAGATTGACTCACATCTGAACCCTGAGGTGTGATCTGATTCACAGTTTTGGTTAGGCCCATTATACAGACAAAAGCTAAGTGATCTGAACCTCCCCAAAGTATCAAGCTAGCTAGATCTGGGGTCTGTTTCAAACTCATTTCACTTTACAAAAAATTTTCTTATCCAACACCAGTCCACTTTCTGGGTTTAGCAGTCAGTGATCTTCTCAGCTAAATCTTTTGCCACTGGCCAACCAACGCAGGGCAGGCTCTAGCTCCCATATCATCTCTTGATCTCAGATCATTGGTTTCAGGTGAGTTTGTACTTGGCGTTGCATGGCTTTGCCATGCCTCCACTGTTGCTACCAGAACTAACATGGCTATATGGCTATTTATACTCATGCTAATTTACTAAGAGCTAGTGTGGATATGTGTATACAAGCAGGGGAATCACATCTCTAGCTCACAGTGAGGACATGGCCTATGTCCCTTTGTAGATCCGTGCCTAAGTGACTTGCCCAAAGTTACACAGGAAGATTGTGGCAGAGCAGAAACTTGAACCCAGGTATTGTAAGTCCTAAGGTGATATTAACCACTGAATCAGCCTCTCTCTCAAATCTAATGACCCTGATGCTGCTGCCTTTCCTCAAACACATGCTTCTCATGCTCAGCTCTGAGCTCCTCCTTCCATCTGGTATGTTTTCTTTGCCTTCTCCCATTAAGAAGCCACAGAAATATTGTTCAGAATCAGTTTTTATTATCAATAGTTTCAGAGCCACATAAAACCTTCACAGAAGGCTAATACTTTTTAGGTTTACTTCTTATAACCAGAGAGTTTCCGTTGTGGGTACTAATCAAACTGTAAAATACATTAAAGAATTCTATGGAGATCCCTGTATTTTACAGCAGTAAGTAAATTCCTGTTGGTTTCAAGCACAGTAATTGGCTTTTTTTCAGACATTAAAGTAGATAAGTGGAAAGAATTAATCATAAATTGCACGAGAGCAATCCCATTTATTATGCCCCTTCTCAGTAAAGCTTTCTAAAAAACACATGGGCTGCACAGCTATGATTTCATTAGAACTCTCTAGTAATAACCCTTAGCTGCCACATAGTGCTTTGCAGCTACCGGCTGCTAACCAGTGCAGAGAAGTTAAGTGATTTGTGTATGTCAATGGCAGAGGTTAGAACACACCCCATACTTCCTCCTAGCATGGTGCACTGTCCCCGGGACCTTGCTCCCTCCTTATAGCTCCCATTAAAGCCCATAACTTTCATCCCATAGTTCATGTGGCTGGTGCTTTGTCTCTGCAGTGCTGTGCACCTGAAAATTATCTGATGGTCAGATTTTTCTACTTTTTCTTTGCTGTTAAATTTGGACTCATCTTCAAGGAATATTGATGTAAAGAGATAACAAGGTGTGTACATTATCCCACTTGAATACTGTGCTCAAAAATACACATTCTCTGCTCTTCCAAACAGTGGAAAGGGGAGGGAGAGAGAGGAGAGGGGAATCCTGTACCTAAACAAGTGTTCAGCAAACACCTCTCAGTTATCTCCTGAAAAATAAGCATGGAAATAGCACAACAATGATGGGTGCATTAGCAATTCTGCCTTAGATTTGGCTATGGATGTGGATCCCCAATTCCTATAGATTTTAATGGGCCTCAGCAACAAAGTAAATATTGGGCCAACTCCTGAGCTGGTATAAATCAGCCCTTGATTTCAATTTACACCCACTCTGGATCTGGTCCATTATATACATGGAATCATCCATATACATACACATCCAGAGTTATAAAAGGGTGAACTTCCCCAGCACAACGCACATACAGAACCAAAACCTCTACCTGGCAAAAGTAGAATGAGACCTGCCAGGCATTTTAATACCAAACCAGATGAGTTAGTTGCAGCTATCTTAGGCTGGGTCTACACTGATGGCAGCAAATTCGCCGCCATCACATCGATTGCTCTGGATCGACTGAGCAGTCTGTGTAGACGCGCCCAGTCGATCCAGGAAGCAACACAGGAAAACCACCTCAGTAAGTGGCGTAGTGCTGCGTTGAAGGGAGCGCTGTTCCCTTCAACACAGCACAGAATGGACGCCATGAAGAGGAGACGCTGCAAAGTCGACAGCCGTCGAATCGCAAAGGTAAGTGTAGACCAGGCCTTAAACAGGTTCTCCCACAAACTGTTACATTCTTTACCTGCAAATGAATGACACACAAACTGGTGTGACATTGTTTATCTTTGAAAGTCAAAGAAAAGTAAAGGGATCACTTTCAGTCTGCTCTTTCTAACTTTTAGAAGCACCCCACTTTTAGTATGAGCAGGGAGCAAAATATCACTGCTGCCTGGGAATGGCTTTTGGAAAGCAAGTTTTGATTAATACAACTGAATGATCACTATTAAGGGTGATTATTAAAAACTAATTTCACTGGCTATAACTTTCTGCATAGGATGACATTAATGTGATTTGTCGTATAACACTATTATGGTGATTTAAGAGGGGTAGCCGTGTTAGTCTGTTTTTAGCAAAACAGTGAGAGTCCTGTGGCACCTTAAAGACTAACATATTTAATTCGGCATAAGCTTTCTACTGACGAAGTGGGTTTCTGCCCACGAAAGCTTATGCCGAAATAAATTTGTTAGTCTTTAAGGTGCCACAGGAGTCTCGCTATTATAGTAAAATATCACTTTTTCCCCAATTTTGCTCATCTGAGGGCACCACAGCTAAGGGACAACTCGTGTGACTCTGTGTAACTAGTTTCCAAGATGTTCAGCCTTGTTGGTTTTAGACAGACGGTAGGTCCATAAAAATCTTCAGACACGCTGAGAGGTTCCATATGTGCAGCAAAGGGTTTTCATCGCAAAACCACAAAATCACTCCGAATAGATTTAAAATACATAGCAGAAACCACCAATCTCACTCCTTCCACTGTATTGCAATAACCCTAGCTTGTATATATTTAGAGCAGTGTCACCAGTAATGGAAGTTGATACTAGCAGGCACTGGAATGTAATGTCTTTTCCATATACTCAATTAAATTAAGATGGCAGAGGTCTCGGATTGTCAGATTGTTCAATTATTGATTGGCTTCTTGATATTCAGAGTTTGCTTTTCAGATTTCTCACTTTAACTCAGTGTTCCATTTAATTCACTATAGTTAGCACTCAGAATAAATTGCATCTTGGAAGATTAACCAAGTCAGATGGTAAAGCTAAGTGCACAATCCATTCTCTCTCTTACCAACCACTAACAGTTAGTCAGCGCTTGTAATAAAAAATGAGAATGTTAAAAGGCTCAGGAAGAACAGAGTTTAAAAGGCCATGTTATGTTTTAATCACCTTGATTTTTTTTTCCTGTGGTTGCACATAGTGCAGAGTTTGGAATAATTAGAGTGAAGCTTGAGCAGCACTTTCACTTCCTGTTTGAAACAACAAGAGGTGATTGCTTTATTGGTTTCTCTCTGGATGTCCTTTTTGCCTCTCTAATCCAATGGTCTCGCAGAAGGAATCACCGCTTGACACAAATATAGAGCTGGGCGACATTTTTCACAAAATACGCAGATTCGAGTCAATTGAAACATTTTTCAAATTGAAAGTCCAATGAGAGTTAGGCAACTAGCTCACTTAGGTGCTTCTGAAAATCCCACTGGGCTATTTTTGTAAATCTGGTCCAATATAGCTTGAAATTACACCTAATGGAGAAAGCCAACCTGCTATCAAACTCATGGATGCTAGTCTTAGATTTTGCCCTTCTCAGTTCTTTTGGCTAAAACCCCTGCCTGAGAAGGACCCTTTATAAGGATGATAACAGCAATGATATTTTTCAGCAGAAAGGCATGTTATTGAGTCCTGTTGTAGACATGACGACACCCAGCACGTTTAGAGATTCAGATAAATATAACACTGACAAAGCTCTAAAGGGTGAGAGAATCATGCTGTTTTCATTGGTTTCATCTATTGACTAACTGAAGTAGGGAGCTTTGGAATGGAGTAAGCCAAACAATTAGAATCATCCTTCACTGTTTCCCACCCAATAGAGGTCAACGATTTGTTTTGTGAAGAGAGATAGAAGGTGAACTACAAAGCTAAAATGAAACCTTAAGCAACCTCTGGGACATCCTGAGTTTCAATTGTGGTGTCACATAATAAAGCATTCTTAGATGTCTTCAGGGAACCAGGAAGTAGCAAGAGGATTTCACGGAGGGGAGTAAATAATCACTTAAGAAAGCTTATTTCTAAGCTGAGTGCCTACACAGGTCTGTGGAGTGCAGATGTTCAGCACACAAACCCATGTTTAACTCCATTGCCTTTTTCGCTTTGCTGTTTACCTTTAGCAGGCTTTGTCTCTAACAAGAATCAAAACTCTAAACTGTGGTCTAATCTTAGCTATAGAAGGTCACGAAGTAAAATGGCATGAAGGTCTATCAAATACAAAGTACAAAGAATGTCCATTAATTGCACACTGCTTGTAAAGTGCTAGGAACATGAAAAAAATGTTAAAAGCAAAGGCTCTTTACCCTGAAGTCCTAGCACGGTACACACCAGGGGGTAAAGGATTGTTGCACTTCAGTGGACATGTACACAGAGGCTACATGTAAGCTTGAGTAAGATTAAGCACTGGTCTTAATCCTGTGTGCTGAGCAGAACTCTGAAAACCCTGAATGACCACTACTACTTGCAAGTGTGGTGGGTCAAGAAAGAGATGGGATTTGGTCACAGAACTGATGCATCTATAGGGGTCGTGGATTTAAGCATGATCCTCATGACACTAACAAGGTGCTACTATAACACAGAATTAATGCAGAATTGGTGTCCCCTGCATTTCCCTTCCTGTCCATTACTCTGTTCCATGTACTTGGATATGCAACACTCCACACCTGCCTGGTAGAGGATCAACCTTTATTTATTATTAATTATTATTGCAGCACTTTTCAATGGATTGACAGTGCTAGCCCCAAGGTTTTGGTTAATTCCACTTGGGGTAAAGACATCCAGATTCCTTAAATTCCCCCCTGCAACTTCAACTAGATACTGATTTCTTTACTGCATTAGCCTAAATATTTTTGCAGCATTGCAGTGTGCTCTTGAAAAGCTGGCACATTTCACCCAGAGGTGGCTGCATTTAAACAGTAATTGAAATAATTGTTGTGTAAGAGCTTTGAGATCATGGTGAATAAAAGATGTTGAAACAGAGTTAAGAGATGTGATAGTTCTTATTTGGTTGTTTGAAAATAAATTTTGGGGAAAAAATGCAAACATATTTGTAAACAAATTATTAGTTTCAACTGGCCATTGGCAAGCCAAAGTATTCTGATGAAGAACAACCACAGCAGAACTAATGTTATCAGAGATCATGCTCTTGAGGGACACATAAACATTTTATAGAAACGATCATGTCCTATAAATCAAAGACCATCTCTTTATCCCCTTTCACATGCAGTAGCAGGGCTGTTACTTAAGCAATAATGACAGCACAAGGCATTTACTGGAGATAAATGACTAGCTGAAAAAGGGCTGACGACCCTCAGCTGTTCCTCCAGCCATTAACCCCAGCTGGTCTCTGAGCCAGATGAGCAGGACATGAAAATAAAATATGAAAGGACAGATTTTGTAAAGGGAGTGATGCAGTTGCAATTGGTCTATAAGGACCATTTCTAGACAATTAATCTGTCCATTTTAAACACATAGTAATGATTGGCTTCTGCATAGTACTTTCCACCCATAGATCTCAATATACAGTAAAAAGGTGCCTAGGTATCATAATCCCCATTTTAAAGAAGGGGAAGCAGAGGCAAAGAGAGGGTGAGTGACTTTCCCACAGTCACACATTGAGCCAATGACAAAGCCAGATACAGCACTTAGATTTCTAGTCTGGGGCCCTATCTGTTGGACCGTGCTGCCTGCTGTTTATAAGGTGAGCATCACCTTGATGTCAAAGTGCTGTCCTAGCCTATACTACAGCTACTCACATTACTTGAACATCCTGCAGTGTGACAAGGAGGAACAATGCTGAAGCATCCTTCTTTCTCTGGGAAGGGGAAGGTTGGTTAAGATGAAAGGATGTGTGCTTTTTTTTTTTTCCAAATGGCCAATAGATGGTGCTAATTCTCTTTGCGTGTGAAAGCTTCTTGCAATAATGGCCATCAGTATGGTATCAGGACATTTTTGTTGTGCAGCTTGCAGGAAACACAGCATATTATAGCCACATTCAAAAAATTAAATTCCATGCAAGTAAAGGAACATAGCTAAGATCTTTTTCTTGTTGGTTCTTTTACTTTCTCTTTGTGTCTAGCAAAGAGACAAATAGATGGATAGACACAGGATTCCCAGGGCTGTCAATTCAGGATTTCTCATGAGCACTAATCACACATACAGAAAATATGGAAAAAACAATAGCCTTTGTGTTGTGACTATGGTTCGCTGTAGTGCTTGCATGGTAGTATAGCATTCTAGATATATGCTACACAACATTGTGGGAGCCCTGGGCCTAGTTGCTTGAATCCAGGGTGGTGTATAGACATCACGACCCCTCCCCATATGCCCATCTACCTCAGTAACTGAAATGTATTTAATACTAATATATCCAGTGCAATTGTAGCTATGTCAGTCCCAGGATATTAGAGAGACAAAGTGGGTCCAATAAAAGATATTACTTCAACCACCTTGTCTCTTGAACTGATTTGACTTAATACGAGTAGCTGAGTTTTTAAATTAAACATGAATTTATTTTTCCTAGCTTGACTTTTTTCAGTGGTTGCCTTTCTTCATTTACCTGGAATAGACAAAGTCAATTATTGTGTGATCCTCATGTGTGAGCCTGTGATATGCTGTCTTATCTCTACCATAGAGTTACCCTTTGCCCTTCTTGGATCTCCCTGAACTTACTGTCTAAAAGAACCATTAGAAATATTGGGCCAAATCCAGCAGCCCTTATGCACTGAACACATGCTGCAACTACATGTGTGTGCGCGCGCGCGTGCACATATACACACACATTCTTTTTAATTTCTGTGTTTACTCTTCTCCCTCTTTTTTTGTTCAATTTCCACACTAGTCTACTGAACGAGTAACCAGGCAAGGCTGTTCACAGAACAGTGAATAATAGCTGTGAATATTAGAGTGTATTCATGGCAAGCATATTTCAAATTCATATGTGCACCAGAAATGTAAGGAGTACAAATTGCTTCAGTCACAGGGATAGATCCTCAGCTGGTGAAGGGTCAGTAGAGCTATGCTGACTTACCCTGACTGAGAATCTGGTCCAGCCCGTGGAAATCACTAAGCAGTGCACATCAGAGTTGCCTGTCTAGTTGTGACCCTTGGAGTTGCACCACAGCCAGCCACATTTCACATGAAGTTGCAACCTGCAGAGAATCCCCCTTCCTTTGAGCAGACTGAGCAGCTTGATGTTCGGGCCACAATCCAGCTCCCATCAAAGTAAATGGAGGGACTCCCATGGACTCCAATGGGAATTAGATTAAGCTTTAAGGACCCAACTGTGTGACCCCATAGCAGTGAGCATGCGAGTAATCCCAAGGACTTCAATGAGTCAAGCTTTCTGGGTAGGTGTTGAACAGTTTGGTACTAAAAATGAGGGCAGCTGCATCTTGAACAAATTAGGTGCAGCACCTACTCCCCTGGCAAGTTGAAAATGAACCCCTGGATTGGGGACTTTAGCATGTGCCACCTGACTTCAAACACAAGCTGCCATGATCTTAATTAACACAGCATGAATAGAGTCCACATTAGCTCTCTGCTGGATTTATAGCTCCTATCTCATTAGAATTCAGAAAGAGAAATGCCAGTTTGCATTAATATTTAGCTGGTTTATAGCGTTCTCTATGCACTGTAAAAAGCGTTATTGTACGTTATTTGGTGAATATACAGCGCTATATTTTTTTTCTTCCATTAGCCTATATTTACCTGCTCTGCCTCTTGTCAGGGAGTTCTTAAAAATAGCTTTTACAATCTTTTTGTACATATTTAATACTGCTCCTTGCTTATTTACTTCACCCTACAGAGCTTTTGCTGTAATTTTTGACAGTTTAATTTTGTTTGAATGAATACAGATTTTTCTTTTAAAGCTGGTTCCATCGTTGCTGATTCCAAGAAATGTTCTTCTGCTCACTCCACATTTTCTTAAAGCCTGAGAAGTCGCAGTACAAAATCGTGGGATGGGAAAACAAAGAAGTTGGTGAAATGGTGAAAACCGTTTTACATTAAGTGAACCAGGGATGCTATTTTTATCACAGTTTTATTATAAAAAAGATTGTTGATAGCAGGTGCTTCTCTTTCACCTCGGTAATGATCTCACAAAAGGAAATGCTAATGTAACTACCTGGTGAGTATGTGTTACAGATCACCTTCTGTACCCAATCCACACAGGATGTGAGTCTGTTACAGGCCCAACTAGAGAGCTTAGTCCAAGATTTTAGCTCTGGAGGACCCTGGAGTGTCAGCCAAGATGGCGGCCATCACACCAGGATTCAAGTAGTTGCATTGTCTAACAGACAAGCTCATGACTCTGCAAAGCATCTGCACTGCATTGAAGTCAAAAGGTATCCTGGAAATGTAGGGGGTGCCTGATCAGAGCCCAGCTTTGTGATAGGTTGCTGGGACTCACTTTGTTCAAAGTTATAGAGGATTCTGCACATCCTTGTATGGGTGCCCAGCAGGGAATGTATGGCTGACCGGATACTACAAGTGGAAACAGGCCAGGTTAAACACTGTGCACTAGGAGGGTGAGAAGAGATAAGTTCCAAGACCCATGTGCACCTGCTCCCTTATTCTTAGGAGTGCAAGATATAAAAGAAATGGAGCATAGGCAGAGAATAGGTGTTTCTGAAGAGTGAAGACATGCAGGCTTCAAGGTGCTACTGGTCTTCCAGATGAAGCCCTTAACTACACATTTCCCTCTCTGACTTCTCTCCTGCAGATGAGTTTATCATCAATGTTTGCACCTCCACTGCTTTGAGATCATAAAATCTTAACAATTGAAGATGGAAAAGACCCAAATGGATCACTGAGTCCTTTTCCACTCAAGGGCAGGACAGAAAGCCCTGAAAGGGGATGTATTGTCTTTAGAATGATGCTCAGCTCACCCAAAAGCTACAATTATAAAAGTAAAATAAAACAAAATTGTCCTCCTGTGTTTGTAAATCAGAGGCAGACTCTGATTCAATATCAGTTTCCTTTTGTTCTGATTGCTGACTGACTCAATTCGAATCTGATTATTTCAGTCAGCAGATGCTTCCCTTCTCCTACCTTTTGTAATTTTTTCCAAAGGGCCTCTGATGTTGTTGGTTGCTGAGAATGCAGGATAAGGAAATCTATCAATAAATATACCCTCTGCTTCCTAAATCCCTCCATAATTTTCATTCCAGTCAATGTCAGAGTAATTGTAGTCTCCTATGATCAATGGTCTAGCCCTTGTACAGTCCTCTATCTGCATAAATATTTCCTGATCTGTCTTCTCACCTTGCCCTGGGAGATCAGTAATTGTTTACTATTATCATTGTTTTACCGTGTCAGTGTTTAGCCTTGAGTTCAAGGTGTCTGAATGTTATTTCTTTCGACAAACATAATGTCCTTCCTTGTTTATATTACCACATCTCCTCCTGCCCCTCTCATTGAACTTAGCCTGTCTGTAAGCTGTGAATCCTGGTAATGTAATATTACAGCCTATTTCCTTATTCAGCCATATTTCAGCTACTTCAGTTACACCAGACTTGTCCTTAAACAGCAGGTGCTCTCACTTTTCCAATCTTGTTTGCTGGGGCTTTTTTTTGGTCTTTCCTGGCCGGTCATACCTGGCCAGTGCTCAAAGGTTTCACCTTCTGGGCAGTGACAGCAATTAGTCTGCCTTATTCAGGCATTTTCCATACCGCTCTAGAAACAGAAGTTTTGTGTGTGGTTATTATTAACTGGATGTTTGTTCCTCCTTGAACTTAAAACCATGTGGGCCTATCTGAACAGGGCTTTAGCCACAACTTCAGCAATCTGCAGCCAGCAATTGTCATAGCTGCCCAGTGCAAACCCGTAGTATAGACAAGAAAAGCCAGAATTTGCACCAGAAGAGTTTTCCCCTGCTTGAAATCAAGGTAAATTCCACCAATGCCAACTGCAAGCTTTCTTATCTACACTATGGAATTGCACCAGGGAAACTACATTGGTGGCTGGCCACCACTAGCTGAACTAGGCGTGAAATCCCAGCACAGACAACGCCTCAGAGTACTCATACATGGCACAATCCAAAAGATTTCCAAGAACTTCAGTGGGCTTTGGATCAGACCCATAGTGACATGCCTGCCCATATAGGGCTGCTTTTGATTTGAATGGGCACCTTTGCAAGTTCATGAAGAGCACTGCAACCACTCCCCTTGCCCTATGATTGTGACAGCTAGAGTCCATTTGTCACTTAGCCCTTTACCCCCGGAGGAGGTGTACAATTCATCTCACAGTTTCTGTTTTGCATCTCCCAGAACCACAGACACAGTCCTTGTGCACTGCAACCTAAGTGTCCCAGGACCTCTCACCCAGCTCTAGTGGGATGATGCTTTATGTACAAGCTCATCAACCTTAACAATACAAATGGCATAAGTGTTTGTAATGCACATTTAATTTAATTTTATTTCCACTGAATGCATACATTATTTATGCATTAAACAGTCTGCGCCAGGAGCTTCATTCCAAAAGCATATTCAACTCGACAGCCTATTCAAGCAGAACAGCAGTGTTACTCCTTACACATAGTATTAAAAGTTCTTTCCTCAGAGCAGAGACTTTCATTACCGATTTCTACCCCTCTCAAGGACAGAAGGATTTGCTTTTTCCCCTGCCTTCCTCTCTGTTCACTATGCCTCAATCCTGAGTAATATACTGCAGTCTTTTAGACTCCAAACTAAAAGAGACCGTATTCCACTCACAAAATGTCCCTGACAGAGCATGTGTTTACTCCACAGATAACAGATTGCTCTGATCCTCAGGACATGTTAAAAGAAGTAAAATCACAATCAAGTGCACACAAAGGTCAATGAAAGGAAAAGCAAATTATCTGTGCACGTTTGAAGTACACCATGTCAATTAGTATGGGTCAAAAACATCCGATATAACTTCACTGAAATCATAAAGCAACACCAGAGATTCATTTCACCTTCTGTATTTTCTTAACAATGGTGAATCTATTTTTGTTCCCTTTTCCTGAAGTTACAACATTCAGGACAGTCTGCATCTAAAATGACTATACACCAGTTAATAGAATACTGAGAGCAATATATGTTATAAGCATGAGAAAATACAGAAAACACTGCAACTGAAAATCATAAGGCATCAGGACCGTGACACAAATATCAAAGTAACATCACAGACTTTCACTGCGGCATTTCTGTGGGAACAACAAAATATCTTGCAGCCCTCAGAGAGCCTGAATAGGAATGTAACCACTTAGAAACTGGCATTCAAAATAATAAATCTTCTTTAATGTTTGTAAGACAAAGATTTTACTGAAAAATATTTTTTTTAAAGGCTAAGTGCTATATGCTCCAGAGAAGTCTTAGCAATTTATGAGGTTGGAGAGAAGTTCATGGGTCCTATGAACATGCCTCATTCATGATAATACTTAGCTCTTCTTTACTGTACTAAGAGTATCAAAATGATCCTAAGAACAATCTTGGAAAGTATTACTAGCCCCATTTTACAAATGGTGAAATGGAGGCCAAGAGGCCCTGATCTTCAAAGGTTTTAGATGCCTAACTGTGCCAGAGAGACTAAGGCCAATATTTTCAAAGATGTTCATCCATATAGAATGCCCACCTTGATGCACATAGACCAGAGGCACTGAGGCCTGCTCCACACTGCTGGCAAAATCTGGCGGCAGTCAAGAAGAGTTACACAAGCTACTCTGCATAGCTTGCATAACTCCCGTTGACTTTGTAACTTCCCTTTAGCATGCTGTCTCCACTGTGCTACGCTTTTTGGGGAAGTGGTTTTAGTAAATTGACTTCCAGATCGATTGAGCAGGTCTTCACTTCAACTCACTCTATCCAGATAAATTGATCTGACAGCAGCAAATTTGCCACAATCAGTGTACACAGATTCTGAGTTTTCACAACTACTGGAGTTTTCAGTATATTCAGAATAATGGGCCAGTCCATGGATTTTAACTGTCATTTCCAGAACCATTATCGGTTTGTTTGGTTTTTTGTAATATCTGGTGTGATGCCACTGAGGTCAGTGGAGTTGCATTGGGGATGAATTGGTCCCAGCATCTGCAATGTGTATTATGAAACCCATAATGCAACAGTGAAAACATTATGCATTTGTGTTCTTGTTGGTCAAGCAGCAGGTATCCCCCCAGGAGAGGGGCTCAAATTAAAAAAGTGGAGACAATACAAGCCTGTAGTTTTCCATTGTTGTACTGTCCAATAACCATCATTAATGGAGCAGGCAAAGCTAAGCAGCTTAATTCTGGAGAACAGTATACCCATGCCCTACCATTCCACTGGACTGTTCCTAGTGCCACATCATCACAGTGTGTGTCTACAGTGTCTAGCACAATGGGGCTCTGAGGAGTTGGAGCCTCTAGGCCTCTGTAACCTTCACTGTACGACATTATGGAATATCTCTTCATGAACATGAGTGCCACCTCCTGCCAGCTAGCTTCCACCTACAGGCTTTCCTCAATTATCAGTTGACCCAGTTTTTTTTTATCAGGGCCTGATCCCCACCAAATACAGGATGCCTGGATTAGACCCTATGTAAAGAGAGTTTCCTGGTAAAACTCAAGCACTCAGATATGCTTTCCTTAGCTCTAGCAAAACATGCCTAATGTTGATCTTCACGGTTAGATTCCCAGCAGTAACAAAGGAACTATTACTGCTGTGCTGCACTCCCATAATTACTGTGGCAACAAAACATTCTCAGAACCAGCAGGCTATTAAGGCTATGCAAGGCCCACCTGAGCCAAAAGAGATTCTTCAGTGTGTTATTTTATATTTATTCTGTAAATCCTAGAAATAGACCAGGAAGATAAACATACTGCATCCAAAATGCCTCTATTTCCAGCAGAAACTTCTAGCTGATTTCACCAATCTGCTCGGGAGGGTTAGGGAAAGGCACCAGCAGCTGCCCAGGCGGTCAGATATGATTTAGGAACATTCACTATCAACAACCACAACAAAAAATGCCAGTGGAAAGGATTAGCCAGCCTGCCCTTAGGGTTATGATGGCCATCTTCAATCTTAATTGACCAGAAAATATATGGCAAGAATCATTTTTATGTCAAGCCCCAGAAATAATTTGTGTTGCTACCCAGGAGACATGCTCGCTCTCCTAAGAATAGATGTTTCCTTGGTTTCCTGGCAAGAAGTGCATATATGTATAATACTAAGACTATTAGTCAGGTTTATGTTGCCAAACATTCATGTCCTAGAAATCCTGCTCTTTCCGATTAGTGATTATACCAACTATGTGTAATGCCATATGGCCTTAATAACATGCCTGTCACTTTTCAGAGAATAATTACTTCAATTTTGGCAGGATTCATCTGCAATATTTGCTGTCTCTTTAGATGACATCGTAATGGTGCAATGCAAAAGTGATCCTCATCTCTGTTAGATGGGAAATGCAACAGCAGCGTGCAATGCTGGGTTGTGATTCAAGTCAAGGGCAAGGACATTTTTCTAAGAAAAAGAAACCAATGGTTTTCTTCGAAAGGGGAAGGGATTGAGAGAGAGAGAGAGAGAGAGAGAAAGAGAACCATTAATTGCATAGAACATCTCAAATCCTTTGGGGTTAGCTTGAGAATTTGAATACTGAAGATGTCAGAAAATATACTGATTATTCCTGAATTGCCCCAAATAGCTGAACATTTAATCAGCAAATATGAAAAAGTTATTCTTCCTTCTGATCATGACTATAATCTTAGATCAATGCACCAGTTAAGGAAACATATGGTCACTGATATTTTTAACTGGGTGCACTGATTTCAAACTATGCACTAGTCTGATTCTGCAACACATATGAGAAAGATGCCTGGGCTTTATGACTGGCCCTGGATCTCTACAAGACTCAGTGAGATGGATGCTCCTGCATTGCATATATTGCTGAAACACTACATAAAGTATTGAGACAGTAGCTCACACATGACTAATCACATATATCACTGTAGTCTCAAATGATATATGATCTGATTTGGTCTCATTACCCATGTAGTAAAATGATGTCTGCCACTATTTTAATTACTTGCAAACATGAAAGTGAAAACAGAAGAAGTCAGACCCTTTAAATTTTCACAAAGAACAAGTGAAATTAACATATAGAAAATAATCCATTGAAGGCTCACTTCACCCTGTGCTCACATGGGCTCCGATCCTGCAAAGACTTACATATGTACTTAGCTTTATGACTGTGAGTGCTTCCACTGATTTCATTGGAAGTAAAGTTAAGCATGTGAGTAAGTCTTTACAGGATTAGGAGCAGAAGGCGTCAGGCATGAAGAAAAACAGAAGTGAGGGAGATGGTTAGGGGCTTGATCTTATTCCCCTTGTGAAATCAAGCATTCAATGGAACACCTGTATCAGCTGTGACCCTGATATAACCCATTAGTACTACTAGTAGTAGCAGTGAATGCCCAAGTGGTACAATAAAGATAGGAGAAAGATCAAAACACAAAATATAAAGTAGGGAGTCAAAAGGAGTGAAAAAGTCAAAAGTACCAAAGGGTTTGATAGGCATCACACATTTCAGGCATTCAATGGCTTCAGGGTCAACATTATGCAATCTTCCTGATAAACCAGCATGAGATGAGCAACCCTTTAGTTGGTGCACAGCATCCTCAACCATACTATAGCTACACAGAGGGCTTTTCCTGAGACCCCAAGTGTGGTCATTTGCTACACATCTCACCTCTCCACATCTGAAATGATTGAGCTCGCTCCAGAGATAGTGTGACAGTTTGAAGCCAGAGGATCTCTCATCAGGCTGAGTGACGACGAAGGAGTTCCTTACAGAGGGAGCAGCTTGTTCCCATACTGCTCACCACAATATGGCATCATCTGCCACAGAGATGGACAGTAGCATAATACAAATTGGTCTTCTACCGATGAGTCGGTGGCAAGGTGATTCCTATATAACTTTGAAACGTGACAGTTGTGGCATCTCCCATAATTTCTCAAGGAGCTTCTTTGCTGCAATATAACATCTGATGTTAGGAGGCAGGATATTAGAGAGGACTGCTAGCCGTTTGATGTTTGTCGGACTCACAGTCCTTGTTATTATTCTCTTCCTTTGATTCCGTTTTATATTAGCTAGCTTTGTGTGGGAAGAGTTTAATCACATAAAAGCACAGTATTCTTCACCTGCGTAGTAGAGATCTAGTGCTGAGCTGTACAATGTTTGTGCACTAGCTTCCCAAGTTGGGCCTGCGCACTTATTTAAAAGGCCATTTCTGCTCATAATCTTCTGAGCTACATAGGTGAGGATGGTCTTTGTAGGTAAGTGGGTGAGCTAGACTTACGCCTATATACATTGGCTTTGGGTTATGTGCCAGTCAATCTTCATTCAAGAAGATATTGAGCTCTCGGAAAGTACTGGCATGATTGAGACGGAAACATGTCTTGAAATAGCCACTGATGGCCTCCATGTCTTGGTTCAGGTTTTCTCAATTTTTTTGAAGTATCTGTCTCTTGGCACTTAGCAGATATCATCTGCATACTTGACTGACCTTGAAATGTTGGCGGCAACTCATTCATAAATATGTTGAAAATAGTTGGAACAAGAACAGATCCCTGAGGAAGTTTGTTCTTCTGGATCCTCCATGTGTTCAGTTTTTCCTTAGCATCACTTGGGATTGTCAGTTTCAAAGCATCATTTCCATAGCCATAACAACCCGAAAGGTGACCACTTTGACATCTTGACCAGCAGGCCAGTGTGCCAGACAGTGTATTGGCAAATGATAAAATTAGGGTTAGTCAAAATTATTTTGATGAAAAGTGTTTTTGTAAAAAAGGAAAGTGAATTTTTTTCACAAAAACCAATTATTTATGACATTTTGGCTTTCAAAAATTTCACAATGAAAATTTTCAGAAATGGTTTTGAATTTTCTGAATTTTCCATTTCGTATTAGTGGGGAAATTCCCACTATGTTTTTTTAAACACACCCTTTTTCCACTGAGAGAAGGTAAAAATGTTAGAGAAAGTGAAGAAAAAAAGCTATTTTTTCTTTTCCTTATTTCCTTTTTCCTTCTAGAAAAGATGGAAAAAAGTAAACTTTGAAAGTGAACTGGGGAAAAACCCAGTTTCTCTCCCTTTTTTTTTTTTTTTTTAATAAACATTTTCCCCCTTTTTTCTACTGGAAAAGCCGTGAAAGCAGGTTTTTGTAAAAGTCAGAGAAAGTAATACTTTTGGTCCCTTTTTCCAAATTTTTTCACACTTTTCCAGCATAAAAAATAAGTGAAAGGGAAAAAGTCCCTGAAATGTTAAAAAGAAATATTTTTAAATTAAATGAAATATAACAAAAAAAGTTACTTTTTGAAAAAATTCATTTTGATTTCCTTTTGTTGAAATATTAATTTAAAAGTGAAACATTTTGAGCTAAACTATTTGTTTTCTTTTTAAAAAAGCACAAAAACACCCCAAATATTGGGGCAGCTTGACGTATCTGATCCATATAAAATAGGCCAAGAAAGTCACAGCCCCATCTCCTCCTTTAGTTGTAAGTCAGTTGGACATGTATGTAGCAGACACATCAAACAGGAGGGCAGTTACTGTGCTGGGTACAGTATACGGAGGTCATTACTCTGCACTGACACATTTCACATTATCTCTAAACAGCAAGGCAGGGAAAAGCTATATATTATTCAACTCTTTTCCAGAGTTTCTAACAGCACAAGCCATCATGGATTTTAAAAAGCTTCATGGAGAAGGAAGGATACAACTTGCAATGATCCTTTTGTTTCTTCCCCTATGGAAGAAAAAAAGGGGGGGAAAGGCAGATGTGAAAAGTTCAATTTCACAGGTTTAGTCTTCTTGCGTGAAAGATACCAGCATACTTCTTGCTGGGATTGCCGATTTACACCATTGTCACTATCAGCTATATATTTCACTGTAAGTGCAATGGATATTGAAATCCCATTAAGTGTACTCTATATTTCTCAAAGCACCTCTCTTATTCCTGACATTATTATTAAGAAATATGGGTTTTTTAATAGGATGGAATGATTTATTACTTTTGTGATCGTTCACGGGCTGGTAAAGTAAAGGCAAATGGTGTTTTGGAGTTTAATGGTTCTGACTCGGTCTGCTTGTTAGGGGATGAACAACTTCTCTATGCAACATGTTTTGCTCAAAGTTTATGGTGTGAAAAACATTCCAGATGCTGCCAACAAAACAGTTTGTCCAGTTGTGCCACTTGCCCAGAGCTCATTTCAAGAAGGGTGGAGGGGATCATCATGTGCCAAGAGGAAAAGGCCCAGTGAAATTTCATTTTCTATTTGCTGCACTGTTTATGGCCACAGAAGACGGCGGCAGGTGATTAATGATGTAAGGTTTGCTCCAGAAAGGGCTCTTGCAAATGCAATGGGGCAATTTAGGAAAAAGATCAGAATGGGGTTTTCTCAGTTCATTTCATACAGTTTTCCTTCTTCTGACATTGCAACCTCAAACAGAAAGCTGCTGTCCTCAGGTCTTTTGCACAGAAATCACTTTAATAAAAAATAAGCTTGCAAAATAACATTCCTTATAGAATAAATCTGGAGATATTATGGGTGCTCCCTAAAGATTCAAGGCCAACTTTTTAAAAGTTATGTGCACAGAATAAATGCATCCCCACAGAGTTCACCTTTCCTGTCCTAAAGACAGAATCCGCTCCTACCTGACTCCCTGCCTACGGAGGTCAGAGATAGAAAAGATTTATTGGACCATCAACTTAAGTGGACACATCTGCATGCATAAATACTACACTTGTGTGGTGCAACTGCCCACCTCACCCTTTTGTTTTTTAAATGTGGCTTCTATGTACTTCCAAATATCAAGGTACTAAAAAAATTAAAATTCTCCTGTGTGAGAGACAAGACTATGTAAGCGTCCTTTGTCTAACTCTACTGCCCCATTACTTCAAATTTCTTAAATCACAAACATATAAGCAGTAAGTTGTTTTAAGAGTAATGAGTAGCCTTCCGGAGGACTGAAATAAACAGGAGAGTTGTCTGTTTTAAGGCTTCTATTAAGGAGCAAGATGTAGGTGAATTTACTGAATGGTGGAGGAGTGTAATACTGGATGCATGGTACAGTTAATAATATTTATGTTCATTGGTCCATGCATTTTCCAGAGCCTGCAATATATACCTGTAATTTCCCAAGACAGACCTGCCATCACACACACTAGCACAGAGGGTGCAGTTAGTTATCCAGGGAGATTTAGCAGCACATTGATAAAAAAGACTTAATGAAGAACAAACAAATTCTGCCCACAGAAAAATTAAAATGTATATATCTTTAGCTCATCTGCCACATTTTCACCTGCATCCATGTCAGTTTGGATTAAGACCAAATGTAAGACATTTGAAAATCAATTAAAGGCTCACCAAGAAGTTGAAATGAGGAAGAGGACTCAAAGAACTTGAAGGCAGCTTGGTGGGTGAATAAAATGGGTACATCGTAAGGGATGGAAAGGCAGAAAAGGAAAATACTTAAAGATTGCCAGCATTAGCAAGGACCCATATGTTCTGCAAAAGACCTTAGGGCATCAGTAGTGCTTTGCCCTGACCACTATGATCATTCATAACATCAACCACAGGGTAACCCTAAGGAGAGTCAATCCTACCATTGCCACAGATCCCTAGATCAGTGGTTCTCAACCAGAGGTATGTGTACTCCTGGGGATATGCAGGGGTCTTCCAGGGGATACATCAACTACATCTAGACAGTTGCCTAGGTTTAGAACAGGCTAAATAAAAAGCACTAATGAAGTCAGCGCAAACTAAAATTTCATACAAAGCCTTGTTTATACTATTCTATATACTGTACACTGAAATGTAAGTACAATATTTATATTCCAATTGATTTATTTTATAATGATATGCTAAAAATGAGAAAGTAAGCAATTCTTCAGTAATAGTGTTCTATGACACTTTTGTATTTTTATGTCTGTTTTGTAAGCAAGTAGTTTTTAAGTGAGGTGAAACTTGGGGTACTCAAGACAAATCAGACTCCTGAACGGGGTTCAGTAGTCTGCAAAGGTTGAGAGCCACTGCCCTAGCCATTATATCTTAGCATGCAAGGTCCTCAAATATAATTTTTCACCAACCACCAAGGTTTCCTCTGTTGATGTATAAATGGCTCATAAAAAACAGGCTGGCTTGGTGGCACTGAGTTTGGACTTTAATACAGCTGTCTAACAAGCTTAGGGGCAAGAACATTATTTTAGCAGCTTTCAAGTTGGTCTTTAAAAGCTCATTCTCCAACCAAATTATAATATAATATACAAGATATTGTTCTTAATGGAGGGCCATCTACCCAACAGGAAAGGAGGAGCATCCAAGTGTTCTAACACTTAGAAGAGCACAACCCTTCAGATTCTGGGTCAATGCATTGTATCCTTCAGTTCTAAATTTCTAATGCCCCTTAAGTTATTTGTGTGTTAAGATACAGCGGTCATTTCTACAGCTGGAAAATGGACTTTCACCTGAGCATTTGGTGAAGCAAAACTGGTTATTTCACACAGTAGTAGCACAGAATGAGTGCAAGTCAGCTTAAAAAACCCAATCCCTTTCATGGGTATCGGTAAATCCATTTCCTTTAGGTCAAAACTGTTGTGTGTCCGAGCTTGCTGAGCCCTACTAATTTAATGACACACATTTATTTTGAAATACTGTAGCAGAACAGCTTGAAAAAGAATTTCTGTGGCGTTACTACACACTAAGAAATGATGGTGGTTTGGAGGTCTTCTGGCCTAATTAAATGCCATTTTGTTCAATCATCCTCAAACGAAATTTCCATTTTCAAAGGGTTTTGTGAGCAGTGCAGTAATGAAAGAATTTATAGTATTTATCGGGCAACAATATAAATGGAATTTAATAGCCAAGTGTCAGCAGGAACCTGTCTAATCTTTATCAAGTACTGATTAGCTACCCAGGATTTCTGGTGGGATAATGAGCTGCAGATTGGCTCCTTTCCAGTTTTTGACACTGGCATTGATATACATCTGCTAATTGCCAGAGGAATACATACATTACCTGAACTTCAGCTAATTAGTGGAGATTTAAATGAGTCACTGAAGTTTATGTATTTGAAATTTACAAAAATATCAAAAGTCAGATGATCCCTGCAAGTACTTAAGGTGCACCTGTAGCTTTTCCCATGCAATAAAGGAAGAGTTTTATTGCTGAATTAGATTCAAGATCAATCTGGGTTACTCCTCAAGAGACTTCACCTAGAAATGTAGCAACATTGCACTCACGCTTATGGAAGTTAGAAATGGGTCCATGCTAGAACTCAGTTCTGACCTACTACAATGTGGAATCTACAGCAGAATTTTACGACCAGACCTGCAACTATGAAGTTGCTCAAACCAACCAACTCTGAACTACAGGGATTATAAATCCAGATCCACAATTTTTCTATTTCAGTTAAATACTTACATTCATAGTTAGGCACCTAAATAAAAGCAGCCTCATATTCAGAGGCACTGAAAACCCACAGTTCCCAATGAATTCAGTTTTGGGTGACTTCCATTTTCAAGCCCTGGCTCCATTTTCAAGCAGAGGAAGCTGCTGACATTCAGAACCCTTAAAAAACACTTACATAAAGGTGCCTAAATATGTTTTAGGTCCCTAATTCTAGCTACTCAAATGTGAAAGTGGTCACCTACAGTTCATTCCTCTCTGTTTAGATTAGCCCAATGCTCTTGAATGAATCCGGCAATCCATATCACATAGCTTTACAATAAAACAGACTGAGATAACCAAAATCCTCTGTGTGATCTAGTATAGCCCTTCAGAAGCTACAGGAAGTCCTACAAGTTTTATGTCTAGATGCTATTGTAGGAGACATGATTGTTGTAGGGCAATGTCCTTATAGTAGCTTTCAAACTCTGTCTTTCTGCAGCACTTTGCAAAAAAAGGTACAAGACTTTTTTTTTTTTTTTAATAAAGGAAAAAATCCAAAGTACCACATATTTCTGGGAATGGTAGTATTTAAAGACTCTACCAGTTGGTCATGAATCCACAAAGAAGGTTACTGCTCTCGTAACGACTTATATCTTACACACCAGACAGGTGTGTCACCAGAAGTGTATCAGGAGGAGATATAGCAGGACTTCCAGTAAGTACTTGTGTTTATTAAAATGAGCCGGGAACCTTTGCTGAGAAGAGAGCAATCATTTGCAGCTGTCCCTGATACCAATATTAACCTATGTGCAAAAATCAGATGGGATTTTATTACAGTGAGGGTCACGGTTTGGCCTGGGAGTTATTTTGCTCAGGCAATAGACAGTGAAACCTGCAGCTACCTGCAGCCTTCAAATCAACATGTTCCATGAAGACTTCAGTCACCAGGATGCAATTCTTCATCTTGTTCCAGGAGGCAGGTCAAACTGCATCATGAGACCTATAGTCTTGATGGACCTCTGCCAAGCCAGACACTATAGAGGAATTAAGTTATTTAGGGAGAACTGGGATCTCTTTACTTTAGAGTGGATTGTGTTTTTTTCCTCAGGGAAGATGTTATTTGTAAATGATTATATCCTGCTATCAACTCCCGGCTGTTTGAAAGATTTCCCCCCATTCTCTTCCCACTTGGATAATAAGGAAGGGCTACAGAATTTAGGAATGATGTCCCTTGCTGGAAAGATTCTTGGAATTTGGAAGAAGTGAAAACAGGTAGAATAAATGTGTTCAAAGTAAAGTGTGTTTAGCATCCCACAATCTTGGCACAGTAGGAAGATACACGTGGTGGATCCCTGGTATGCGCCATCCTAATATTCTTAACCAGGGGCTGTGACCCATACCATTGTGGAATTACTCATGGGTTAAAGTGGTTTCCACTTCAGCTACTTTGTTTGCCAAATGGTTTTATTCTCCCCTGCTTTCCCCCTTCTACTATTTTTAGTCTGCTGCTTCCCTTTACAGTCCATGTACACATGCAACAATCTGTCTGTTTTCTCTTTGAAATGCAGCAGTCACATTTGTGCTATTGTAGAGGCTGCTGGGAGATCCAAAACTATCCTGGGAAGGAGAGATTGACAGGCAGCATCTTTTTGGTCTCAGCAGACATGTCACTCATTGAAAGAAAAAACGTATCTATTATGTTCTTCTACACCAAGCACATACACAACTGCGGTATCCTGCATGTCATCCTCTGCAGAGGATTGCTTTGGGACTCTTTTGATGTTAGACAGAAATAGTCAATTAATAATTTTGTCCAGAAATCATTTATTTCCCTGGTTCACACTGGAATTTCTCTCATAAATGCAGATCTCCTGAAATCTAGTGCATGCCTGGAGGGTTCAGAAAATGTCCACATAAATCCTATTCTTTTTAGAACTCACTAATGCACAATACAAATTCTACGCTTGCATGAATATTCATTGGTCACACTGTATTCATTGGTCTCCTGCAAACTGTTTTTAATTAATCCAGCCTTGTATGGATATGGCTGGAAACAGAAGGTAACGATAACAGGTTGCTTCACTGAGCTTGGGATTTGTTTGGTTTTGATCATCTGATATTGCATCCCTTGTGAGAAAGCATTTCTGGGGAGAAAGCATGAAAAAGGACATGCATGTGAGACACTCTGCTGTGCAACTTTTGCTCCTTGCTTGAAAGCAGAAAGCCGGAAAAGGTCTTGATTGCACAAAGAACTGGAAAGTCCCCATTACCATCATATTTCTCCTGTTCAGACCATTATGGTATTTTCTTCCAGGTCCTAGTTGCCAGATTAAAATATTAAAGTAATGCCACTGGTATGTTCAATCTGTAATCCCAGATGTGCTAAACGTGACTGGAAAAGCATTAATTTAAAAACTTTTAGAATAAAATTAATTTAATTTACCATAATATAAGGGCTAGAGTCTGACTCGGATTATCCACCTGAAAAAGGGCATAAGGAAGAGTCAGAATGTCCTTACACCTCTCTGTGAGTTCCCCTGACCATGGATCTAGCTGTTGGGAGTAACTCAGCAATCCAGTTCCACTACTCTGTGCTTCCCCCACAACAGGCAGCAATGGTCAGACAGGAGCATGGAGTGAGCAGAGCTTTTTCTTTTGCAACTTGCAAGCCAGCATAGCTGAGCCAGCACGGGTGGTGTCACATATGATATAGGCCAGCAACAGTTTATGTCTGCCTTGGAGCAAAAAAGAGACGGGAGGGAACTGTGAGTCATAGTTTCCCCAGCAGTTTAGCCACCATCCCTTGCTCACAGTTGTGCTAAAAGGCACATTTGAGCCTGAACAGAATACGGATCTGATTTTACTCTCACACCAGAGTACATTAGAATTAACTTTACTAAAATCAATGAAATTGCAGTAGAGTAAAGCTGGTGTTGTGGGGAGAAGAGTCAGGAGAGCTCTTGACTGTGTGGCCCAGATTTTCACATTTCAAACACAATTCTGACTGTTGCACATACATCTGATGTGTGCAAACTCATGCAGTTCTGTGCATGAACTCCTAAAAATCATAGTTTAGAATTAAAATGGTAGTAATTGCATTTTCATTAGACATGCCCATTTAATTAATTGCACAAAATTAGAGATGGGTCCTAACAAGATGTGAACCTTTCTCTAGTTTGAGGGCATCTTAATCTGCGATTCTGGTTTGACCTAGTTTGGAGATAGAAATTTTCTAAAATTTCATATGTTGCCAGTCAGTTAGGGCATGCGTGCTGGTGTGAGTTCCCCTCTAGACACCCCCTCAGCTTCTGCAGCTAGCTGAATTGACAGACCTCATTAAGCACGACCCATAAATGACCACAGACTCAGTTAAGTGGCGAAGATGCTCCGCCAGGTTTATTGCAAGCAAAGCACAGTGCTAGAGCCCCATAGGAGCTACAAATATACTAGGACATGTATGCTCAGTGCCATGGACTGGCTCAGTAAATGGTGGGACTTTCTGTTATCGCCCGGCCGGACAGAGATTCACCTGCCAGGATCCCCTTATGCCTTGATACAAATTTCACACTGCATCTTTGACGTCAGCAATTGTTCTGTGCCTTGCTTCCAAATCAAGCACAACATCTTCATCCATTATCCTGTCTCTTCTATCTTAAGGTCAGGGTGCCTCTGTACTGATGCGCCACTGTATCTTGGGTAGAACCTGTACTGCCTCCCTATGCTGTATTTCTGTTTGGGGAACACTGGTACGGTCTCCCAGGATTGTGTTTCTTCAATCACCATGTACTGGGGGAGTTAGGACTACTAGTGCTTTAACAATACTGTGTTCCTGTTACTGCTCCTTAGGAATGCCAATGCATTAACAAAGCTGTGTTTCTGCCAAGTTCCTGTATCAGTCAGTGACCTTCTAACCAGGCAAGCAGTTAATGTTTCCTAAAGCCAGACTTTGGTTCAGGCCTCAGGTCTTGCATATAGGCCCATTATACTAGGCCTCAAATCTCAGGCTCTCACTGTTTACTACATCATACAGAAACTCTCTCAAAGTCCACGGATGCCTGGATCCACAGTTTAGAGTCAGACTTCTGTCCTTTCTGAACAGGATATTTCAAAACCACTTCCTCCTACACTTCGCTGCTGAGGATTAAGTTAAGAGACCGTGGTTCCCCCTGCAAAAAGCTGATGATATAAAAACATCAAACAAATTGAAGCAGTGAAGGAAAGAGCACTTTCTCATGCGCTTCAGGGCCTTCTTATTATTAATAACCTATCTAATAAGTCAGAGCTTTGCTGGATTGCTGGAAACCTATGGAAAATATATGCCAACGCCAGTAAGAAAACAGCAGATGATTATGTGATATTAGCCTCTGCCAATAGACTCCTAGTGACTGAAAGCAATGACAGAGCCCAGGACGATGAGAAGAATATCACACCAGAGCCACCTCAGCATGCAAAATTATTCAAGACAAGCAGACCCCAAACATGCCATCACTGGAGCCCAATTTTGACTTTGCTTTTCTTAATAAATGACTTCATTATACTTCTAAACTGCACAGTGTGCAGAGCCATTAGGTGCCTGAACCTGTTGGCCTGCAATGAAATACACCCTCTGGCACCTAACATTGGCATCAAAAGTTGTTGGCCACAAGCCACAGCCTCCATATGCTTTACTCTGAGAGCAGGTGAAGGCTATTCCTGACTTGAATCACACTTTGGGGTATATTGCATTGCACCTAATTAGAACCACCATTCATGACTAGATTGCTTTTCATCGGTGCTGTGTGACATACATGTACCCGCGCTGTGGGAAAATGTGGGCAATACGTTGAAGCAAATGGTGCAGGGTCATTTTAAGGTGAATTTCTGGGTAATGAATCTTGGGGGAGGTAACTGTGGCCCTATGAGCCTCAAATTGCCAACTAGAAGAGTGCCTTCCATACTCTAATTCATATTATGCCTGACACACTCATTAGTCTCAACACACTGTTGTCATAATGCATATCTTGAAGGTGTCATGTAAGGCATCATATGTAAACTGGTGATACGCTGGTCCCAAAAAATCATTGTGTGATGTATGTATGGGTTGAGTACAAAGAGTTATATATGTGGGCTGGAAATACTTTCTTTAAATGTGCTTGGGAGGCAGTGCAGAAACCTAGCCTGTCCTAGACAAAGGAATGTGTATTTACCTGTCTGACCAGCTTGGTTCCTGGCAGAAGACACGTAAAGTACATTTACACATATGGTAAATAAAGCTCTCAAGCTAACAAGCAGCAGCTTAGTGAACACATGAGGAAAAAGCGTGTGGAACCCAAGAATCCTTCCTGGCTCTCGAGGCAGAGACGATGGATTTTGGGTAATATAGGGGGAGCAGAAATACTTAATTTTTATCCATCATTTAGCAAACAAAGCAAACAGCCCCCTTTGATTCTGTGAACATTGAGTCCCTTGGCCTGGAGGGCTGGAGATGCTGGTAACAATGTAAGAAAACTGCTTGGACAAAGACAGTAACTTGCTAAGATTAAGTTTTAGAAAGCATGTTTTATTTTGTTTGTAACCATTTCTCTCTTTCTCTTGCTGAGTATCACTTAAATCTCTGTTCTTTGTTAATAAACTTATTCTGGTTCCATTACAAAATCATCTCGATGCTATATATTGAAGTGTGAGTTTTCAGCTAACCTAACAGGCTGATGACGTACCTTCTGTCTCTTTGGAGAAAGCAAACTTAATAATGTCTCTGAGTGTCCAGTAAGAGGGACAGGACACTGCAAGGAGATGTCTCTGGGGAACTGGGGTTCACTGGTTGTTATCTGCAAGGCAAAGTTTAGATTGACAGAGCCTTGAAGATTTTGCTAGCAAGGCAGACAGGCTGGTGTGTCAGAGAACCTTAGCAGCAGTAACACTCTCACTCTTGCTAAGGCAGAGGGCTAACATAGTGGCTCACAGTTCTGGGTGTCCTGAGAAGGATGTCACTGAGCAGGATGTCACACCATCAGTGGGGAAAAATGCATTATCTTCAGAAGTAGGACTTCTAGCCTTCTGCTCTGGCACCTCATTTTCCAGATGACTTGGAAAATGCCATAAAATCAGAGCTGATATGAGAGGAAGGAAAACTACTGCAGTATTGGGAATGTACAGAGTGGACATTACAGGGTCCGTAGACCTTACTGGACCCCAAGGAACGGCTAAACAGTATGAACTAAAGGCTGTGAATTGGGATAAGCCTTGTTAGAATAGCAATGGTGGGTGTCAGCTAACCAAGTAAGCACATTCCTGACCTGAGAGGATGGTACAGAGACACACAGAGTTCTCAGGTAACCACATAAACACATTCTTAAGAGATGGTACAAGAACAGACCGACCCCTCGTAATGATAAAGACAGGATAATGGATGAGGATATTTTGTTCAAACTACCAGGTACAAAGATAAGAGTGGTAATTAACAACATCTGGAGTGTAACATGTAACTTGTTTGTATCAAACTATAAAAGGAGAAGTCACAGGAGGGCATCTTTATACCAGTCTAGGGGAGGGCATCCTAGTATGCTGCACAACTCTGCAGCACGAACGACGGGGTCTGTTATTGTCAAATCAACTCATAAAAACTTCTTAAAATATAACTCAGGGGATTTGGAATGTATGTACCATACAGGATCTAAAACTTGTCCTAGACTACTGAGTTTTGAAGACTGTGTTATATGGAATTAGATGGGTATTTCCCTCTTAATTTGCAACAGCATTTCAGATTTTGCATATCTGAACCCATTATCATGATCAATTGGCCATTCAGAAGGTCATCCTGTAATGTTCCCAAACTATTAAAAGCTGAATGGTCCACATGCTAAAAAGGTGATTTCCTTAGACTTACCATACAGTCTAAGCTTCAGCCTCTGAGCTCAATGACCCAACAATCTGGATAGTCTAAATATACCCACTTATCTAATAGGTCCACCTGTACCAGAGTATACATCTTATAACTAAGATCATAGTTCGTCAGTGTGGAATGCATGTGCCAGACTGCAAATCACATTTATTTCTTACTGTGAGTGTAGATCAGCAATCCCTAGGAGCTCATCTGGGTCAAATTTCTCTTTAGTGAAAATATACAAGTACATTGGTCACACTTAAAAAGTTGCTTCTGTCTTTAAAGATGTTTCTGGTTTCAACAATGTTCCTTGTTAAGTATAGGACACGTTACTCAAATGTGTATATAACCCTTCTGCCAGTCCGAGTCAGCAGCAACCAGGGCCAAGTTCAATATCTAGAGGCTCCTTTCAACAAGACAACATAAAAGCTGCTCATGCCCCTACCCACTCCTTCCTTAGCCAGTTTGGTTCAGATGATAGTGACTCTTCAAATCAGAACAGGCTCCACACAGTTCTGCTGCCCTTTATTCATACAATAAGGGAGCACCATTTCATTATCCCTGCATTTAACACTAAAGTGATTTGTAAACCAAAACCAGCCAAAGGGATTGTTTGGGCAAAGCATCCCATCATGCTGAGCACCTAAACAGGGTGGGTGTGCTCATGCAAATAGTCTGGCCTTGATGCCTGTTCCCCTCCCCCAGCCAGTACAGCAGGACATTCAGACTCTGCTTACGTGAAGAATCTTTCAAAACTCAATGGAATTTTCAGTGTGACATTTGTAAATAGATCTGGTCCCCTTGTGACAAATCAGTTTTATGAGATGCAGCGTTTGTAATTTTGAAAAGGTGACGTTTATAAATACAAATACTCAAAATGTGTGATATCATGTATACTGACAGGAATGCTTGAAAACAACCCAGATGCCTGTTTGGAGACCCTGTGGCAATGTATACCTTTAGAGTAAGAAGGCCAACTTGCCCACATATATTTGTTGAGAAGACAAACAAATGTAATGCAGAAGTACAGAATTCACTATAAAAAAGAACAAGTTAGTATTACTCTATTCTATTCTGCTTCTTATAACATGCCCAATTTCGTGATATATATGCACCTTCCAAAATGCATTAAGCAGCGTGACTAGTATCTCTCACATCTGGTTCTTGCTTTATCCCTAGAGGGGAAAATTATGTGAGAATTTTTTTTTAATGTTTATTTACTTTAGGCAAGGTTGAAGAAATGAATCAGGCACTTTGATGGAAAGTAAAAAGGGGCCATTCAATGAAACCGAGAGGTGACAAATTCAAAACTGATGAAAGCAAGTACTTTTTTACATTATGTGTAATTAGACAGCAGAACTCATCATCACACAGAATACTGTTGAGGCCAAGAAGTTGGCAAGATTCAAGATTCCATATAAAATGGAAAATTGGAATGTGCAGCGTGACAACAGTTAATGCTAAATTTTTTTAGAAGGGATATAAAACCGCATGCTTCAAAGTTTATGCTAACCTCTAATTATAAGGGAATGGGATAACCTTCAGGGGGGCAGATTATCCCACATCCAACTGTTGCACAGTTTCTTACACCGTCCCCTGTAGCTGGCCACTATTGGAGACAGGATACTGAACTAGATGGACTATGAGTCTGATCCAATCTGATAATTCCTATGGTTTCATGTTCCTACATTGAAGGTAATAATAAGATGGCAATGAGGACTTGAAATGTTAACTGCAAGACATGCTAACAAAGAACATCAAAAAAAGGAAAACTGGGATTCGGATATTAAGGAAACTGCTGTTTTTTGGAGATCGGCTTGTGACTTTTGTTTATTCCATTATTTTAACTCATATTTTACTAGTTAGTAAAAAATCGCCTCATGCATTCATTGATACATACGAGGAAGGAACAGTTTAAGATAATGGATACCGGCCTAGTTTAGCTTTGAAGGATTGCTCTGTTGTCTCTCTGATTTTCTTTGTATACCAGTATGTTCATCAATTGCTCTCTACCTGTCTTTTCTGCCACTTCTATTGAGAGCAATGACATTACAATCTCGACTCTCACAACATCAATATTCTTTTTATAACCTTTCCTATTTTTGTTAAGTATTTCTCATCAAAATGGAGAGACTGTCAAAACAATGCATTTGTCTACAGCACTTTTTGTTCTTGTTTTAATCATTGTTATAACAATGCATTATCTCATGAGTGTGTAATCACAGGTATCGTCTTATTTCCAAGTATATTATTATGACAACAGCAGAAAAATAGCACCAACAACATTTTCTTTCATTGGCATATTGAAAACTATATAGGAACAGAAAATGGAACAAACTGAAACACAGGCTGTTTTAAGACTTGGCTGTCAAAATCCTCCAGAGATAGTGTAGCCTTTTATCCTCTGCCATACGTTCCAACTTTCATGGCTGGTTGGACAAACACTTTTTTAAAAGTGGAAAAGAAATTTGCTATTGGTGGTGCTATTCAGCCTTTCAAAGGCTTTTTATTTATTCCCATCTGGATCTTTCTTTCATTTCTTTTTCATGGCGGGGTAGATCAACTAGGCTAAGTTGACATAGGATGAAATATCCAAAATGCTTCTATTTCACTTAGGTGCCTTTGAAAATCTAACCCATACTCCTTAAAATTATTATTTTATTATTTGATTAGGACTTAGGTCTTCTAAATATTCATCTTAATTCCACACTTGAAATTTATCAGTATCTTCAGATATTCAATGGTGAAAAAGTTCCTAGGATTCTGGACCCTAACTACACTATGTTATTTTAAGCAGAAGGCATGTGCTGCTTCAGTCCAAACTATTTTGCTTACCTGTTGTGCAGGCACATCATTCAAAGTTATTTATAGCTCAGACAGCTTCCCTTGTCATTAAAAAGTCCTCAGCTGGAAGAAGGCTGACAAGATCCAGTCTCTCTCTCACCTGTACATGCAACACATATAGAAACAATGAAATCTCATAATGGGCCCAGGATGTAAATCCTTTAGAGCTGTAATTTTGTTACCAGTATCAACATTTATCTTGCAATACATTTTGTACTCAGTCTTAGTGGCTTGCGTGGCTTTCTTACATTTGCCTGGAAGCTCTGGGCAAAATCTATAAACCTCAAATATTTGACTATGGCCCTTAAAATGAGGATGTTTACTGGCCCACTTCTTTTTGGCACCTCCCATTCTTCTAGTGTCTCTCTCCAGTTACAGGGATCTGATGTTGAAAATGTCACAAAGGCAAGGGTGCACACAATTAGTGCAATGGCATACACAAATTGGGTGTTGATTTGTGCACACTAAGTGGCCAGTTGGATGGTCAGTTGCATTTGTAACTGCCCAGTTTGCTCATACAGATGCAGTAACTGTTTTCAAATTAAGCACACAATTGTACGCAGCTCTTAGCATGTGATGTGATGAAAATCCAGGCCTTTGATTTTAAATTCAAGTTTCTCTCTGAGCTATTTGCTGTAGTTTATTCCCTCTGACAAAGCATCTTTGGTCACAAAAGCATATTATATATTATATTTGTAGTAGGTCTGTCACGTGATAAATGGAACTCGTTTTTCTTACGTTAATTTAAAGACTAATAATGCATTGTTCTTTCAAATAATCTAGTGGTTTCTCATAGTCTGTACCCATATATCATTTGTTCAGCAGTAATTTATTATTTCTATAGAGCCATTGGTGTACACAGCAACTTACAATCACTGATTATATGACAGGAGAAAGATTTCAGTCAATCACAGCCCAGAAGAAAAATGCCATTGTTCCAACAAACTTGATATATTTATTAGCATTAGGCTGAACTCAATCCTGGCATAACTACTGTTACACTGTCTGAAGTGGTTCAGGACCATCAGTGCCAACCTGAGGGGAGACTGTCAAAAAGCAGGGCAGACACCCCAAACTAGTGGTATGTTCTATCATTAGATTCACCAACCCAGTAACAAATGTGAACTCCCCAAAGTACTAAAATAGTCTTATGACGGAGTCACAGACAGCCCCCTTGGACACTCCAGTCTATATTGCCATGCAGGCAAGCGGGATTTGGTGATAAAAGGTCACGCATCAAAAATCTCAAAAGATTCAGGTTGCTTCCAGTCCCAAGACACCAGTCGCTTACCCCAGCTCAATTTGTACCTTAGATCTCACACAAAAGACAACACTGGTAGCCAATCCTATAGTAAACTAATTAGGAATTTATTAACTAGGCAACAGAAATGAGAGAGTTATTTATAGGTTAATGCAGGAAACGTGTGAACACAAATGAACTCAGTCCATGATTCCAAAAGGTGACAGAAATGTAGTAATTTTTTCAGCACTGAATGTCTTTTTAGGGCTAACTCAGGTTGACCCTGGAGAATCTCTACTTTTTGTTTCTTAGCTCCAGCGCTTGTAAGAGTCCAAACAGCAAAGAGACTCAGTTTCCCCTAATCAGGGATTTTTATCGTCTCCAATCCAGAGTCCAAACTGATGGGATGAGTTCATCCATAAATCTCCCCTACCTGGAAGGAGTTAGGAATGCAATCAACCGGGACTCTCTCCTTTGATGCTACACAATACCTTATTTGCCTTCAGTGGGCCAGCTTGATTACCTTAATTAATACTTCTTTTCCTGTTTGATGAGTCACACAATTACAGAGGATTACAATGCAAACACTCAATAAAATTGTATACCTCGGGCTACTGAGGTTATAAATGAGATCAATACATGGAGCATTCTACAAGCATTTCATAAAGTCTAAATATTAACCACATTCTTATTAACTTAGCATTAGATGTTACACTCAGGCAAGCCAGACTGCTTTCCATTGGTAAATTTGTAGGTGTTCGGTGAGGCCTGGGGCCTTGGCCTGGGTGGGCATCTGGTCTACAAGTATCACAACCATATTGATTTCAATAGCTTTACAGCAGGGACAAATTATGTGTCTAAATACCACCATTCCTTCCTCACACAGACCACTTTCTTAAGGAATTTTTCATTGTTTACCTCTGCCCTTTCACAATTAGCCATCAAAACCTCCTGGCCAACGCCATAAGAGGAAGGATGGTACTGCAGTTAGGACAGACTCATAGACTTTAAGGCCAGAAGGGACCATCATGATCATCTAGTCTGACCTCCTGCATATTGCAAGCCACAGAACCTCACCCACTTACTCCTGTAATGGGCCCATAATCTTTGGCTGATTTACTGAAGTCCTCCAGTCATGATTTAAAGATTTCAAGTTACACAGAATCCACCATTTACACTAATCTAAACCTGCAAATGACCTGTGCCCCGAGCAGCAGAGAAAGGCAAAAAATGAACAAAACAAAACAAAAAGCAGAGGGTCTCTGCCAATCTGACCTGGGGGGAAAATTCCTTCCCAACCCCAAATATGGCAGTCAGTTGGACCCTGAGCATTTTGGTGAGACCCAACAGCCAGACACTAGGAAAGAATTCTAAGTAGTAACTCAGAGTCTTCCCATCTACCGTCCCATCCCCAGTCATTAGGGATACTTGCTATTAGCAGTCGCAGATTGGCTACATGCTCTTGTAGTCAGTCTCCTCAGACCATCCCCTTCATAAATTTAGCAAGCTCAGTCTTGAAGCCAGTTAGGTTTTTGCCCCCATTGGTCCCCTTGGAAGGCTGTTCTAGACCTTCACTGCTCTGATGGATAAAAACCTTTGTCTAATTTCAAGCCTAAATGATAGTCTGGTACTTGGAAGACCTTGGTTCAATTCTAAGATCTGCCACAGACTTCCTACCTGAGCTTTGGCAAATCACTTAGGATATGTCTCTACCGCACAAACCTGGTGCCGGCTCACAACCCAAGTTCATATCCAGGGTCCCTGGCGAGCTCATACTGGGACAATGAGCCTGCATTGAAGCCTCTGCCACGCAGCCTTCACTACTATTGTTCCCCATGCTAGGTAATTAAAGTTAACCGGGGTATGCCAACCTGCACTACAATTACATCTTAATTTGTGGTGTAGTTGTCCCTTTAGTCTAACTGTGTCTCTTTAATAATAATAATAATATAGCATATTATTATTATTATTATTATTATTATAATAGCATAGTAAACAGGAATAATGTTTGTGGAGTGGAACTATAGATTCATTTGGGTGTTTAACTAAGTACAAAAGCTGTTAATTTCCTGTTTTACTCCCCCACTAAAATTACCATCCATTCAGTGATCTCCAGAAATCACTACATTGCACAGAAATCTGCTGGACTATGTTGTTCCTTTGGACTGATCTTCTAATAGGGGTCATCCTTATATCAAATTTAGCACTGTGAAAAAACATCATTTCTTTTTAATACTAAATGTCCTGCTAATTGCTATTTATATTTGGAATGCCTTACCTATTAGAATTTGCTCTGCTGATAAATTGTTTATGACATGTTTATAGAGCCAGTCTGGGTCAGTGAAAGCAAGAGTCAGCACTCCTATATTCTACTTTTGGAACAAAGGAGCATTTAGAATATTCCACCTGTTTTTTTTTGTCTAGCTAAAGAGGCATACAATGCATAAAAGGTATGCTTGCCCAGCCTGCTTCGTTAGCATGAGAGATCCAGCATCTTGTCTTGTACAGTGAAGTACATCGCTATCTTTCTTCCTTTATTTGATTAATGTAAATGATTTGCCTGCAGCAATCAGACTGTTTGCCAGGATAGTCATTATACAGTGACAGAGATGAGTCTGGTACTTAATCAAAAAGAGCAGTGATTGATACTCTGTCAGGTTTGGTCTTTAATCAGTGAAGCTTTCCTCCAATCATCAGCCATTAAAGAGTCTTGTTTATCTGATTCCTCTGGGGGCACTGGATGTTTTTTCTTTAAAAAAACAAAAACTACAGATTTTTTCCCACCATATCTAGAAAAATTATTGCTGTTACCTTTTCAGCTTTTTGTGAACCCACAAGAATTTATTTGGGAGTGGATGACTCTGGGGGGTTGGGAATGGGATGCGGAGCCTTTTCCTTCAACTGTAGGCCACTGGTTGAACTTGCCTCAGGTCAATAGTGACCAAAAGTCATAACCATCTGATGGCTCTTTGGAGATGTATTTGAAATGATGTCTTGATCTCAGCCCAGTTCCCAGAGGACAGCAGTATTGCCCACTATTTTGTCACCTTTTTTACTCATGTTTCCAACATCTTTACAGATACAAAAACACCTCACCAGCAGAGTAAACTCAGGTATGATCTTGACCCAACGACAATAAGCCATATAAAAAGGCACAGTTTAAAAACCGCTTAATGAAAAGCAAGTACCTGTAATGAATTAATTATCCAAAAGTGCGTAGTAGTGCACACATTCACTGAGTCCTCCTGTCTTTGATGAGTCAGGCCAACTATCTGATCCCTCAGGTCTCTTTCCCTTGCAAAGACAGCAGGACTCCCTAGTTTCTTCTTCTTCTGAATTTCTAGTACTGTTGAACTCTGCCTGAGTAGTCACCACCAATATAGCTGCTCTTCAATCCAAACTTCCTCCGTGTCTAGTTCCTCTGCCAGGAATCTGGAGCACCCCAAGCTCACTTTGGCCTCCAATATCACCCAGATCTATAAATCTACCCACTATCACCTCATGTCCATCATCCATCTCAGTCAACCTCCTACTGAAATGTTTATTTGGGCTTTCATTTTCTCTCATACTGGCTATTGTAAGTTTAGGCAGGGGTTAACCAACTGGGTAAGAGAACTTTCAACTTTCTTTAAGAAGGAAATTTGTAATCTGACATGTGGCACATAGCAAGTAAACTGGCACACACAGTATTTCCTATGTCAGCTTGTTCTGCTTCCCATCAGTTTTCCTATTTAACAGGAAATGGAGGATGTCTCCCATGCTATATGCCATGACACTATACAAACACCCAGCAACTCTCCAAGAGCTTCCAGTGTCCCCCGAAACTGATGAATTACGGTATCAGTTAGGCCTAAATTGGACATTCAGGTAGTGTAGAATAATTACAGAGAAGAGCCCACAGAAGGGGAATACAAGTGCAGTTGCAATGAACTGTGACATATAGTTCTATAAATCTAGATCTCTGTTCAGAGCCCGTATTGGATTAGTATTATACATTTTACGTAGTTCTATGCTCTTGGAAGCATTTACATGAAACACAAAAATGTTCTAGGGCTGAATTTTGTTTTTGTGCATTGAATCATGCCGGGGGTGGGGAACACCCCATAATCCTGAGCAGCAAGAAAAATGGCATTGTGACTATGGAGGCCACACCAAACAGTAAATGCCTCTAAGGATCCCAGCGGGAGCACAGTGTTCAGTGACACTTCTATTTCTCTTGAGGCTGGTTCTCCTCTCACTTACATCAGTGTAAATCAGGAGTAACTCCATCACAGACAATGGAGTTGCACTGGTACAAAACCAGAGTGAGTGTGAAGACAGACTGTATTTATTACCAGCTCAAATTCCATTAGGCTTATATTGTGAGGGCACTCAGGACTGGAACAGCAGGGGATGCTGCTAGCTAAGTGTAAGATACATGGGTGCAGGGTTTGAGCCCCAAGACTGGAACAGCACTGAGTGCCCTAGTTGGGTTTGAATGCACTGATGGACCCATGCAGGATTCCAGCACTGGAATTGGTGGGGCTCCTGCAGATCAGGGTTGTGGTAGAGTTGGGCTGAAATGTTTGGACACGTGTAGGCTGTTCTCACCCCTAGTGCTTGGCACTACAGTGTGTTGCAGGTTAGGGAAGCATAGCCATGGCCATACACACTTCAGATACACCTCCACTCTAATGCTGCCAGCTATTTTAGCCTGCCTTAGAGCCCCTCAATGCAGCCAGCCAAATTATTATTGCTACCTTCCCTTGCCCCCACTTCACTGATGTGTTGGGAGGGAGGGTGCCTTGCACACTCCCCATTCAAGGGCACTCATGCAAGTCCAGCAATAATTTGGCTCAGAGACTGTTCTGATATATATAACAAACAGGCATGTCCCTACCAGAATACGTGTTATTACTCTTGACTCTGTGTTAATGGAGAAAAATATTTGGGCATCCCTGAGACAGGTAGATTTTGTGCTTTAGAGGGGAAGGGGGTTTTGTTAGGGGCAGATCCAGCTGTAAGACTGGAGCTAATCATTTTGCGAGTTGATATACAGCAGATAGAATGTATTCACACCAACTGCATTCCCACTGCTGAGATAAAAAGGTGATAGTGTTTACAAAGGAAAGCATGTTTCTTCTATCATTGTAATTGCCCAAAACAATGAATATAAATAGATTTGCAGAAACCTGCAATATTTCTTTAGATCAGAAAATAATATAAGAAATGTGCCGGTTCCCTAGGTGCTGTCGTTTGGAATTAAGAACAGGAAGGATGAAAATTGAGTGAGTGGCTCTGTTGTAGGGTTAGGGATAGCAAACCCCTCCACTGTTAGCTGGCTGAGGTTGAACCCAGACAGAGACAGCAGTGACAAAACATTATTTCGTCCTCATGCTTCTTTGGGGACCTCTGTGAAATGAAATTGGTGGGACTCAGTCTAGCTCCTAAAGGGCAGGGGTCTGATTCTATGCTCACTTAACACAGGTGTGAATCAGGAGTAACTCCACTGAAGTTAGTGGAATTATGCTGCGATCAAACTGGTGTGAAATCAGAATCAGGGCCCAGATCATGAGCTGGAAATTGCTGAAGTCAATGGAGCTAGGCTGATTTATACAAGCTGATGATCTGGATCCCAGTCCTATAGGAAAAATAAAAACCCCACTATAAACTATTATTATTATTAATTTGTATTGTGGTAGGATCTGGAAGCCCCTGGGCCCTGGCTGTACAAACACAGAGCAAAAACACAGTCCTTGCCCTAAGACAAGAGGCAACAAACTAGTGGGTGATAGTCAAGTCCTAGTATTTTCTGGACTCTAATATCCCTAAAGGTATTAAATCCATGTGCGGATATGAAGCAAATTAATAGGCAGTACATGGGGCATATGTACATTACAGTTGCCAGCACTGTATCACTGTGTAGATACATAGAAGACTTTAGTTTCTAGACTAGTTAGGCTAGCCCAGACACAGCACCATGCATACAGCCCATATTTTGATTCTACAGACTCAGTGAGGTATTTTTCACTAAGGTTCTCTATTACCTATTATCCATTAAATTGTTCTTGCTTCCCATTTCTCAATCAGCCTCAGTATCTTAAATTATTATGTAGAAAACTGTAATGCACAATTCTTTACATGCAATAATAATCCACTTTACCCCCATATTATGGCATGATTTGTTTCATTATCCTTCTCTAGATCTAATTTTTAAAAATATCCCCAGTGATGGTGGTGTTACAACTGTCCCTTCCATCTTATTCCATTGCCACAGTTTAGTTATAACATTTTCCATACTGCTTAAACGTAAGTTATCCCTGGCGAGTCTCAAACCCATTATTTCTCACACTATTGGCCGAATCAGCCTATTTACTATACTTATGCTTAATATACAGGTAAGGAAATGGAATAAATTCAGAGTTGTGTTCCCTAGTATTCCACTAATTTTTACATGAAACACTTTATGAAGAAAAGTAATTTTAAATAAGCTGCTAGATCCAGTAAGAAGAGGGTTTATTTTTTCTTTAGGAAATGTTATAACATGCATGGTTAAAATAGCATTAGCAAATTTTTCCTTCAACCCTCCGAACATTTTAGCATTTATTGCTATTGGCACCAAATCTGGGGTTATTTGCTTTATAGCCGTCACTTACATTATGAAGCTTCAGCAAAACGCCTCTGAAAAAAGAACAGATACATGGCATTCGAACAAGCTTGTTAGTAACTAGTAGAGTGGGGTGAACTTTTGTAGTGGGGCCCTGATCTCGGGTGGACCCTCTTGGCACTACTGTAATAAAAATAAACAACAGTAATAAATGGGCCCATTCAACCAAGCATTTAAGCACATGCTTAAGTCCCTCCCTATTAAGCAAAGACACTAAGATGAGATATTCAGTAATATTCAACACTGGTTTAACTGCTTCCATCAAAATGAATGGTAAAACTCCCATCAGCTTCAGTGGAATGAGAGTTGGTGAGTGACGAGTGCTTCTGAAAATCTCACCCTTAAGCACATATCTTCAATGGGACTTAAGCACATGGATGTGCTTAAGTGCTTTTCAAAATAAGAGACAATACGGCAGGCTACAATTAACTCAAGGTTAGGTGGCTGTACCAGGAAATACCAACTCTGTAATTTGTCTTGCTGCCAACAGAATATGCTGAAATTTGAAAGTAATGGGAAGGACAAATGTCATAAATGTCAAGGCCATCTAGACTTCCTGTTGTCAAGAAATCACAAAAGAAACTTTTTGAAATTTCTCTCCTGTTTTGTGGTCCTTCAAATGCCACCTTTGTACATGGACAAGCTGATAAACATCTTTGTAAGTAGACATTCATTATGTATGGCTGCATCAGTGACACACCTACCATAGTCAAGAATGACATAATTATAATTAACTAACTTGCTAACCTGATGGAAAGGAATGTGTGTGGCATTCAGATAAGAGCCTCATTGAAAAGAGAAACGGAGTGATTTTAGCACTTGATCTGTAAATGAGATTGTACTCAGATTTTATTACCTCTTTCTACCAAAGGGTGAGTTACAAAACTAGGCAGAAGAATTATGGAAATCAACCTAGTGTAAAGGGATTAGATTGCTCTTTCTCTGATGTTAGTGGAATTTCACTCACTTATAACCATGTCTGAATTCAGTTCAATAATGTTTTTGCTCCCCCCACAACCAAAAAAAAAAAAACCCCAAAAAATTAGAATAAGGTGGGAAGATTAAAAAACAAACAAAAAACCCACCACATATCTGCAAACTGATTTTGGGATTTGCAATTTGGGGAGGGAAGGGTAGTATATAAAATAACCTGATACACACCTTCTTACTTTTACCCAGCCAATCAGCAGAATTTAGAAATCACATGTAACTTGCAACACTCAGCACTATGCAAGAAATTGATTTAGTCAATAAGTTTCTCTTTCCCACTAATAAATTCAGGATCATTCCTGCAGGTCTTCATACCTCAATATAAAGAAGCCTCATCTCAGCGTATTTTATCAGACAAATGTAAGGAACCTTAGGGCAAACCAAGCTTCCTGGCATTGCTCAGAAGATGATAGATTATGATAAGGTGGAGCACCTACCAATATATAATCATAAATTTTCTTTTAAACTGAATAAATAAATATATTTACTGTGCATCTTGGGACTGGTTTTCTAACTTACATGGTTCTAGCAGAGAGGGAATAAAATGCATTAAGTTAACAACTTCCCTTGAAAACCAGCAACTTGCGGGCATCGTAGAAACTACATTATTAAATCCTGCCCCTCTAGACAAGGATTGCTGTTCTTCATATCCTCATGGATTCCCAATAAAACGGAGGAGAGAGACTTTAGCACAGCTCCATCCTAAAGCACAACAAGTTAGTAAGTTATTACTTCTGTGTGTAATGCTATGTGGCATAGCTGGATTGGAGTTGTTGGATCCAGCACAGTAGCAGGCATACCAATGATGCAAACAATCTCCTGAGTTTGAGTGGCGCTTTTCAGGGGAAACTCAGGATTTTCACTGTGGCCTGAGGAAAAAAAAAAGTACAGACTGAAATCTCTGGGCCCCCAAAATATAGCTGCATGTCACTGACACCATAAAGCTGTAGTTCCACTGAGGAAATAATCGAAGTTGCTGGACAGCTGGACCTTTAGTTTTATTGATGGGTTTTCTGAATGTATTCTAATTGCAAAGGAGTTTTTTTTTTCAGTGTAAAAATGAAAAAAGGCGGGAAATAATTCAGCATAATGTATTTACAACTTTTAAAATATATGCATAAAAGAAAAATGACCCTTTATTGCTATATTGTTATTACCACTCATACTTTTTAAAATGTCATTAAGATACACACAACAAAAAAACGTGATCAGTATATAAAGGAAAAGTTTCAGCTTGATTTCAGATCAGCTAAACTTGGGGCAGAATTATGCTAATACAAATACAGGCTCAGAGGAGCAGGCTGCTCACTGTGGAGATGTTAAGGAGGTGCTGTGAAGTAAACCATAATGAGTTCTAACAAGTCCTGCATTTTTGTCAGTGACATTTTCAGGGTTTTTAAAAAAAAAGATATTGCCAGAGTGAATAAGCTACACAGACACCACAGATACAGGAAGAGTGTATGCAGACCGAGAATAAACTACTAGCGCAGTTTAATAAAATGAGTCAGCACCAAATAAGAGAGAGACCACCAAGGACATTTAAAAGCAGTTTCAAACACATACAAAAGATTGATGAGGCCATATTTCCAAAGTCAGCTTCAAAGTGGCTTTCACATGTTTTATGAATGCAGGTGTACAGCTAGCTCAGTTCCGGAGGAGACCCTTACTCCCCCTCTTATTATGCCAGATGTAAAGTACTGGGGTGGTAAACACAGGATTTAAAATCTCTGGATCAGCTGGAGAAGGATTTTCCCAGTGCAAGAACTGGGGAAGAGAGCCATAAAAGCTGTCTTTTGAGGATCCCCTCATAAGTCCTAGTATATGAGCCAAGTGGGGAGTACTGGGCACACACACACACAGTGCATAGCACTCAGGAGATTCCAGGAATTGGTGCAGTCCATAGGCAGCTAAGGATAGACCATTGTTATTTTCACAGGTCCCCCACCCAGGGCAGTCTAAATTACATAGGGGTTACAGAGCAGTACAGAATTATGAAGGAGCAAAAGGTGGCTTAAAACCACCGTAGCTTCCTCCTTTCCACCAGAGCTGCTAATTCAGTGCTTCACCTCTTAGAGAATCTCACCCTAAACATTTAGCTAGCTAACACATTCAGCGGAATGCACAAATAATGTGAACTTAAAGCTTTAAAGCACAATTTTGGAGACTGACTGAAATTCTGTGCCCTTAAATTTTGACCATTTTAAAGCAAACAGATGGCATATGTTTTGGTAATTCATGAGGACGTGTTTTCCTGTGAACAACTGGACTCCAGCTGATGCTAATTTTGTCATTTCCTGCTCTTTGACACATTTGTATAACGAGTATAGAACATTTGAGGCTTGGCCCTGCTCAGACTCAAGTCAGTGGGAGTTTGGCCGTTGCCTTTAATAGGGCAAGCTCAGGGATTTAAGATACACAAGGGCTTGGAGAGAGTCAAGAGAAGTCTAGGAAAGCTGGAAGTAGAATTTAAATGGACTATGACTGATGCTTTCATGAGCACGATACACATGTTTGTCTGTCAGCCAGGTGTGATGGGATCATTGTCTTTGGAGAGGTTTACTACATAAAACAGAGGAGGATACAGATTTGTCAGACAGGATGGTTCTTAGGTACAGGCATCAGAAAGGGTGCCTATGCATGAAATCTCAGCTTCCTTAGCATCTGAGAGACTCAAATGCCTACACCACTTCACATTTGGGTCAATGGACACTTGGAGTTGAGACATTTTGAGAAGTGATTGTACTACTAAGAGCAGGAGAGTCTGGAGTGTATGACTTGGAAGTTGGAAACTAAGTTATGATTGACAGAGGAAAGAAGACAAAAAGATACATTAAATCTAGAAGAATGGAAAAGAGGTTCTGAGTTTTCATTGGCTAGTGACATTATGACTATCATCGCCACCTTCTTGATCATGACGATAAAAAATATATGTATTCATTTAATTGGTTCTAATTAAAATCTAGGTTCTTACAGTAAACGGCCCCCTTAACAATAATCTCTGACCACCTCCCACACATTAATGAATTTGGCCTTATTATACCATTGTAGGAAGTACCATTATCCCTCTTTTACAGATGGGGAATCAAGGAAAAGAGAATTTCAGTGATTACCCAAGGTCACACAGGAAGCCTGAGGCAGAGCCAAGAATAGAACCCAAATCTCCTGTTACCGGATTTGCCCGTCACCTTGGGGTGCACTCATTTGTTAGGATTATGTTCTGGGGTCTCTGTAATTTTATCAATGTGCTGCTTGTGTCACTTGTGTTTCTATATAGAGCTCTATTTCTCCCTTCTGCAAGTCCTTGCCTCCCAACGGAGCTACCCTGCAGGGCTTAATTCAACAGGGCTGGACTCCTCCAGCCCCAGAATCAGTCAAACACAGGCACACACACAGAGCACATGTGAGCAGGCAGGGTCAATCAGCACTTCCAAGCTGATGCCCTCCTATGCCCAAGACTCAGCACAGAACTTAGCTCAGCAGAGCAACAATGAAATGCAGTCTGACACATGCACACAGGCTTAGAAAGTTATACCTGGAGTGAGAGAGAGAGAAAGAGATCAAAGTAGGTCTGAGGGAAAAAAGCAGGCTTCATCAGAGAGAGAGAGAGAGTTGGGGTCTCACCACTCAGTGCAGCTTGAACCTGCCAAAGGTTCCCAGGTAGAAGATAGGCTGTTCAGTTTATAATCCTGGGGACCTTGAGACAGGCAAAGCCCCTAACACGATCAGTGAAGGTATTTCAGTCAGAAAAAGGTGACGTCCCCGTGAAACTGGTGCAGCGTTTGGATCCAAGCACCAGAACAGAAACTTGAGCGTGGGTAGGGGTTTTTGTAGGGAACCAAGATGGTTCCAGGGACAACACTAGATTTGTTTATGGGTAAAGGATGACTCAAGGGAGTATACCGGGGTTGTTTTGTTTAGGCTAGACAATAGAACCTGATCATTCCTGGCTATGGGTGATGTTACTTCCAGGGAGCTCACAATGCAATCAGGCAGATTCAGTATTTTGGAAACCAATGAAAGATTCATTACTAGAATTGGGCTGATAAATGTTGAGCTGGGTCTGTTCAGGCATGTGTCTGTTAGCATCTGAAGCAGAGAACCCTCATCATGCAGTGCTCCCCTGCTTCTCTAGTCCCAGAGTTCAGTGTGATCCCTGCCTTGGAACCTCTGCTCTCAACTCTGCTAATGTCCGGAGGGGTTTAGGTGTGTCTCCCACTGCATTTTTATTGCTTTTTATAAGTCTTTCTTCTGATCAGTTCTGGTTTAGGCAGAGGCGTGTGTGTGTGCGTGTGTGTGTGTGTGGGGGGTCCTTCGTGAGTCAGACAGGCTGGGTACTGCGCCAGGGTTCCCCAGGAATACAGAGCTGACAGGTAACACTCCTAAATCCCATAGTCTCAAACCACAAGGTCATTCTTTCTCCCAAGTACACCACTTAAACCAGAGTCTACAGTGAAGCAGTCAAGGAGACTGCAAAGATACCAGAAAAAAAGCCATGCAGAATCATTGAAATAGCTGAGATTGGAGATCTTGGAAGACCTAAGCAATAGATATTATAGCTCAAACCTACAGAAAGTAAATAGAAGAATTTCATACATACCATCTGATCAGAAGGCTTTTTACACTGAGATGATAAACTGAATCCCAAAAGGTTTAAAAATTTATCAGTGCAGATAGGAAAATTTCAACTAGCTAGACACAACCTGAGATTGACTGGGCCAGATTCTCACCTGCACTCTGGGTACATCTGGACTGCAGCTAGGAATGTGCTTCTCTGCAGGTAGACAGACTCATCTTAGTTCTGCTTGAGTTGGCAGAAGTTCAGCTAGCTGCTTGTGTGTACAAATCCACCTGGGCCCCTGGGTACATCCTCGGGTGGCTAGAGTGCCACCTGGGCTACCCACTGTATTTTTAGCACACTAGCTCCAGCAGAGCTAATGCATGTCTGAGCGACACTGTAGGCTGTGTAAATCCCCTTTACAATGGTCTGTTAGTACAAAGGGATTACAAAGTGATTGTAAATATAAGGCTTCTGTACACTGCTGAAAGTTGTAAAGACTTAGTGTCAATGAAAATCATGTCCATTAAGTGGAAGGAACCGCATACTGTGAAATAAGTATGTGGCTATATCATAGGATTCATTACTTAGGATATACCCAAACAGGGGAATTTAAGAGTTCATTTTGAATATAGAAGAATCTGACTGAGCATCTAAAGAATTAACTGGGTAGAAATTAGAACTAAAGAGAGAAACCGACACAAATGCCAAACAGCAAATTTTTCTAAAGGGCAAATTTTGGAAGGATGGAAATGGTGACATGAAATAAACAAAGCAGTGGAAGTGAAAAGAAAGGATGTGAAGATAAATTAATGATTGCCCTAGGTTTATGTATCCCACAACCAACAATACATTTACTAGGATTAAAAAAAGATCAATATTTATGAACAACAATGTGCAAAGAGTAATCAAGTTTATGAAAGAGGCTTTGGGGAGGTATAAAACATCAGACAGCAAGAACTGGAGAGGTGACAGGATGGAGCCAAGAGTATAAATATGATAAGAAAGGCTAAGGTGGAGAAAGAAAGGAAGATTGCACATGAATCTAAGATAAGTAGTAGGACATTTGTAAAGTACATGAAAAATGAGATGTCAGTGAAAGAGGGAATAAAACCCGCAAGAGACATCTAGCGTAATTTATCGACAGCACAGGATGATACCGTTAAAATATAATTACTTAATCATTTTAGTCTGTGTTCACAAAGGAGGATTTGTGGAGAATTACCAGACAGACATGTCACCCACCAGAATAAAACAAATTCTGAAGGAGGTCATCTGTAAAACCAAAACACCTGGGTAGATACAACCATCTTTGCCCTCCTCAAAAGTCCCTTGCTGCTGGAAGCTAATTTGGCCCCGTGTAAATCAATGTGGTTTCAAGGCTGCTGTAACTTAATGCAGCCTGCAACAGATCTAAAGGGGACATTGTGAGAGCTGGATATCAAAGTGCACTATGCCATAGCCACATCCCCTCCCACCTCCTAGTGGTATAGAGCCAGATATACCAGCTTTACCTCATCCAAGATTCCCCTATGCCTTGGGATTCCCCAATTAGCAGCCACTTAGGCCAGCTGAAACAATGCAAAGCACCTCATCAGATCCACAAGTATGGCCCATTAAGAGATGAAACTCCATGTTCAAGATGGAATTCTAAAGGAAGTCACCAAAAAGCAACAAGAATCCTTAAGAATCTACATATTATTCCCCTTGGGATCAGAAAAAGTACCAAACACTGTGGTGAAGTCTGAATGTAGCTCTGGTGCTGACATGTTAATTGCACACATATCTGGCAGGAGACTAGGCTGTGATAACATGAATTTCCAATGTTATTTTGTTGTGAATGTGTAAAATATAGAACCAAGTAAATAATTTGCAAAACATAATTTATTAAATTATGTTCACAGAACGTCCACAAACAGATTGTTTTTATTGCATTTTTATTTGAAATTATTTAACAGAAGTTTGTGTAATTTTCATTATCTCTATGGAATGCTTTTCACACTTCAAAATCCAAAATTCATATTGTGTCTCTTAGATGTGATTGTGCACCTAAGTCTCATGATACTGTTTATGTTATCTGACTGGATGAGTGGAACATTTATAATAAGTTTTTTGGTGCAAATGTTTACAAAACCCTAATTGTAAAGCAGCTTTCCTAGACTATTTGAGCACATGAGCTTAAAATTTGCTTTGCACAGGAACATTCATGGAATGAAAATGCACAAGGAGCTCAAATATAGCTGAAACTAATTTGCTTCAAATATTCATAAGTATTTTCTTGTAGTATTATCTGAGCTCAAGCAAGTAACCTCCATAACCCCACATTATTATGAACAAGTCCTTAATGTAGTACAAACAGGAGCAAGAAGGAGAACTAGAAAATTTTAGATTTAGTTTAGGAGAGTCATTGTGGAGTAACAGAAAGGAGATCAGTGGTCAAAAAACTAAGCAGATTTCATATTTATGAAATAAAACAGAGAAGCTATGTACTATGCAAGTGGGCTTTAGGGAAACATAAGATAAGAGTTCTGCTCCATAAGGTCAGTGACATGGAAAAGATGAGTGAGCTGCTTGAATGGATAAAGTTAGTTTGGATAGGGAAGACAATGTAAATGTAAATAGAGAGCATTTGAGATGGAGAGCAGTAATCAGTGAAGTGTCATGAGCCTCATTATTGACACCAATTTTATTCATTCTGGGCCCAATCCAAAGCCCATTTAAATCAACAGAAAGCCTCCTGTTGATTTCAATGGGCTTTGGGTCATGACTTTTACAGAGTGTCATCATTTTGATAATCTCCTAGGCCCCGATTCATTAAAGCACCTAAGCATATGCTTAATTTTAGGCAAATCTTTAAATCTACCTGAGACTGAACTGCTTTGCTGAATAGGGATGGACTGCTGCAATGAGGCCTTCAACTCCTAAGAACTACAAAAATATCATGTCCAAAAAAAGTGGGGGGAGGGGATGCTGGGAAAGCTGACAAGATTCAAAATGGTAGCCTTGATGTTTCTGCAAATGTAATTTAAAATTAAGTTTTTAAAACAGTTCAAATGTTTATATTAATAATAAAACATTAATTATTCAAAATAATATCACTATAAGAAAACAAAAATTAAAAAGACAAGTAAAATTATATTGCAATAGGCATTGAAAGAGTAATTGGATATATATATTTATAATATTTGAAGGGGGCGCAGTTAAAGTATGCTCTCAAGAATCAGAATGATCGCAGGCTTTTATATTTCACTGCGGTTTTTCCCGCCCTGCCACTTTGAGGTCTGAACATAGGAGACAGATCACAGTCGCAGCTGCTTAAAGACTTACTTTCTCCTCTGTTTATTTTGTAGGATGCTAATAAGCCCCACCATTTCCTGTCATCCCACTGCTTTCTACCCCCTGTTGACTCTTGATTTTAAAAGCTTTCTTCTTCCCTCCCCCTCTACCAAAAAATCTACATCTGATGCCAGGAAAGTGGGACACATCTCTTCCTTATTAGATAAGATGAGAGGAGGGTGAACAATCCAGCAGTGAAAAAGTGGGTTGAAGGGAATGAAGGGAAGACATCCCCTTTGGCAAGAAAAGTGTCTCAAATGCAGCACAGCAATAAAGAAGCAACTTTCTCCCACATCAATCCAGTGCTGATCTTACTGCTATGCTAGGGACAGAGGATGGTGATTGTTTGAAGAGACCACAATTAAAGTGAGAAGTTGCACAGGTTACCTTTGTATTAACAGATCTTCTTACTTATTTGTGAGCCCAGTCAGATGAATACACTGGTGCCCTGTGCATACAGGAGAGAAACAACAGAATTTGGGTCTTTGGTAATTGCAGAATACATTATGCAGGCATTATACTGTATATCCAGGTTTTTAATCCCTAGTGACATTTTTATTTCCTCCTGTGCCTTAGGGACTTTACCTGTCCCTATACATAATAGTACTTACCTATCTCACAGAGTGTTTAGAGGATTAATTTGTTTATATTACTAAGACACTTTGAAGAACTAAATACTACCCAGTATGAGTAGTAATTATTGTTAGTACTGCAGTACCTGGGTCTTATGAAACAACAGATCCCCCATAAGGGGATTCCACATTTTTTAAAACATAAGTGGTGTTAGATTTCTAGTTTTTCCTATGTTAGTAGCTGAGAATGTGCATGTAAGAAAGCTGTCAGGGCTATGAATTAGAGAAAGATAGATAACCAATTCCAGTGTAGTTTCTGCGTGTGATTTACATTTTTGTCCATTTAACTAGCATAAATAACTCACCCCTAAACACATAATTAATTAGTGCCTCTATTCTGCTATATCAACTTCCAAACTGTAAGGGTGGGATGGTCTGTGATAATAATTTCAGGCTAAGTAGGCTGCAGTATGTCTTCATACCATACAAAAATGAAGACCTGAGGCAGTCTGTAAACCTGACATGCTCTCAGGTTATGAGGAAGAATTGAAAAGGGTAGAGTAGCATCAATTATTTAGTGCCTGTTGCAATGCTCTGGGTATAAATGTAGATGGTACATGGCAACTTTAGCAGATGGATTATCAAACAGTTCAGTGATCACACTTGTCCTGATGGGGGTTCAGATATGGGCCATAATCTCTCATTTGCATTCCAGATTTATGAGGATGGCAGATGTCCAGAGGGAAATTTGCACCCAAGACAAGTTTAGCAAAGTTCTTGTTCCCTCAACTAGGGGATGTTCCCTTTTGGTTCTCCAGGCAGGGCTGGGTAGCTACATACCTCAGGGGTCTCAGTTTGAATTTCAGCTGCGACACTGTGTAGGACAAACAAAGTGAACGAGATTCTCCTTCCACGCCATTTGTATGCCAAGACCATAATAAATCAACTCATTTCAGTGCAAATGCTCTTGATTTACACTGCCATGGCAGAATAGAGAATCAGGCCTTGTGAGTCTGGCTGCAAGACTCTGTAATAGGTTAAAAGCCCATTCTGGGGTCTGGTCATCATGTGGCACACTAAAGTTTTAAGAATTTTTCAGTATGAGAAGCTTCATTTCAATAAGACCCTCTACTTGTCTATTTAAAATATCATTTTTCATGTTTAATTCTGTTTGCATTCCCAGGCAGGCAGATATCTGGTTGCACAATTTTCCCCTGTAATCCATATTTCCTCAGGTAATGGAAAACTGATGCATATGCACATCCCACAGTTTGACTTAGCAGCACTTTGAATAAGAGTTTTCTTGGGTAAGAACTTCAGGATTGGACCCTGCAAAGAAAAAGAATCTTCATCTGAAACATACAATGCAACATCTACTGTGCAGCTCAAATGAAGATACATTTAGAGTTCTCTTGAGTAAAAGAGATGGGTCACAATCCTCCTGTGTTTGTTTGAACCGTGCTCATAGTACAGGAAAATCCCAGCTTCTCCACGGTTCTTCTGCCTTTAGCACTAGGATTTTTCCACATAACAACAACATAATGATAGATTTCCCCATTCACCAGGCTGAAAATTAGAATGTTGTCTTTATGAGGAGGTAATATTCTAAAGCTGGGTGAACAGATTCTCCTGACCCAACAAGTCATAATATCAGCCGTAGGCCCAACAAATCAAAATATCAACTATAAAACAGACTGGTCAGGGAAACTTTAGACTTCTAATTTTACCCTTCCTTCTCAAGTCACTGAGTGCAAGTCACAAAATGTTATTGGTCTTTGTTACGGCCATCATCAAGAACGCAGGTAAATAACAGTCTGTCTGATACCCTCAAATTCTAGGGGAATTTGGACAGGATTGTTTCGGATTGGTTTTGAAGCAGGTCTAAGCCTACCTTCTTACTGGAGTCTTTCCCACAAGAAGCCTATGACATACATTGCAGCTTTATTCTGACTGAGGCTGCTGTTTCTTCAGCTGGCATTTGGGTATTAGGCAATAGAAGTCAGTTTCATGCAGCATGAGAAGCAGGGCCTAATCCAAAGCCTATCGACTTCAGTGGTCTTTGGATCAGGCCATACTGAAGAATTAGGGAAAGAAATAATATGCAATGAAAACACAGTCCAAAATATTTGGCAGAGTGCACAGCAAATGGATGTGCATTCATTCCTGCTGTGTGTCTCATTAACAGATACACAGCTAGTTACATTTAATGTGCTATTGCTCCTACATTTCTTTACCACCTTGTAAGCTTTATTATTATTGGGCCAGATCTTTAACTGGCATAAATTGCATAGCTCCATTGATTTTAATGGGGCTATACCAATTTACACAGGCTGTGGAACTATACTATTATTTCTAAAACAGATTAAGGCCCAGATTTTTAAAGGTATTTAGCATTGCTGCACCAACATTTCAATCCCTAACTGATTTAGGAGCTTAAATCTCATTTTCATTCAGGAGTCTAATCCCATCAACTGTCACTTTTATACATTTAAAAATAAGAGTCTACGAGCCTTCCTCTCAAGTAACATATTACCCCCCTGGCAGCCATTTATATAAACGAGAGAAACAGGAATGCCTGTCCTTGTTTTAAATATCACCACTGGTCGGATCAAGTTAAGTCAGTTGTGAATCTGATCTTTGGAACCTTGAGTCAAACCAGGAGACCTTTCACCAGGTCCCACGCTCCTAGACTTCTGCAGCTCATACAGCACCATTTCTGTCAGTAAGAAATTTCCCCGCTCGTGTAAAATATGTTGATTATTACTCTTGTTTCTCAAATTCTAGTAATCGCATGTGTATTTTGATGTTTTAAAAATGCCATTTGTAACAGCCCAACTGGGATTCCAGCACTGCGGAAAAAGGAAACCTAACAACCTGGTAGAATTCATTTCTCACTTTTATTTCCATTCTTTGGGACAGGCTAGGCCAGCTTTTTGGGCCCTAAGGCTTTCTTCACAGCAGTTTTTCCATGCCGGAGTGAGAGAGGCAATTCTCCAGGCCGAACACTCCGCCATCGCTGTCAGGGAGTCACTCCTTTCCTGGAACACTTAGGGGGAAGGCAGGGGAGAGCAACACCAGCAAGACTTTTCCAGAACTCATAATCAACAGAGAGCAGGGTCACTGAGACTCATTCTCCAGCAGTCTCTTTCCTTTGCAATTTGAAGCATGGGTAACAGTACGAAACTGCAAAGACTTGCAAAGACCTTCTCGTGTGACTGTCACGAGCATACTCATTCACAGTGCACATAACACATAAGAGGCTGGCATCAGTACTTCTGAGTTCTAGCATTAGCTCTGTCACTGGCATGCCGTATGAACGTGAGGAAGTCACTCTTTTCTCTGTGCCTCAATTTCCCCATCTATAATATAACTTTGACAGGACTGGCAAAGCATAACTAATCAATACTTTTGAAGCCCTTTGAAATTCCCAAATGAAAGAGACTAACACAAGCCTAAGTAAGGATCCTCTAGTTAAAAGCTGCAATTTGCTTTGTGCTTGGTCACTGAGATGCACGCCCTGTTCTAACTAAAGTAAAGGACAAAACTTTCTTGAATCTCATACAACGTATTTAGCTATGTTAGTAAGAACAGTGCACAATAGACTTGTATGGTCTTTCCTGAGTTTTAGTTCATGGCCATCATTGCTGACTAAAGCAAGAAAGCACTCTAAGAAAACAATTTAATAAAAGACTGCTGGGACTGATCTAAACAGGTTAGATCCCAGCCTCTCCTAGAACCATGAGAAAAAATAACGGAGACAGCCCCTGCTCCAATGTGATTTGAAGGTTTTTCCTTGAGTACCATCCAGAGCTGCTTTTCCCCTTACAATCTCTCTCCTTTCCATGGATGCTCTATAGTATGAGGCTGTTAGAGGTGTCACTTGAATCTGTTATGGAGAGATATATAATTATTGTTTCTTTGTATTGTGGTTGCTCCCACAGTGCCCTGTACTCACACATTTATACAACATGCCACATTCTCTGATTTATTAAAGTATCAAGGTCAAATAATTTCCTCACCCTTGATGGCATCTGCACTTTTGGAAGGTAAATTCCATGGAAAATAAATGTAATGGGTGCATAAAATCAATGATGTTGGCTCTGGCCTAAAACTAAAAAAAAAAAAAAGATCACAGAATTTATTGAAGACTAATTTGTTTTTGTTTTTATAGCTTTTAAACTTGTCTTGAGCACTTGAGTCAGAATCTAGATAATGAATACACTGTAGAGCTATATATTCGCAAATGGCTCCATTTAGATCACTATGCAGTACATGCTATAAGTACCATATACGGATTTTCCTTGGGATGCACTATTTTAAACCTGGAGATTAGGGTTCTGGAAAAGTCTGTAATAAATCAACGGAGAGTAATGAAAAAGTCTCCTTTTGGCTATGTTTTGCTTTGTACCATAATAAAGCTAATTTATTAGATTCAGCTGGATGTTAGAATATTTTTTAAAGAATTGACATATACAGCCGATACTGCACCCTGGAGACTCAGATTTCATTACTTGCTCTCCCAGTCACTTTGAACACAGATTAAAAAAGTAGAAGTGGGTTATGAAATCTCAGGGTGCCAGGCAATGAGGTAACTCCTTTTCTATGCACCTTGGGGAAATCCAGCAGGATTTTAAAAATCGACCATATACTTATTGAGCTGGCAGCCATAAAAGTCTGGACTGGGATCTGACACTGGCAGTAGTAGGTTGTGGGGAAGTTTTATAACATTCCCAAAGCCACATAGCCATCCTGGAAGGGAGAGTGCAAGATGAAACTTGGTTTAAAAAAAGAAAGCAAGGAAATCAAATTCATTTTTGGCGGACCCCATTAACTTCACTGAAGTGACAGGCCCCACCCAGTACATTATAAAAAAACCACACTATTTTTGGAAGATTTATAATGATTCAGTGAAAGGGAGTTGGTGCTACATAATAAATTTACATCTTTAGTTTTGAAATGTAATATTGGGTTATACATCTAAAAATAATATCCTAATTTAGCTAATAATTTCAGTCACAACTGCACATTTAATTATAGCTTATTTATAAGGGGAAAGAAGCTTTCATGAAAGCAATCTGTCTTTGTGCAAGACCAAGTTGAATAAATGTCATATTATTGGATGGGATCTTACTGGTTTCCAGATCTTTAGTGGTCCCCAGGTTGATAACCAAATGGGACAAACGAGCCATCATGCTCTGAATAGTGTTTTGGAATCTGCTGCAATCATAGAGGAAGTTTGTTAGTGTAGCACTATAACCTATTCATTATCTGCCAGCTGAGCTATTGCAAAGTTTGCATTTGTTGTCATGAAGATAGATGGCTGCTAGAAAAAAATCTATTACAACTTTACACCATTCCAGTCTGCACTGTCCCTCCTGTTAGCTAACTATGATGCTATTTCCACAACAACTGCCAAAGGATTTATTTGTATCCTTTTTGAATACACAAGATCATTACCTCTGAAGCCAAAACAACCTGCTGACTGAAGATCCTTCTAACTGATAAATTATTACACCTTTAAGAAGGGCAGTTTAGAATCTAGATGATAACAGTTCTAACTGTATTCTCCCTTTTATTCCTAACCTATATTGCCAGCTGGGATTGGGGTGGGGTGGAGGAAGGGGAAGGGAGGGAGGATAATCTTTGGTGTTACTATTGCAAACATATTTACATTCCCATTCCCATTTTGTGCACTTATTGAAGTTGTGCATCTCAACCTGGTAAATTCACATGTGGTCAGCTAATTAATTTGCATTTGCAGCCACATATGCAGTTGCACGTATAATAATGGAAACTGCGTGTACAAATTACACACACATGCGTTTTTGCATGCCTTTGGGTATGTCTGGTTCTAAAATCTTGAGCCCAAAGCTTTACATGATCAAGAGAGTTTTATCTTCTTAATATATTAAGATCCATAAACATAGAGGTTTAGCTGTATATTTTAAAACAACTGGTGACAAACTATTGTACCAGAAAGTGAGATTTGAGTTAAGCATGGTGCTTACCCAGACAGGCAGTGGCCAAGTTTCCCCACATAGCTCTGCCAATGCAACTCAGTCCTGATTTCCAGCCCTTCTTCCCCCCCATTTCTACTGCCCTTATGTCTCTGTAATCCAATAAGAAGTCTTCTTCAAAAAGCCAATTTACTTTGTGTTAGAGAATCTGATTGTATGGGAAGAATTTTGGAGCAAAGCCAGATGGCACACCAGACTGCAGAGGATATGCTGATGCCCAAATCACCATGACTGCTGAGCTACACTCCTCTCCCTCCCTGAAAGAAAATTCAGACTGTTCTATGCACAGAAGTAATCTAAATCTAACTGCTAGACTCAGGAAAAATAGGAATTAACGTGCTGCCTGGTAGCAATGGCATCAGGGATTTTAATGTACTTTTAATCTTTGATGTTCATGGAAATGTTTTCCCAACCCAGGGAACCTAAGCACGCCCTGAATAAAAGATTAAAACAACATTAAACTAATAATATCACTGTTGCTGAGCACATTAAATTCTGTTCTACCTGCAAAGGACAATTAGATGAGAATAGCTTTTGAACATTGCAATATCCTTCTTCACTCAGATGTAGGAAATAAGGAGGTACCTCTACTCAAGAAACAGACAGGCATGGGTATCCCGGGGATTAACAAAGAGAACGGCATTACACAGCCTAAATCCTGGAATGCAGGGCACAATTCCTTTCCTAACAGCAGAACCCTTCATTGCTTTGATTTGACTCTGGCCAGCTGATGTAACTTATCCAGTTAAAAAGAGGTGTTCTCAAACTTTTTTTTGCTGGGACCCCCTTTGAAAATATTTCAGGCTGCGATGACTACCCCAAAAAGTGGCCTCCCCCATTCCATTCCATGCCACCTTTATCAGCATGAGTGAGGGCTGACAGCTAGCAACCCACCCATAATAACCTTGCGACCTCCTGAGGGGCTACGGCTCCCAGTTTGAGAACCCCTAAGTTAAACCATTCTGGCCTGGAACTTAAATATATAGCCACCCTCAGCTGCTGCAAATTTACTGTCACTTTATCCTGTTTGTCAGGTCCAAATGTGATTTTTAGGGTCAAATTCATCCCTGGTGGAAAGTGACCTAACTGGATGTCTAAAAAGCCCCTGAAGTCAATGTGGAAGAGGTAATATCTTTTATTGGACCAACTTCTGCTGGTGAGAGAGACACACTTTTGAGCTACACAGAGCTCTTCTTTAGGTCTCGGAAACAACTTGGCATAGTGGAATCAATGACAATCTGAATATATAAATGCTATAAACAGCATAATAACGTATGAAAGGAGCCAGCCAGAGACTCCAGCCAGTAGGACTAGAAGCAGCCAAAACAATAACCATTGGATATTCAGAGAATTTTCTACAGTTTTGATTGGATTTTCTCTGCCTTGTGCTGAGAGGCTGTTTCCACCAACCCTCCCCCTCCATAGCTTAACTACAGTCTGATCCAGAACTCCAGCTGTGTGGGTGTTCTGGGCCCACAGGTAAATCTTCAAGGGCACACAATAGGTGCACACACAGAGACAGACTTTGCACAGGATTCCAAAACATTACTGCTCCTTCCGGACGAACTAAAGCACAAGAGAGTACAGAACATGTACAAAACAACAAACACCCTGAATTCAGTGCCCCTCACTAGAGTTCACCCTTCATCCGTGTTCAGGTGCAGGATTGCCCCTGCCCCATCAGGCTCCTGACACAGCTTCCCTCTGCTTGAGGTGGTGAAAATGGGTGAAGACCCTGAATGGATCTGCTCCTAGTCTTTTATAATCTTCTAGCCGCAATGTCAAGTGATCTGTTGGTGGTGGTGATTGTCAGATGATCACAGACCTATAGCAGGTGTCTCCTGACAAACCAGCTCTCCTGGGTGGAAGACCGTCTATTGTCTATGATGTTTATATTTGAATAGAGGACCAGCCCAGTTTAACAACCCTCTTCTGCGTTGTCAGCCTTGTATCACTACCCGTTGGAATTTCAGTCTACCATGGCAGTGAAAGCACAACAGAGAAGGCAAAGGGCTGCACATTCAAAATGGAATGTGCCGCTTGGTAAAGATACTTACAGAGAGTTCATCGCGTGACACAGAATTCATACGTTGCACAGACTCCCTACAGCTCTTCACCTCAGCTTCACTCCACGCCTGCCACTCTTCCCTGTTTCTGCCCTGTTATATCCATCTCACCTCCTCTTCCTTTTCTTTCCATTTAGCTCATCTCGTCTCCTACGTAAACCGAACCACCCCAAAATTGTGGAACTAGCATGACAGTTGCTGCTATCATACTGTTCACTCTACTTTGTGCGTGCAGTTGTGGTGACTATGCAAGCAAATCTGGCACGCCTTTGGCACAGGATGTCACACGTGAAAACTCTTTGAAAAGTGCTCCGATGCCAATGGGAGTTCCAAAGAATGATAAGGTTAATGGTACACTGCAACCCAAGCCCTGCCTTTTTGTTTTATTATTCTGCTGGTGAGAAATATCGTTCTAACCTCTTGGCTACGTGACATCACCAGCCCTGGTTACTCAGTCTGGTTATTGACACTTATTTTGTACAAAACAAAGATCAGGATGAAATACTAAACGAACAGGGTGAAATCCTGGCCCCGCTGAAATCTATGGCCAAACTCCCCTTGTCTTCAGTGGTGCCAGGGTATCACCCCTAATCATCTTCTGATTGAGCTTCGCAGTGAGCTAAAGCGCCCCTCTCCCTTTGGGCCCCAATGGCAAGCAAGGTTAGTAGGGTGCTCCCATGCATGTTGGTGCTGCTGACACTCAGTGAAGTGCCCTCACTTCTGCAGATCTCTTCTACTGGTGTGGCAAGTGTGCTAGTCTAGAGGGAACAGTGCAGGACTCAGCCTGTTTCCCAGAGGCTCTAGGAAGTTTAAGCAGGATGACGCCTGCCTAGTTAGGCAAATGTCTTTTTTCATCTGCATTCTGGGATGATGATGTAACATCCAGCTCTCATATATAATGTTCATCTGTGAATCTCAAAGCACTTTTGTAAACTAGCAACTGTATTCACCAGCCTGGGGAATTATCAGCAACATCCAAACCAGTCTTTAGCCCTTCCCTCTAGGCTCCATTTATTCTCCAAAGCACCCACAAACTCACAAAAGGAAAACAAAACTTCCAGCTGCAGCCTTCCGCTCAGCCACAGTTCCCAGAGTTTCCCATGCAGAGCCTCTCTTCCTTAGGAAATGCTGCAGGAGACCGACCTTCTCCTGAAGCTTTCTGCAGCTCTTTACAGGGGATAGCTTTATCGGGAATAGTCTGATTAGTGAACAGAGGCCCAGGCCTCTGGCCCTTAAAGCAGGCTGCCCTGTTGTAACTGTATAAAGAAAAATAAGTATTATCCTTATTTTACAGATGACAAACTCAAGGGCCGAGAGATGAAGACACTTGTCCAAGGTCACATAGGAAAATAAAGGCAGAGCTGGAAATGAAATCCCCATCTCCTCAATCATCAATCCATTGCCTTATCAACTGAGCCACTCTCACCCAAATAGCATTCCCTTTATTGAGTACCGCACATGCACCCTGAGATGAATAATTGACACGTTTTAGAAATTTAATCTAAAAAATAAAATGAAGACTGTTTAAAACATTTTAGAAAGTAACAAACATCCATAAAAGAGAGGGTTGTCCAGATCTTCACCCGAAACCATATTGTTCAAGGGTCTCAAAGTAATTAAACCCACAAAATGTGTTGCATTTATTTATTTGTATTTTTACTGCTCTTTACTACTTTTGCCCCAGCAATCTTATAAAAATAGTAATAAAATGATAATAATACCTACCTCTTTATATAATGCTTCTCATCAGTAGACCTCAAAGTGGTTTACCAACAAGGTAAGTGTCATTATAATCTTTAGTCATAACCAGTCAAATTTGTGTCTGTATCTGTATAATTATATTTGGCACGTCACTGCTTTCCACTAGCCATGTATTTCAAGATTATTACCTAGAATAATGTTTAAATAGTAAAAAAAAAAATGTATGCACTCTGTACTTTGGTACATTCCTCAAGTTTGTTTTGCTGAAGTCTGGATGAACTGGTGAAAAAATGTCTGTATGCTTCAAAGCTGTCAAGAGTTATGTATTATGGGAGTGTTATGAAAGGCAGTTGCCGTTCAGATGTCCATCCCTAGATGGTCATCCCCTTGTGCCAGATGGGAAAGCAACATGGGTCTCCCTTGAGATAATAAAAGTAAAGTAAGCCTCTTTAATGGCCACACTGTTATAAGATTTCAGCATCTTACAGTTTATCAGATGAATTTTTCTATCCAGAGATCCTGCAGATAAGATTTATACGTCAAATAACATAACTGTGATTACTATGTAGTAACCGTTTTTGAAACATGATCAAACTGGCTTCATGTGAAATAAACAATCTTCAACCAGGACAAGATGCTCAGTAGCTGTTAAACTGCATTACAAATTTAACGTGAAAATCAAACACATTTTGGGTTCTCTTTTATTTGTATCCTACCAGTAAGTTTGCTTGTTTCACTTGTGTTTATTCATGACTTGAAATAGGCTATTAAGGATAGGTGAGGAGTACTGAAATCAGTCCTTCCATGATGGCAGGGGATGGATTGGATAATTCAATACAGGTTTTACCCAAATGATCATTTGTGTTTTATGTTTTAAAATATTAAAATACAGTAACTTTGTTGGGAATTCTATGCAGCACCTTTGCAAAGCCATTTAGAATATGTTTGCTTCCACTGATTGACATAAAGAATTTTCCTTTTTGGAGGGCTCTGTGCAAAACATTTTCAGATTAATTCGATTTACACCAGAATATTAAGTGTTTCATGTAATTTCTCAAGTTAAAATGGATAACAAAATTACTGAAAGGTGCAGTTTTATGATATGATCATACAATTGAGAGCCAGGCTCTCCTCAGTTCTAACCTTGACTATGATACTTGCTCCATCTGCAACTTTAGGCAGATCACTTAATCTCCCAGCCTCAATTTCTCCATCTGTAATATGGGGATAATGTAAACTTATTGATCTCACAGAGTTGTTGCAAGTATTTGGGCATGTTCATAAAGTGATCTGAAGGTGAAAATCATTATGATTCCAGGTCCTGTTCACATTCAGATTTGATACTTGAATGAAGATCCAAAGAACGGTCAGCATTGCTAACAGAATGGAGGAAAACTGAATACCAAAAACAAAAACTTAAATAATAAATAAAATCTATTTTGGAAAGCTAAATAAAATTTTAGGGTATGCATGTGAAGCATAAAGACCTGTATTGAAGATCACCAATCCAGAGGTCCTGAAACTATAAGAATGTAAAAGAATGGAAGAAAATCTTACTAAATTATTTCTATGCCCCTGTGAAAGCCACTATAAATCTCCTTACGCAATGAGCAAGGCAGCTTAAACCAAACCATTAGAGTAGAAATCCTTCAGAAGAAGGGTTTTAATTATCTGCTGAATGAGTTTTAAAGGGTCCAACTACTTTAGGATTCCCACCATTTCAGCTAGAATGAAATTTTCTTGGAAATCGGACCCAAGAATCTTGAGAACATATGTGCTTCAGCATTGGATATGCTAGACTAAGGGTGGCTGCATCAGGCTTCAGCAATGCTAGACACTAAAGGACAGGCCTGTCACATTACATCAAAGGGAGCCATAAAAAGTGCCAGACTGCAGTGACAAACATTCAAACGTAGATCTTGCAAGGTTTATAGGATCAGTTCAGAGTAGAGCTGTGTGGATAATTGATTTTTCTGTTCTCCAGCAATTCAAAAAAAATAAAAATAAAAAATGGGGAGAGAGTCAACCTGTAAATGAATTTATTTTTTAAAAACAGTTTCAGTGAACCAAATAGAGTGGAGAAAGTGTTCGTTTTAATTTTGAGTTTTTCTTTTTCTTTTTTAAATTAAAGGTAACATCTAAACAAAAAGTATTTCAAATAGAAAGGTCAAAACATTTTGTTTAGAAAATGTTGAAATGAAAGGTTTTGACTTTTTTAAAAATTCCTTAGATTACTTTCAACTGAAACAATTCACCAAAATCCACATGGATTTGCAAAATCTTTCAGCCCAAATCTGTATTTCTCCCAAAAAAGGTTTGGTTGAAAAATTTCACCCAGCTCTAGTTCAGGGCTTGAGCTGAGGAAGAACTAAGGAGGGAAACTTGTATCCCTTCAAATAAAGTAATTTAATGCCTAGGGGGAAAGTAGAAAGGAAAGTTTTCAGATTAAATATTTACCGGAGATGAGCCCAGACCAAAATCTGGGTTTCAAACATGCCCACTTTGGTGGGTGAGGAAGTTCAGAGTGGGTCTTCAGTGGAACTGAACTATACATCTCAAGCATGAGCCTTTCATGCTTTTTCCCCAATTCATGAGACCTAGGAGTCAGACTTGATCCCACTTGTATTTATGTCCATCCCCTTTCCCTTCAACTCTGTCCCCCTTTCCCCCGTGAGCTGCTTTGAAATGGGCAGTGCAGCTTGGTGCAGCGTGATGCACACCATGCACCTAGGACTCGATTCTGTGTCTACGCGGCCATCAAAAGCCTGTGGCACCGGGTCTTCCAACCTGGCTTAGCTGATTCAGGCTTGCAGGGCTCAGGATGAGAGACTTAAAATAGCTGTATAAGTGTTTAGGCTCAGGCAGGGTGTCAGAGCCCAGGCTCCAGCCTGAGCCTGAATGTCTACACTGCTATTTTTAGGCCTACCAGCCCAAGTCAGCTGACCTGGGCCAGCCACAGAACAGGTATGCCACAAAGTCACCTTTCAGTCACCTGGGCCAAAGCAGAGAGTCTTGCTGCTGGGCTTTTCCCTGGTTCTGCTCTCACAGACCTCTCAGGTGGAAAAATATATGTCACTTGGGGACGCTGACTCAAAATCATTGCTCCACAAGGAGCATTGCTTAAAGTGGGGGTTGAGAGTCACAAGGGCTCTCGCACCTGGCCAGAAACGTTTCCATTTGAGCCAGGTTGCTGAGGGGTGCACTTTTAGCACTGTCATACCCAAGCTGCTGCTCCCAGGTTAGGATAGAACCCCTCCCCCCACACACCCTTTTTTCAGACCACTTTAAGCCCAGACAAGGAGCGTATTTTCTTTAAAATGGCATTTTCAAGGTATTAAGCTGGCCTAATCCTGCAAAGTAAATGGGACTTGGAGCATGCAGCACCTCAAAGGAGCTGCCCAGAGCTTCACAGGATGGGGCTTTCATTTGAACCACTGCTCCACATCTTCCACTCCGCCACATGATGGCTGCAGAGGCAGGTGCAGAGCTAGCCAATCACGTACAGCTATGCAGAGAAGCTGTCATGTCTCGAATATATTTCATTATAGAGTTTCAAAGGCATATTATTTCAAATGGACCTTTCCGCTAGGTTTAAAGAAAAAAATGGTTACGACCTGAGTGGTAATGAAGCACATGAAATAAATGGGCTACAGACAAACATTTTATGTTTTTATGTTGGATGCCGGTATAAGATCTAAATAATCAGAGAGTGGAATTAAAACAGGAAAACATACAAGTTACCCCCACCCCACCCGTGCCATGAATAGCTGGAGTAAAGCTGAAAGTGGCAGACCTGCTGTGCTGTCAAGAGCCTGCCTTCTCCTCCTGCTCCCATTGAAGTTGGTTGGATATTTGCCATTGACTTAAATAGGATCGGGATCAGACATTGAAGGGAAAAAGGCCATGACAGGTGACATGGAAAATGACTCATGAGAGCAGTAAGTATCTTTTCGTTTCTGGGGCATTCAAAGAACTGACGATTCAAAGAAAACTTATATAAATACGATGGAAATAGAGATATGTTAAAACAAGAGCAGTTTATCTGATCTCCCTCTTTCCCTCCACCGCAGAACTTTGGGTGGTTCAAATAACACAAGCCAGGCCTGAGTCACCTTGTATTTGAGTTTGCAATCAACCAAAATTTGCAAACAAACAAACCAAAATGAAAAATAACCTACAGCACCCCTCCTATTTTTGCCTGTCTGTCCAGTTTCTAGCTATATGGACTTATCCCTAAAACATTCGTTTTGAGGTAGTTTGGCAATCTAGTATCGCATTTAAATCAGGGATGCCACATTAAAACATTTTAACTAAATATTTGTAAGTACACTGAGTGCACCCACTCCCTCCCTAACAATTATGACAGATGAGACGTAACCGTTTGGATATAAGGACAAAATAAGCTGGATCAATTTTTTAACAATGGCCTCCAATAATGCAGTTTTGTATGTGCATATAATGATGCTTAGCAATTTTGTTCCCACGGTTGGTAGCACTTGGACATTGACTTTCAGATACTTGATATGCAGGAGCAAATAGATAGTTAGCTATTAGTGCTACCATGTGTGCCTGCAGAACTATGGGGTACATACATTGTTTCAGGTGCAACACTCCACTCACAAGGAGCTGCAACTTGCCTAAAAACCAGACACCTGAGGTCCAGTGGAGAACAAATTGTCATGCACGTGATGGAGGAACCAGTCTAATGAATGAGTAAAGGATTACAGCGTAGGGGCAGATATGACAACTAAGAACCACATGCAGATCAGAGAGGAAAATGTTGCTCTGAGTAAGAAATCTCCAGTCACCATTGTAAAACAGACACTGGAAGCCTACTTTTCTCTATAGGATTTTCCTAGTGGAGAAAGCATGGCGGGTATGATACATGGGACAGAAAGCGTTAATAAGAAAAGTGTAGTGTTTGTGCTTTCTCTTCAGGGTTGATTAAGAAACATCTTCTCTCAGTATAATCATATAAGCATGTACCTTTAGGCAGTACCAAGGGCACACGACATAAATTCCAGGGGACAGAACAGCATACAAAGAGAGATCACATCTTGCTTTATCAACTCAACTATTCACTAGCAAGAAAAGTTTACAAAAGAGAAGTAATTTCCAATAGACTGGCAGCAGTTCATTTCAACTGCACAGAAGAAAAATGTGGACCTGGAATAGGCAGAAATACTTCCCAATGAATCCTCATCTAAAGTACAAAAGTGTGAAGCAGATATGATTTTCTTCTTATAATGTTTGGAAGCCAAAGACTTCCATGATTAATAAACAGCCATGTTCAAAAAACAGAGGAGTCAGTTCATTGCTTCATTCCTATTAGGTGCACGAAAGAAAAAACAGAATTTAAACCTATCCTAAATTTGTCACCTTGCCAATTGTGGATCATGCTTCTTGAGCAGCCTTGATCTTAGAACTGGTCTAATCTCTCAGGGATTTTTCCTCTGAAATTTGAGCTTTGCTTTCCATCCTAAATTTTGTTGCTGAACAATCACTTGAAAATTCAACTGTGCAATGTTGTAAGATCTCATCTGGACCCCTTTATTTTAATTTAATGTAATATAATTTTCTATTCAGGTACATTGGATTCATTCTATTCAGTGTACATTAGACCTGATCAAAGAAAGGAAAAAGATTTCCATAAATCAATTCATGTAAGAGAATTTCAATTTTGCCATGTTTGCAATCCTTCCATGTTCATGCTTCTACACAGGGCTGAGCAAGCCACTGAATCAGGAGCAATGTAAATGGTTCACCCAGAGCTCATCACTAGCACATACAAGCTGGCTAGAGATTGCTCGTTCACTTCTCCCCCACCGTTAGAGGGATTGAGGGTTTTATCCTTTGAAGTTTTCCCGTTCCTGCTGGCCTAGGAGCAAGGGACCAACGTTCAACTCCTGAATTTACCACTAGATCAACATATTACCAATACAACTTTATTACAATACAAACACATGCAACTCAGCAATTATCTAAATATATTATGTGATGGGTTTTTATCAGTTATTATAAGTTATAATCAGCTGCATTAATTGCACATACCAAATCTAGAATTTGCATCAGTACATGCAATTGGAAGATTTTGGTGGTAACTTGCTACCAAGATGGAAATCTAAAGCTTTTTACTCTTAGCCATAGCAACCAGCTATCACTATTGAATGTGACCTGCAAAGGATATATTTTAAGAAGTGGGTTCATAGCCTATTTTGCATCTTTATAACAGATAGAGAGACCTTGAATGGATTTATTATAAAAGTGGAAGTAGCCAAAATTCAGATATTTTCCATAAACTATTTACATGCCCAGAGAGATGTTATATACACAGGCTTTATATATTTATATATAGACAAGTCAGAGCCATATAAACATAAATATTACTGCAAAGCAGAGGTTTTTTAAATAACTATGGGTTGTTGAACTGATTTGGGTAGGTTGGGGATCAGTTTGAGCAACTAATTATGATGCCTCCTTGCTGGAAGATGAATTGAGCATATGTTTTCTATAGTAAGTTTTTCCCCTGATCCACATCAAATTGCTGTTACAATAGAGTATGAGAAGCCTCCTGCCAGCTCTTTAAGATGGAGGTCAATTAAGTGTTACCATGACCCTTGACCTTTCCATGCTATGCTTTACACAATGCTGTAAATATATTTGAATTGTAATAAAATGTTTCTCTGAGATTTAGTAGCAGAAAACAATTGGGTGGGGAGGTAGAGTTATCAGGGTGACAGTTTTCCATTTAATCCTTCTATACAGGTCAAGATGGTCTTGGTCTGATGCATCTTTTGTTTCTACATAGCAGCAAAAGTCTTTAGCTAAAAGAGCCAATGGTATCCCTTTTCCCACTATGTTTGACTGCCTATTCTAAATTGGACTTAGTAGTTAATCATTCCCTAAATCATTCTTATGTACCTACTAAAAACATACTCATATAGCAGCTAACCCAGGACTGTAGAGCTCTAACACCCTTTGTGGGGGAAAAAAGACAGCAGTGCAGATCAGCTTGGTTTTGTTCTAGCACCTAACCTCCCACCATTCCCACTGCTACTCCCTCCATCATTCCACCTTAAACACCCTTTGTGTTCTCTATTTATAGTCACCTGCTACCCAATTAACTCCCATCAGGAATGCATACACCTGTAGTGGATTTAACTTCAGTTTGGGACCCTTTAGCCATTAATCCTCCACATTACAACCTTGACTGGACGTTCTAGTCCTTTTGCTAAACTACTAGTTGGCCCTTTCATTAAAGCTCAACATGTGTGTATGTTTAAAGTGGCCTTATTAACATAGTTCTTTTTACCACAGGGAGAGGGCTTTTTGCCATAAAAAACCTATAAGATGTCTTTATATGCATGAGGTGAAATTCATTCCAATGCAGAGGTCCTGTTGCGTTAGCCCCTTTGCCCCATTTAGGGCCTGATTCAAAACTCACTGAAGTTAGTGGAAAGACTTTAATGAGACTCAAGCATGTGCTTAAATACTTTGCTGAAGCAGGGCCTTTGCCAAGCTCTTACGTTCTATGCCGTGGACAGCTTTGCATAAGCTTGCTGCACTAGGAAATATACATGGCATAACATTTTTACAGAGAACCATCAGCTATGGATTCTTCAAAGATGGGATTCATCCAGGAAAATATCTGATTGTAAAGTGATCATAAGCATATAAGCTCAGCAACCAAATCTGGACTGCTGCATGGCCTACTCCCTCCCCTTCACAAAGGTACATGCCTGTTGAGAAGAGGGAGGGAGGAATCTACACTAAGAACCAATGTCCTGAAAACACTACTTGGTTTTGTTGCATTTTTTCCCCATTGTAAGTGTCAAAAGAAGCAGAAAGAGAGGAAAAGGAAAGCATGGAATGCTCAATGTAATATTTCACAAACCCAGCAGACACACTCTCAACGCTATATTTCATGAGTCAAGTTATGCTAGAAAAATAAAGCTGCCTTTAATTATTGTGCAGCAGAAAATAACTGGCAAATGGTCTTTTCTCCTGGATTCAGGGAAACATGAACATTCCTTCCCTTTGGAAGAAAAACTCTGCATTGTTCTTTCCCCACAAGCCCCTCTGAAGCGTGAATATCTCTCAGTAGTTCCAACATGATTTGACTTTATTGTTGCTATTATACGATATGCTTCCTGATGTAATGGAATGATAAGGCTCCCTAGAAAGTGAACTCTTTCAAACTAATCCTGTACTGAAGGAACATATAAATAATACTTCAGGAATTAAAGAGTTACTGGAAAAACTGTCTCAAGGCTTGTATGTTTCTGTAACTTAAAAAACAAAGTATCTATCAATAGAAGGAATCTCACTTCAGCGATCTGGCATGCTGCCATTTAATTCTTCAATAAATAATTCAAAATAGTGCTTTATACTGAAGTTGCCACAAATGTAACTTCTGCATAACAAATTGCTTTGATATTCAATTGATGATGAAAGGAAAGAAGGATACCAGGCTCAAGGAGATTCTTGCTTACCTGTGGCAATTTCATCTCATTTCTTGTAAATGGAAAGATGAAGTCATGCTTGTTAAAAAAGAAATTGACGTGATTGAAAAGCATCAGAATTTAATGCAAGGCTCTTGCAAACAGCAATACTGACCAAGAGGAGAAGAAAATCCTAACATCTATTTGCTAAGAAAGATGGGAAAGGGTTCTAAAAACAAAAGCATTTGCAGGATAAATAGCTTATTATAACCTTATTGGTGGTACAAGAAACATGATTATAAATCTAAATAGAAATTAATACTGTAATCTGTCTGTGCAATTGTGTCTAGTGGTTTTATAATTTCCATTAAATTAAATGTTTTCACAATTTTAAATCTTTTCTTAATGGTTTTGAAACAACAACTGAATTTTATTTGCATTAAATGGCTCTACATTCAGGGCCAGATTCAACACTGCTCTAATGGAATATGTGGGGCTCTCAAAGTGTGCTTTAATGAAAAGCACTCTAAGTTCAGTGTGATGTGAATATTTCTTGGTGATGATAAAAATCTCACAAAAGTACAGTGAACACAGTGACCCCTTTAGTGTTTCAGCAACTAATGTGTCACTGCCAAGACATTAATCCTAATTCCATGGTGACTCACTGTGAGTAGAGTTTTGATGAAATGAAATGGAGAAACAAACAAAAAACCAGATGAGAAGAAGCCAAAAGGAATATGAGCCAGATTTCCTAAAGCATGCATGCAAATGTGCACATGCACACTTTTGAAACTCTGACCCTGAAAAATTGAATTTACATTTTAAAATAAGCTGCAGTTCCACAGTACTAGGCACAGGTCTACGGTGAGGCCTTGTATTACATAATGGGTCTGGGAGTCAGAATTCATGAAGTTCAGCCTCTCCTGAATCTGTGAGAACTTTTGCAAGTCAGTAAGGCAAAGACTGCCAAACTTTAGGAGAGCCTAAGGTGATGCGTCTGAACAAGTGGACTTATTTTCTATGAGTTGAGCACCCAATAGATCCCACTAAAATGGCATTGGCCACTACTGGAAGACAGGATACTGGATTAGAGGGACCATTGGTCTGACCCAGTATGTCAAAGCAGTGAGAACTGCTGGGGGCCCAGCCCTTTTGAAAATCAGTCCAGTTACTTAGCTACTTAAATATGGACATAGAACTACAATGTTAGGCACTCAGTTTTGAAAATTTTGATCCTCATCTCTCGTTGCCTCAGTTTATCAGCCTGTGAAAGGGTGGGAATAATCATTTATTTCTTCAAATGTATTTCCAGTTGTGTCAGAGGATCGATAGACACAACTGGAAATACATTTGAAGAAATAAATGTAGGTGTACGTGCTGGGCAGAATTAAAATCAAAACAGCTATACAAAACAAAAATATCTAAACATAAAATGAAAAAGACAAGCCTCTTGAAAGGTCACCTCAAATCCCAGAGAAAAAAGGCTTGACACCATATTGCTCATTAAGTACCAAACTGCCAAAAAAAACACCAAGGTTAACACAGTTGAGTTAACATTTCCATCTTAACCTCAACTTTCATATTTTCTGGCTTGTGGATTTTAACTGAACAACCAGTGTTTCACTAACACATTTTTTGGCATTTGGGGTTGATTTCCAAAGATGGCCTCTAACTGTATCACTGTAATTTTATGCCTATAGAAAATAGCACCTGTAGCTTTGTACCCACAACAAATTGCAGGTGGATTTGATAGAATTTAGTCATCTAACTACTTGGCTGTACTGGCAATATGGTGCCTAGATACTACACATTATTGAAAATAGGGACAGACAGACAGATTGATAGAGCTTGTCAGTTGCAGGCATAATTAATGGCAGGCAGAAAAGTGCACCTGTAAAAAGCCAAGACTGAGTTGGAGCCCATTCAACAAGTTAGCCCAATGTGTCCAAGATTCTTAGGCCCAGTCCATCATTCAAACATGCTTTGTTTTATAAAACAGCAGGTCATTGTGACTCTTAATCAATCACTGCCAACAAAAAGGTGTTCATGCAAACCATGTCAATGGACATAGAAAACACCTTCATATAAATCAAGGAAATTCAACATTCAGAATGAGCTGCAGAGGCGGAAAAGAAAGGCTTTATAGAAACCAGGGACCCCAGCAGTCAAGTTATTTCTAGTTTTGTAAGGGCTGGTATTTAATTCAGCTTGTGACAGGAATAATTGCCCTTTACAGCTGTAGGCTGGGAGTCATTTTAGTTCACTGACTGTCTAGCACAGGAAAATATAGATTTTCTAATAAAAGAAAAGCATACATTTTGAGCACTGATTCAGACCATTATGTTATCATTTATGATGTTGATTTCTTTAAGATTTTCAGTTGATATATGTCAAGCAATTTGCTTCCATGCACTTTTAGGGAAATCTAGCCCGGGATATGAGGTCATCTGCGTTCCAGAAGTCACAGCTAGGCAGCGTTTTGTATATACCCAACATGTTTATCGAAGGAAGTGGATAGAAAGAATGCAGGCAAATGCTGTTACAAAACCATGTCTTTATATAATAGAGCAATAGCCCTGATGGGGAAAGCGGCCCTATCAATGCAGAACAACACAGAGTTTTGGAACTCTGTAAAAGAGTTACTTAAAAGATAATGCAGCATTGCATCTGTCTGGTGGCCACTCAGAACAGCAATTCAGATAATGCAGTGAGAGTTCTGGGCAGCTGCGCCTGTGATTTCAAGTGTGTGCCTAATACCATGGGCATAATATTCCTAAAAAGTCAGTGCATGTTATTCCAACGTCACTGCCTAGGCATGCATATTGCTATGAGTTAGGTGAAATCTTGCTATCGGTTGAGTTAAAATCTCATTCAAACTCATGTGTGAATGTGCCCTCCATGTAAAATAGCATAAGAGATGGTTAAGGGACCACACCTAAAACAAGACCTAACAGAGTCTGTCTAGAAACTAGCACCACTGGCTATTGTGACCAGGCACGTGTGTGAGAGAACACACAGAAACTGAGAACAGAAAAGAACAGAGAGAGAGGCAGAGGAAAAAAGCAAGAAAGTCAAGCAGTAGTCTATGAGCACATCGTGATTTGACCCTGGGAAAAGCTAGCTAGTTAAAAGAGAGGTTCCAGGTCTGTTGGCTAAAGAGGCTTGCGGCTATAAGCTACAAAATTGCCCTTTTTGTTCTTGGTTCTTCCTGAGGTTAGAGAAGTGAGACTTAGTATATGGCTTGTGAATAAACAAAATGGCATCAGAGAGTTTACCAGGCTCCATCGATTTCTACTTTGAAGTGGAACATCCCCTGTGCCCCAAAATTTGACTATCCACTCAGGTCAAAAAGGGGCAACAACATTCTTTAGGTCTTTGGAGAGAGGCATAGGAGAAGGCCAGGCAGTGTCTCTCTTTTCTCTGACCATGCGCTTTTGTCCCTGAACAAGAGAGACTTTTTTTCCCCTTTTGAATCAGAATCTGATTCCAGCAGTGCCCAAAACACAGAAACTTGGAGTGCTTGCAGAAGCTTAGTCAAAGCCACTGAGTTCTTCTTTTGTGGAAACAGAGCACGAACAGCTTGCTCCTGCTCCCACTGCAAACAGGAGGAGTTTTGCCAGTGGCTTTAGTAAGAAGAGTGTTGACCCAAATCCCTCCTTAGGGCTTATTTCTTCCATTATGCCCACCAGTAATAAACAGGAAAAAACGATAACAGAGATAATCTGTCCTCTGGGCTTCTCCGTGTGTCTTCTTGTCTCCTTTTCTTCTGCTTGTATTATAATCTCTTCAGAACAGCAGCTGCCTTTATTAAGTACTTGCTACCAGACATGTTGGTGATTTACAAATACATTATTTAGGAATTACACACACACCCCAAAATATATTAAAAGAACATTATTTAGGTTGCAAAGCATTCAGGAGTTAGGAAATGCCCATCCAGCCTTGATTCATTCATCTTGTGTGACCACCCTATGCACTGAGGGTCTTTTGAAAAAAAAAACTTCCAATGTGATGAACGACTATTGCAATGGAGCACACAGGAACAGCGGTATAGTTAAATGGGCAACCATAAAACTGGCATTTCCTCATTTTCAAGTGCTAGATTTTACAGTCTAAATAATGTACTTCTAACATACTTTATGTTTGTGTTTTCCTAGGCATCTTTTGTTTTGTGCTTACATAAAAAGGTAAAAATAAATTCTACAATGCATTCTCAGCAGGGCAGAAGAGACTATGGGGATGGCAGCACTTCCCCATTTGAGGAAACAAGCTAGCGTACTAAAAACAGATTGTGGTTGCAGTGGCAGGGGCTAGCTGCCTCATGGACATGCTTAGCATCTTGGATGGGTATCTACTCACAGCAGCTAGCCCCTCCCACTACTCCTGCCCCTGTGGCTACACTCTAATTTTAGCTTGCTAGCTAGATCAGAGTTAGTGCAGGTATGTCTCCTCAAGCTGGGAATTGCACTCCCAGCTCGAAGTGCAGACATACCCTAGGACTGTTTGAGCTACAGGATTACAGCTGGCAGCAGGTGTGTGATGTTTTCCCCCCAAAGGAATAGGTGGGTTGCTGGGTTCAGGTGCTGGTTCCAGAGTTAGTTGGAGTGAAGCCCAGCCTGGTCTGGACTCGCTTTTTGCCTTGCCCTTGCCCTGGAGTTGGGGAAGCTCCTGCCTCAGAACGGGGATTTGGCTGCTGGTGACATGCCATGGAACAGGGAGTGATTAGTGAAAGTTTATTGCCAAAAAGGACCACCATATCATCCAGTCTGATCTCCCATATGTCACAGGCCACCAACACTATCTAGAACCTGCACACTAAACCCAACCACCAAAATTACACCAAAGTATTACAACTCCCAGGAGACAATATTATGTGCCATAGGCAGACAATAGGAGGGACACCAGTGCCTGAAGCTCCCACAATGGCTAGCAAATGATAAAATATGCCCAAAAAACCCTCCAAGGTTACTGTTAATCTGACCTGGGGAAAACTTCCTTCCCAACCCACAGATAGTGATCTGTTAGACCCTGAGCATGTCTGCAAGAACACACTTGAGAGAATGCGCTGTACCACCTCAGACCCTGGCCCTCCCCATCCAATGTCCCATCTCCAACTGTGGCCATCCCTGATGCTTCAGAGGAAGGAGATTAAAAAAACCACACCCAGAATACACTTGGTGGGGGCAATCCCTTCTAGACCCCTCTGTCGTGGTCAGCAAAAACCCTGAATCATGATCTTTTAGGAACATCAGACATAAACTGGAAGTGAGCCCTGGGATGCTGAGTCCTGTCCTCTATCTTCACAAGCAACCCCGTCATACAAAGCACCCATACATTTGTCCAGCTCTCTCTTAAAACTAATTAAGTTGTTTGCCCCCACAACTTCTATTGGAAAGCTGTTCCAGAACCTCATCCTTCTGATGGTTAGAAGCCTTCTAATTTCCAGCCTGATTTTTTTCATGGCCAATTTATATCCATTTGTTCTTATGTCAACATTGTCCTTTAGTTTAACTAGCTCTTCACCCTCTCTGGTATATACCCTGACCCTCCCGCCATATGTATTTATAGAGAGCAACCATATCACCTCTCACCCTTCTTTTTGCTAGACTAAACAAGCCATGTTTTTCCAGTCTCCTCTTGAAAGACAGGCCTTCCATTTCTACAATCATCCTAGTTACTCTTCTCTGCCTCTGTTCCAGTTTAAATTAATCTATCTTGAACATGGGTGACCAGAATTGTATGCAATATTCCAAATGAGTCTTATCAGTGCCTTGAACACTGGCATTAATGCTTCTCTATCTGTACTGGAAATGCCTCACCTGGGGCATTTGCCTTTTTCACAGCAACATCATTTAGGTGGGCTCATAGTCATCCTGTGATCAATCCCCACACCCAGGTCCCTTTCCTCCTCTATCCCTTTCAACTGATGAGCCTCCAACTTGTAGCAGAAATTCTTATTAATAGACCTTAAGCACTTTTACGATTAAATTTTATCCCACTATACCACGCCAATCTTCAAGGTCATCCAGCTTTTCCAATCCTCCTTTATTTTGATGCCTCCCAACTTAGTATCAACAGCAAATTTCATTAACACACTCTATTTTTTTGTGCCATAGCCAAATATTTAATAGGATTGATCCCGAGAGCGATCCTTGAGGAATTTCACTGGTAACCTCCCTACAGTCTGATAATTCACCTTTCAGCACAACTCAGTGCCTTCTCCCCTTTAGCCAGTTCTTTACCCACCTCACAGTTCTTGTACTGATCTCCCCTTATTTTACTAATAATTTTCCAATGGGTACCATGTAAAATGTTTTACTGAAGTCCAAGGATATTAGATCTACTACAATTCCCATACCTAAAAAAAAAAATCAGTTATCTCCTCAAAGAAGGAAAGAAGGTTAGGGGGGCGTCTCAAAGAATCCTTTATAATGCTAAGTGTTAAGCAATCTAAGTATAGCTATCTGCTCCCCATGTAACAATAGTTTACATAAATAGTTTAACTGATCTATTATGCCCACATTTTCAGAAATTTGCTCATATGTTTGTCTAAATTGCATACTCAGTTATTGCAATTACATGTGTAGTCCAGAAAACGGAGCAATAAAAGCCTCTAGTAAACTATTTGGAAATACACTTATCTGATTTGTTTACACAGTTACAGTAATTGCACATGAAAATCTGAGCCTTAAATTTCTAAGAACTGCGTGTGGAGGCGAGAGAACAAGTGTGGAGAAATTTGAGCAATGAATTTTCCAGGACACAACCCTGTGAGGCATATGAATCAAGCGGTTTCACATGGGATATAGGAATGGAGATTATTACTCTGCTTCTTGAAACTTGTTTCATTTGGGCTGAAAGAACAGAAGTGTCTCGCAGGTACAAACTGGTAACTCAAGGATCCAAGGATTGACATTCAGATCAATAATGCTGTCTAGGACTGAATCTTACTGGTAATGCTAAACATTTCCTAGAACAGAGATCTTTAAAACATGTGTTAGTATCAATTAGACACAGTGGCACAATTTTAATCTTGGCTTATAGCAATACTCTATTGATTGTCTTTAAACACCCTAATGGAGCTTGTGAAAATATTCTGATAAATAAAGATCCAAAGTAGCTTGAAAATTATATGAATTATTCAGACCTTTCACACCCTAAATGTAAAGCAAATTGTTTCTGTCTATGGCGCTTTCATGGATAGTACCTTCACTGTCATTTACCCACTTAACCAAGGAAGTCTAAACGGAGATATCCAGGCAATGTATCTAAGTATCTGCTGCCCTTGGGAGTTCATTATAGTTATGACTTGTCATATCATATTACATTACTTTCAGATGGTTACCATACTGGTAGCTTGGTTGTACTGCAGTAGCTCAGAAGCTTTTTGAGACAAAAGAGTAAATGAATTGGGACATTTTTCATGGTTGAGCCAAGTGATGTTTTAGTTTGTCAAAGCAAATGTTTCACCGCACGACCTGTATTTTAGGTCACTAGTAGAAAATCCGGGAGATGAATTTTCAACTCTTTACTTACTGAAAAACACTGGGATAAATTTTCAACTACATGCAACCTAGATATTATTTTATCAAAGATAATCCCTATGTATTATAATAAAATAATAGATTCATAGATTAATAAATTATAGGGCCAGAAGGGACCCTTGTGATCATCTAGTTTGACCTTCTGTATAACACAAGCCACAGCCTTCCCTGAATTAATACCTATTTTCCTGTTAGAAGAACATTCTATCTTGATTTTAAAATCTCCTGTGATGGAAAATCCACCATAAGGTGTTCCAATGGGTAATAACTTTCACTGTTAAAAGTTGCATCTTGTTTTTTTGTGTGAATTGTCTAGCTTCTACTTCCAGCCACTGGGTATTGTTGTCTTGTTTGTCTGCTAGACTGAAGAACTCTCTACTATCAAATTTCTGTTCCCCAAGCAGGTACTTATAGACTCTATAAGTAGGTACTTATAGAAGATCAAGTCACCCATTAGTCTTCTTTTTGTTAAATTAAACAGATTGAGCTTCTTGAGTCTTCCACTATAAGACATGTTTTCCTTTAATCATGCTCATGGTTCTTCTCGGAACACATTCCAATGTATCAACATCCTTCCAAATCGTGAACAACAGAACAGGATCCAGCAGTCCAGCAGCGGTCCCATCAGTGCCAAATACAGAGGTAATATATCTTTTCTATTCCTACTCGGTAATTCTCTAATTATAAACCCCTGAATTACATTAGCTCTTTGGACCACAGCATCATACTGGCAGTTCATGTTCAACTGACTATCTCCCATGATTTACAAGTGCTTTCCAAAGTCACTGCTTTCCAGAATAGACTCCCTCATCCTGTAAGTATGACTTACATTCTTTGTTCCTACATGCAGAACTGTATACTTGATTGCATTAAAATGCATATTGTGTGCTTGCACCCAAGTTACCAAGAGACTCAGGTTGCTCTGTATCAGTAACCTGTCCTCTTCGCTATTTCACCTACACTCACAATCTTTGTGTCAAATGCAAACGTTACCAATTATGCTTTTTACAGGTCATTGATACAAGTGTTAAACGGCAGCACAGGACCCTGTGGGACCCCGTTAGAGACACATCCACTCAGTTATGATTCCCATTTATGATTACATTTTGAGATCTATCAGATAGCCAGGTTTTAATCCATTTAATGTGTGCCACATTGATTTACTCATAGACTCATAG
>ML675625.1:12948387-12966444 GCA_007922155.1 Mesoclemmys tuberculata | reverse complement strand
TCACTTCTTATTTCATTACAGTTCACCTCATCATTGACATACAAAGCAAACAATTTCATTGTTCTAGTTTCTTAATCAAAATGTTGTGTGGAACCAAGTCAAATCCACCTTACAGAAGTCTACGTGTATTACATCACCACAATTATCCTTATCAACCAAACTTGTAATAATCAAAAAGAAATAGTGTTAGTTTGACAAGATCTATTTTCCATAAATGCATGTTGAATGGCTTTAGTCCTAATATCTTCCTTTAATTCTGTAATAGAGAATCACCCAAACAAAATTAATCAGGCCTTAAGGCCAGATCATACTGGTATATAATGTAGTGAACCTGAAGGTTGGGAAAATGAAGGGTTAATGGCATTGACTAGTACCAGGCATGATTAACAGATTTTTGTAAGGTCCAGGGGTGCAAATGTGTCTAATTTGCATACATAATTACAAGTCTATACACACATCACAGTGACTGCAAGCCTGAAATCTGTAAATCTAGCCCATGTGGCAGGTGGGGCCAATGCATCTGATTGCTGAGCTGCAGAACCTCTCTCTACCCGTACCCCCCACTCTCACACACACGCTCAGTTCTGGACCTCTGCTAAGCAGAAACTGGACATTTCCTTTCCCCCTTATTAGCTCTGGAATGGATAAGAAGAGCACAGTTAGGAGCTGCAACCTAATAAACCTACAATTTACCTAACTGAGTCCCAATCAGATATGTAGAATATAGAATATGTTCTATTCTCATATGAAAACAGCATGAAGGAATCTGCTACTTAAGGCATATGGGTCCATCAGAGAAGTGTCTACACAGTCCTGAAAAGCTTTGGGCACCTGCCTACTTGAGTATTTGGGACTGTACTGTAAAACGCCTACTGAACCAATGCTTGTTGCCATCTTGGCATGATACTTCTGAAGGAGGTAGGTACCCCACTAAGGATCCATCTGAGTTACAGTGCAGGTAAAGTCAATATAACCAGCCATAAAAGAAGCAGAGAAGGCTTCTGATTCTTCCTTTATACCATTTTATCCAGGGCCAAAAGTACTTTATTGGAGCATTAAGGGGTTAGAAATGATTCTAGAAGTGACTGTGTGATTATTTAATACAGTGTTTGGCTTAAATGAATGTGTCTTAAGGCCTACAGCTCTTTCTGCACACATGTGCAACTACTCAGCTGAGTTTCATGCTAAATCTGTAAGAGAACCAGATACAAATACAGCTCTGCCCCAGCATGAAAATTCTAGGATGAAAGCTGCCTTATGCATACTATGCCTGAGGTCCATTTTTCTGAACTGTGTAGTTTGTCTATATAGCCATAGGAAACCATTAAGTGTTTGGAAGCTGCGAATATAGATATATGCACACCCTCAGAAAGCTGGCAGTCTGCAACATGCCAGAATACTAACAGCTAACTCCAAGTGATGTTTAATTAATAGCCAAGTGCTTATTAAATCTACTTTGTTATCTGTTGTTGCTCCTACATACAGGTAGGGCTACTAAATATCCCTAGTGGTAGAATTATTGCTTCTGGGGATTTTTTGCACTGGACATTTGAAGTCCCATCCTCCTTGAGGATGATTGCTGATAAGCAATTAAGTTGGTTACTTTTTCAGAGAGGTTCAGTGTCTGTAGGCAGAGGATGGAATTATGTTTTTAAAATACTGCTGCCTTTAATCTGGTTTGCTTTGCTATGTAACCGCACTGATCTTCACTTTCAGTAATGGGTAGAGAGTTACTGTTGTGGTGGAATAACATGACTAACAAATGCGTTATATGCACTGAAGTAGAATGTTTTGCAGTATCCAGTCTCTTGCAATGCGTATGTCTTTGAGTTATGCAGAAGGAATTTGAGAGGTTCTCTCATTTGGAAGTGTTTTTAATTAGAAAAAAGGAATTCGTTTTTTTCCACTCTATTTATTTAAGAGGTAATGTGGGAAAAGATTAAACAAATTCTGCAGAAACTTAGATGTCTTATTGCAGTGGCACTAACAATTCTCGGGGGGGAGGGGGGCCCAACTTGTCAGTCACTGCTGATACAGTTTGACAGGTAAATTTTTAACTAGAATTGATACCATGGGACACAAACATACTCCTTGGCATTTAATTAAAAATGTCATTAGAGAGCTGCTTTCCAGCCTAGATAATCTCAGCTAATCTTCTAGTATTTCTAGCCCACACATCTAATAGAAGAGAGTTTGACCCTCAATGCCTATTGACCATAAGAGTCCTGATGTTAATGTCAGCTGTAAAAATGTGTCGGACATAAACAGACACACAGTGAATTAAGCAATGATGGACAAGTCCACTTGAGTATTTAGCCACCAGTTATACCTGTTAGCCACTTAGGCAAGGATTGAAACATGCTTTTTGTCTCTAAGACCTGAAGCTGAAAGGCAAAAAACGTATTCAATGAAAGACACGAGTAAAAAATTGAGGACAAAGAGATGTATTTTAAAAATACCAATGCAAGGACTTAAATAAGCAGCAGCTCTGTACAGGAGATGGATACACTTGGGTCTGTATTGAAGGAACTCAAGGAAGCACTCCCTGGTGCTGAGTTGATAAGGGAGAGTGGAAGATGGCCAGAGTGATAGTTCAGATAGCTCTGCTAACCATATGTTATCTGATAGGGCATTTTCTCACAAACAGATCTATGAGAGATTGCTGTGGGGGAGCTGGCAAGCCAGCTCTCTCTCTCTCTCTCTCTCTCTCTCTCTCTCACACACACACACACAGGACTACGTTTCAGTTATCAGGACTTCTGCTTTAGTTTAGTCTTCTGTTTTACATACAATTACAAGCAGAGAAAACAGCTCAGACACAATTTCCCTTTCGTTCCAGGCCTGGGAGAGTATCATGAGGACATGGAAGATCAAATCTCCCTTTGCAAAATTCTTATTGAGATTGGTGTACTGACTGGGGCACTGGCTTTGCTGCTGATCTTTCAAATCTTGCATATCACTGGAAAGGCGCCCTGTACATTTATGGGTTGGTCATCCATAGCAATGACAGAATCACATCTCTCAAATGGCCTCTTTGAGGGAGGTTCACAAAAGTAGGTGGAATTCACAAACCTGTAATTCAAACCCATTTCCTGTCTTCCCCCCATCTCAAGTGATTTAATTTAAAAATCATTCATGCATTCTACAGAGTACTAAATTAACTGTAACCACGCAGGAAAATGACCTGGGTGTCATTGTGGACAGCTCCATGAAAACCTCTGTTCAACACGCATACATAGTAAAAAAAACCCAACCAAACAATACATTGGAACGTGTTGCATTAGGAACAGGCTAAATAACAATCCTGAAGATATTATAATGCCATTCTGCCGAGGTAACCCTCATCTGGAATACTGTGCTCAGGTGTGCTTGCACTATCTCAGAAAAAAAAGATACAGCAGAAAAGAAAAGGTTCTGAGATGGGGGATAACGACATTTAGGGGTGTTGAGAGATTTATGGATGAGGTGAAACTGAAAAGATTGTGACGGTTTAGTTTAGGAAGGAAAAGAATAAGAGGGAATTAAGCCAAAACCTGCAAGGAGCTGAGTACCTACTGAGAACCCTTAATTTTCAATGAGTATTGTAATGTAGGTCTGTACTGCATTGTAAGTCAGTGGGAACTGAGGTTACTCTGCACTTCCCAGAACTGAGCCTGTAAATTCACAGTCCATCTTTGCTTTGTGGTGGAATGTGCTTTTCTCTTTGTTTATTTCCTCTGCTCTTTCTAACTCTCTTTTATCTGTTTTTCTCTTGCTGCTTTTATTTGTCAGATTTTTTTTTGTCTTCCATGGGAATAGCTATATTCTGAGGCCATTTAAAGGGCCATATTCTCAGCTGGTGTAAATCAAGACAATTCTATTTACCTTGACGGAGCTATGTTGATTCACACCAGTTGAGAATCTGGTCTTCCATTTTCAGGATGACAGTAAGAGAGACTTTTCCCTGCAGTACATATGAAAAATGTTTACACAAATCCAGTTATATGGGAACCAGATTATACATGTGCATATATCCCACAATCAGTTTTACTTCTAACAATTGCTAGACCCTGTCCATTAATGTTAACCCCTCTTGTGCTGGATGAGAATTAACACAATCTGGAGAACTCTTCTTTTAAAAACAGCTATAATATACTAAATTGCCTTCATTGTACAGTAAGGGTAACTGTACAGTGCGTGGATGGTTGTGTTTCTGTTAATAATTCTATTAATAAACTTCTGTTTTATCACACTTAATTACAGAAGGAGAAGGGAACGTTTTCCTATACAGTGGAATGGCAACCTGCAGTGAGAAAATGGTAGTACAAGTTTCATAAAGTAATTAAGTTTCCTCCTATGAGTTTCTCCCTATGCTGTAATGGCATTTGCATGAGCAGATCCTGAATTTTGCCATTATTGCCACTATATTCTGTGATCTGACCACATTTATTCTGATATGAGATTTAATTTTTTTCCTTTTCTTGGTTTCTCAGATTCCGCACGAAACCTGTTATGTAGTCACTCCCCTGCTCCTTTGAAGTCTGATATTTGGTCTAGCAATTACATCAGGCAGAAACTGACAACCCTTTTAGAAAAAATTAGAATGAGAAGAAACCAGTAGCCAATACATGGAATACATTTTAATATTAATTTGCAAATAAAAATTTTGGTGACTAATTAAATTACTTTCTAATTGTGAACACCACATTTTCAGACTTGTTTTGAAAATGAAGAGATATTACAAGATTGGATGGACGCCAAGCATGAAATTTTCAATTTAGTTTCCATTACATTTTAATCAATAAGTGCTGGGTTGCTAGGGCTTCTTAATTAATATTCCATAGCTTTCTCATATATGAATGCACTACATACTTTTAAGATTGCCCTGTACACATCTTGCCAATGAGATTGCCCTGCAGATGTTTTTGCTGGTTTCACTTAATTTGCACAGCTGTGCTGTTTTTTAAACAATGAGCACTGTAAAAGAAAAGGGATCCCAAAATGAAATGCTGAAGAATGAGAGATGTAAAGCTTCAGTTAGAAAAATAGCTTCCAGGTCAATACTTATGTCATCTGTCAAAGTAACAGAGAATACGAGATCCACAGAAAAGAGATTTAAAACTTCAAGTCCTGACTGACAATTTTGCAACAGTCTTTTTCATAACTGACAAAGGAGTAGATTTTCAGTATGTGTATGTACATGGAGCCTAATTCTGCTGTTACTTACACTGACATAAACCAGAATTAACTCGATTGATGTCAATGAAGTTACGTTGGTGTAAAACTACTAAGTAGAGCTATATGACATTTTTCAGCTGAATCTTTTTTGGGGGGTGTGGGGAGGGGAGATGTCAATTTAGAGCCACCAAAATGTTTAATGAATTCATGTTGGTTTTGCCAAACTGTTTATGTAAAAAAAAATTCCAAAAAAGTTTAAATATTTCATTTCAACATTTTCAAAACAAGTTTCCATTCAGTTTGAAATAACTTCATTTAAAAATGTTCTTTAATACAAATTTTTAAAAAAGATTAAAAATGCTTGAAACTGAAAGAAAATATTTAATTGATAGGGTCAAACAAAACATTTATTTTCACCCAAATTATATTATTATTAATTATTATTAATAAAAATTACTGTTTGACTCAAAGTTTTGAAAAATTTCATTTTCAGTTAGCCCTAAAACAATGTTTTCCCAATTTTTTTTTGAATTGCCAGCAGATTGAAAAATCTGTTATCCATCTACTAGTATAGTGATATCAGACTCAATCAGACTGGAGAGCTGGGTTTAAGTGTGGCTTCGATCATAAATGAAATAATTCATCATGTCTCCCTTTATCCCATTATCAATATCACTTTAATTACAATTGTCAGGCCCAATCCTGCAAGCTTTGCGTGTACAGAATTCATGTTGAGGTCCATGGGTGTTCTGCACATAGAGCACTTGTAGGATTGGGCCTTTATTTTGGTAGTCTAAATAGTTCTTGTTTCATGAAACAAAACAATAACCAAATGAGAAATTTGGGACAGGTTCTAAGTTTCACTTGAAGGGAGAACAAGTAGTAAATTGATATGCAGAAGCTCTAAGATTGCACAGGGCCAGGTCACATTACATGCAGTACCAAAGTACCATAAAAGTCAGTTACCTCCATCATTTTCAGTGCCGGCTGAAGATGTCCTATTGAAGAAAGGGATACCAAAGAAGTTCAATGAAATGTGAGTGAGTGGGCTGATAACATACTTGAAAAAAGGAAATGTGAGCCAAATTCACCTCGGTGACATTCACTGCACATTAATGGAGTCACGCTAGAGATGAATTTGACACTCAGTCAGTGTGCAGATGGTTGCAAAGGCCCCAACGCAAATCTATTAGAAGGAAAACTGGGTTCCCAAAATTGAAAGCTAAGGAATTGTGTCATAGGTTTTTAGTTAATGAAAGTTGCCTTCTGTTGGTTTTCCTGTTTTCACTTGACCCTTCATATGAACCATCCAGAGCCTGTCATTGTCAAAGCAAAACGTAATTTTCAGCACAAAGCTTTGAGCATCTGAGCAGATGGTGACCTTATCCCTGAATGTCAGTTCACCAGGCCGCGTGCAGCAGGCTTTCACATTAAAATTTTAATGGAGATGACCGTACAGATGTAGAACAAAGTGGCTTCAAACAGACACAAAGCAAACAAGGGATGTGTCTAAACCTGGCAGGTTTGACAGACTGAAAAAGAAATAGCTTTTGACTTGTTCTTAATACTTCTATGGGCTTCTCAGAACTTTAAAAAAAAAAAAAAAAAATCCCCCTGGCAGTTTAATATATATAATGCTAGCAATGTCACATTCTCAGTTTATAGAACTGACAATTTTTTGTTTTCTTATACACTGTGGCATTCTTCAGATGATTACATTAAAGTGTGCATCTTAAGAGGGCCTTGCAAATTCTGAAGACTAAGTAATTTTCACCCCAGTTAGAGACCAAAAAACTGTCAGTCCCTTAATCCTAGAGTCTGGCTACTAGTGAGAAGGCAAGTAACATTCGCAAGAGCACTCCATAGTACTGTGGGGTCAGACCCAGCCCATAGCTAGACCTGGAGCAAGTCCGTAGCAAAGTTAGCCAAAAACTTTGTCAATTCTAAGGTGGCTTTGTGCCACATATGGCACAGTTCTCTCTGTGCAAATGTGTTTCCTATTTCTCTAAAGGTAGGAGTCCCTGCAGAGGGGCACGTGGAACAGAAATGTTGTTACCTGCATCACTGTTTAGCAGAAGAGGGGCAACTGTAGTATTTCTGGAAAAAGCGTTAATACTGTATTGTTAGTCAGCAATCCCATCCATGATTGCTTTGTGCGTACCAGGATTTACAGAGGCCCTATGTGTTGACACTAGACAGCACAGGCTGTGTTAATCAAACTGGAAGTTAGAGAGCCAGAGAGGACTACAGGGTCCACCTGTGTTCAGTAGCCTAAAGAATCTTCTCTGCATTCAGTACAACCCAGTCTTACTTGTTTTACCATTTGGGACACTGCAGCTGTCTTAGGCTTAGTCTCGATAGAGTTTTTATACCAAAATAATTATTTTGGTAAGGGTGTGATTTTTTTTTTAAACCCAAATAATTATACCAGTATAACCCCTAATATGGGTGCAGTTACACTGGTGTAAAGGTGCCTTTTACCAGAATAGCTTATTCCCCTACCCCTACAGGAATAGAAATGCTTGTATTCTTTATACTGATACAACAGTGTCTGCACAATGGGTTGTACTGCTTTAGCTATACTAATATAGTCTGAGTGGTACAACATTTTCATGTAGACAAGCCATAGTTTTGGCACACGAGAGTTCCAAGGGGGCACATCTGTCAGGCATATGGTTTGGTCCATTTATGGGGCCAGTTGGCAATATGTGATATCCAAAACTATATGTGTCAAGCAATGTTAACTTTCTTCCACACAGCATTTCCTAAGCCATCCTGTCTTACGCTGCGCAGATACATGGATGACTACTTCACAACTGCATCTTTTAGCCACAGGATTTAATTCTTAGTTTAGAAACCTTCTGGGCTCTTACCTACACAGCAATTAACGGGATAAATGGAAAGAATATCATTTCATCATGCTGTCCAGGGAGTTACATATGAAGGAACAAATTTTCATCTGTCCACAACTCAGCTTCCAAGTTTGCAAATATAAATCAAACATTTACACTAACAAATCAATTTATGCATGCTTGGTTACCTAATTAGACCAATTTGCATGCAGCTGTGTAGAGGCCACAGCTGAAAAATTGGCTCACAACATTTCAAACTAAAATGTGGAATGTTCCTCTGTAGCATTAAACAGGTGCCATGTTTCAATGTCTGTAACTGAGTCTTTAAACTTTGTAAACTAGCAGTTTTCTGCCCTGGCAGACATGGCTGAAACTTTTCAATAGCAAATAAATAAAAGATATTTGTAACAACTGAAACTGAACAGCTCTGGGTAATCAATCCTTTTATAGTGGCAAGTAATTCTAAAACCAGACAATTTTTCTAAATGCCCTTCTGTTAATTGCTCTTCTTGGACAGTTTAAAAGGGCATATTAGTTAGCATCAAATTAAATTAACCATGCTCCTATGTATATCGTATAACACAATGTGACAGGAGTGACACCCCAACATGGCACACACCACAAGAAAAGGTTCAGTTTTAAGTGTCTTCAACAGAAAATGTGGCCTGCAAACTTGCAAAGCCCCAAAGAGTGGAAGGATTGCAGCTGGCAGTGTTCTCAATGACTTCATTTGCATGTGAAAGGTGAAAAATTCAAGTTAATTATACTGGAGACACAAACCCAAGGTCTAGATATTCATTTCTCATTAGAAAGCTCCAGCTTTTTTTTTTTTTGGTTAAGACTGTTCACATCAGTGGTGTGTAAGGAGCTGCAGGAAAACATCTTGCTTAAACAAATAGACAAAAGTAGGCCAAATATTAACATCAAAATTGCTGTGGTGGGAAGGGCCATGTTCATTACAATACTACTTAGACAAATATTCTGCATATCTCTCGCTCTCCCAGATGCTCACTTGATTTCCCATAAAGTGATTGAACTATTAATAAAGAAGCTTTTTCAGTCATAATTTACATAGAAATGAAGAAGACCTTAAGACACCTACATGCATTTTGCAAAAAATGTTTGGCCACAAACCAGTTTCTTAGAGTCTTCTCATTCCTTCTCCCATCTCCATCATAGATCTGGTTACATATGAAAGAGCCAAGCCGTAACTGAGTTCGTACTCTCATATCTCCCATCAATGAACAACATTGCACATTCATTTCAGTCAGTCTCCAGAAGGGCTGAGTTTTTCAAAGGAGTAACTCTGGAATCTTTCCCCAGAACATGCAGCTTCAAATAATCTTATTTCTGCCAGTCTCCCTCTCTATATATACATATCCTTATACTTCTTGTACAAATCTAGAAAACAATAAAGCGATTATTCCTCTTCCTCTGTTTGACTATTTACTTTCCTGACGCCCTTTGAAAGCTCCACAAAAGCATTATGCCTTTGCCACCTGCTCTGATCCAACTACCATCCTACACAAGGGAGACAAACCAAGCCAATACATTAGTACTTTTATAACCCCTTCAAAAAGGATCTGATATCCAGTCCATTAGGTATTTTACATGGGCTACCCGATAATAATTGGTGAAGTTTGGGAGAACGAAGTCTACTGGTTTCTTTGCACTCCTGAAGAACCTTTGGATGATGATTCTGCTCTCTTTCCCTTGTGGTATAGTGAGGGCACAGGGCAGTAGGAGAGTAATAGAAGGGCGGTATGTAAATGCTGGAATTTTCCGGGCTTTATTCCCTGTAGGGTAGCCAGAGTCATTAGAGCACAATTAGGGGCAGCTGAGGCCAATTAAGGCACAGCCAGGTGCCTATAAAAACCCTCTGCTCCTGAGAGACAGTGCACAAGCTGGAGGAGTAGGTGTGCTGTGCTACTGAGCAGAGGGGTGTGTGGAGTTGTGAAGAGGAGTACATTGGTGTGTGGAAGAGAGGTGCAGTCCTGAGGAAGATACTAGGCTGAAGAAGCCAGAAGGACAGAGGGGGGAAAATAGCCCAGGGGAAAAATCTGCAGCTGCAAATACGGTGCCAGCAGCACAGCTGCTACTCATGGGGCCCCTGGGCTGGGACCAAGAGGAGCGGGTGGGCCTGGGTTCCTACCCCTCTCCCTGGGGAGATGGGATAACCAGCGATGCCCTGGCCCACAAGAGGCAAAAGTGCAAGACCCACTAGGGAGAAGCCAGCTGTTTGCTGCATCCTCCAAAAATGAAGCTGAAAACAGATATGTCCAGTGACTGTAAGAAGTTTGCTGGAAGAGCTAAGGTTAGGTAATGAAAATAAAACATAAATCTTTGTAGATTGTTTATTGTAATAGCTTCTCCTCTACTTTTCTGGATTAGTGGTAGACTTGACCATGAATGCAGAAATGTTAAGGATGAGATTCTATGCTTTGCTTCTAAGAGGCATATTTCAAATGAATTCATGTGAATTCATGAACTATGAATTCATAGCCCAGGGCTGGAGGCTTTAAGCCACCTTTTGTAATGCCTGATGGGCAAGGGGGCAGTCCAGAGCTGTGGTCAAGGGTCTACAAGTGATCAGGTAGCTGGCAGGTCAGAGGCAGTCCAGGACAATGGTTGGAGTTCTCAGGAGGGGTCAGTAGTTGGAAGATCCAACCCAAACAGCTAGATCAGTGGGTCAGGGAGATAATGCTGGGTGAAACAGCAGGACAACAAGGCAGGGTCAGGCAGAGCAGCAACACCAGGCAGTCTAGACAGCAACCAGAAGGCAATGGTCTGTTGTTCAGACAACCTTCCTCTTCCCCCTGGGCTTTTATACAGTCCAGGTACCCACTGAGAGTCCTGCCTGTCCATCCAATCAGGGGCCTCCCATCCCTATGTGTGGCTACTGTGGGCCTGTAGCTCTATAGCACTAAGGCTGTTGGTCAGGGCCATCAGTGTATTGCTGTGCTAAGGAATGCAACATAAGGACCTGGTAGAACTGGGGTCATGACATAATTGCACCCTCCTGATCCAGGGCTATTCCAGGGCTGGTGGGGCCTGCAGCATAATTTAGACAGCCCTGGGAGTCTAAGTTATGGCAGCTGAAAATTTCCACAAGCACTGTGTGTTGTAGCCCGACTCCCAGCACATCCCTTCCAGTCCATCTGCAACCCAATATGCCTCCTATGCCAGGGCTTGTGATGTAGTCCTTGGGAAGCAACCTTACAGCTGTTGTCTGTAGCCCTGCACTGGAGGAATCCTCTCCCAAATGGTTATAAGGCTTTTAGGGTCTTTTTTACAGCCTCTGGCCCTTTTACAGCATGTAAAGGAGCCAGAAAAGGTTGGGGAGAATCTCATTCTAAATCTGTTTGACTCTGTGTTTCCAGCTTTCCATAACCCACTTTCCATGGGTTCATGTGAATATTTTCATCTGCTTTGATCTATATAAGTTTCCATTTTTAAAATTTTTAAAAATGTGTGCCTAAAGTCAAGCTCCTAAAGCCATATTAGGTTCTGAAATAAAAGTGGCATGTTTTTTTGAGATGTGCTGAGCCCCACTACCCCAGAGGGATTTTGTGGGTTCTCAGCACCTTTAAAAATCATGCCACTTTTAAATAAAAGCTTCCATGTGGATTTAGGAAACTAACTTTTAAGCATCCAAGTTTGAAAATTTTGGCCCTAGTATCTTATCTTTCCTAAAATGTTCTCAGCTCATAATCTGCTGCTTGTTGAACCAAGTTATTATATTAAGGCATGATGATGGATATTTTCCTTAACTATACATAAAACTCCAGGCAGCATGGAAGGATGTATCCAAACCTCAGCCCTCAAGCCTGTATTTGAAAGGGGAGAAATATTGACTACCACAAATTATGTGAAGTGCTAGTTAACCTTTTCCAGTATTGACATCATTTCATTTGGGAGTGGAATGGAGCCTGTCATAGGTTATAGCTTTTATCCAGCAAAATAGATCTCACGCAATCTGGCAAAGGTTCTTCTCTGGAAATTAATTCCATGTTTTATTCATCCCAGAATTCTTTAAAGCTGAAAATCAAAATGCCTCTCTGTGCATTGCTAACCAAATTATGAAGCGCCAGCATTGCAATTAAAGGTGCTTTTCGCATACCAATCAGATTGTTTCTTCTCAGGGAAAATTAATTTTGTTCTGTATTTATCTCACTAATTGCATTCATAGCATTACTGACAAAGTATCTTCCACCTCAGATTTACATTATGCAAAAACCTAATCTCTGCAAGTTACTAAACCAAAAATGAGCCATACGGTGCCTCCTGAGAGCAGAAAATACTTTGTTAAAACTGCCAATCCATATAAATTAAATTTATCAGGAAAAAGAGCTAAGATACCATAAACTATCTAAGAATAATCACTTTGTGCATGGGTGCTCTATAAATTCACCACTTAGCAGAAAAATAGCATAGCTGACCAAGTACATGTTGCTGAATTTATGTCCCCACAACAATTAGGAAAATGAAGAGACAGTGGTCTTCCTCCACGTGAGTTATATTCAAGAAATAATGTAATATTCCATGGGACTGTGAGTGCTCTCCCCATTAGCTCTCCCAAATACCCCTAAGGCTCCATTCAGTTCACGGATAAAGTTAGTGGGTTTTCATTGTCCCATTGCAAACCTGAAAAACGAAAATCAACCATAAAAAATACGTATACAGTGTATCTCAGCCACCAGACACATTGACTATTGCAGAAAGAGTTACAGTTCTGAGGCCAGGACCTCATTCACACAAAGCTCTCATTGACATCAGTTGGTGTTTTGCTTGCAGCTGTTTTGAGTAAAGACTGCAGGACTGAGCCCCAGGTTGAATGCTGAAGTTTGGGAAAAGTCAATAGTATGCATTATGTAGCTAAGCATTGCCATTGGTTTTTAAGTATTGGTTTGTGCTGTTATTAGTGTTCTACCTCCTCTAGCAACTTAATCGATGTGTAAAGCACACTTAGTGTGTATCGGCAATAGAACAGAATGAGAGTGCATTACAGTGTGTTTTTATACTAATAATTCATTTTCATTTTTAATTCCTTCTAAAAGGTCCCTGATAACTCAAATGACCCAGACAGGTTGGTATATCATTATTTCACAGACGTTACTTCAAAGTATCGGCTATTTAGATTCTTGAAATGAAGCAGAGGCAGATAATGAGCCAAATGTATCTTTTGTGCAAGTCTAATGGTAGCCTCTCGGGTGGACTCTGTGCTACCATGTGCCTGGCACTTCAATTTATGCTGTGAATGCCGAAGACAATGGATATTTGGGGGAATCTGGCACAAGTAATATCAGCAGAAGTATAAGGAGATATATTGGAGAAGGTGACAGTGGTGGGTCATGTGTGTAGATAGACCAAAGGGGATTTCTATAACTGCCCATCGTGCTGGCATGCCCACAAACCATAAACTGCACAAGCTAACCAAGATATTCATGGGCATAACTGCATGCATGACACAAATCCTAACTTGCATTCACAGAAGTTTTAAAAATAATTCCCTTAATTATGTACTGTTGGGAGGCCCTTTGTCTAAATGTAAATTTTGTAATTAATGAATTTACTTAGGTAGGTAATTTTCTACAGCACTCATCACTGACCTAGTATCTGAGAGATTCACAAGTGTTAGTGAATTTACTCAACCAAAACCTCTGAGGGGTAGGGAAATATTATTATCCTCATTATGGAGTTGGAGAAAGTGAGGCGCAGAGAGATTACCAGAACTGTCAGATGTTACATAGGAAGTCTGTGAAACCACAAACAGAATCTAGGTCCACTGCTTCCTTATCAATTGCCTTAATCACGAGGCCATTCTTGAGGAAGCAGAATAGGCAAGTAACCGAAGATCTCTCATTAGCAGTCAAGTTTTGAGGAGCATTTAAAGGCTTAAGAGCAAATTAAGGTATGGATTGAGCTAATGTAGCTCAAAGGAATCATGCCCACTTTCCCCAATGTTGAGTTTTGTCCTCACCAGGAAATAGTTTCATTGACAAAACACACAAAACAGTTTGCATTTATTTTCATCTCTGTGCAGGCTTATTCCATAATAAGCCTCTCTTTTGAGTAAACAACATTGATTCTGCCTCATTAATGACCCAAATGAAATTATGGAATGTTTCTGTTGATGAGGTATTCATAGGGATAAGCCCAATGGACTGGAATCCCAAACAAATGTTCCTCCGCAAAACAGAAATGGGTCCAGTTCTCCCAAAGCAAAATAAACCATTTTAATCACCCTAGCATTGAAAGAAACAAAATACCACTGTCCAAAAAAAAAAAAAAATCATCATTTAGCTTATTTGCTTTGCTTTAGAGAATCCAAGGGAAATGTTATGAATATTGGGCCATTTACCTCTGATAAGCTCATTTATGCAAATATCACATATATATTCCATCCCGTTCCTGCAGCTTTTGTTTACTTGTTTTATGGGACTGAAATCCTGTTTAATATGCATTTGCTTTGACAGTAAAACACAAGAGGTGAAGGAAATGGAGGTGCTTCCTGTTCCAAATCAACTTTGGGATGTCTACTGTGGCCTCTTTTTACAGCCAGTTTTGAGCAATTGGTTAGATATGCTACACTGACTTCAAAATGTCATCTCAGTAAAATGTAAATACTTTGTGATCTTCAATGGAAATTGTTCTGTGCCACAGAATATTTTCTCTACCACGCAACATTTAGGAAAGACTTACACATGACAGAAATAGGCACATTTGGAAGGGGGAGCTGGAATCACTTGTATATCAATATTTTATAGAAGAATGTGAAGGGTTTAAACACTAAGGAGAGTGTTGGTTCTGGTAGGCCAAGGAGATATAATAGAATTGGTAAGGTCGGTGGAGTTAAACCAAAGAAAAATTTGAACCAATAGATTAACTTCTTCCGTCTTAAACTTTATATCTTGCTTTCTTTATGTCATGTGGTTCCATCAGTAAGCATTTACTAGTTCCCAAGGGTGGTATGCTGCTGTTAAATAACTATTTCTTGCTGCTGTTAAATAACTATTTCTTCTTTCATGTCTACCTACTCTATAGTTTTGAAAGTTAATCTGGAACGGATGGAGCATTTTATGCTGTGATTAAATGTGTGCTTCAGATCACAACCTTCATGCTAAAGAACCAATAATAATACTTATCTCTATTATAGCTCTTTTCATCAGTAGATCTCAAAGCACTTTACAAAGGAGGTAAGCATCATTCTCCCCATTTTACAGAAGGGTAAACTGAAAGACAGGAAGGTGAAATGATCTGCACAAAGTCACCCAGCAGGCCAGTATCTGAGCCAGGAATAGAACGCAGGTCCCAGTCCCAGTCCCAGTCAGTATTCGATCCACTTAGCACCACTGCCTTGTTTTTCCATGCCACCTTCTCTGCTTTAAACAAGTGATTCACTGCCCTTGAGGTCTTGGAAAGTTACCAACACGGACCATAGCTATGCAAATTTTGAGTGTCCATGCATCAGATTCCGTGTTGTCTGATGGTGCTAAAAATCGATATTGAGTGAAATATCCTTTTTCATGATTCTACTTACAGTTTAAATGGTGTAGAAAGCATGAAAGGTCAGGAGTGAAGTTATGCCAGAAGGATTTGAATGTAGAAGGGGGAGCTGTGCATCATTTCAAGATAAGCAGCAGCTGGCAGTGTACTGAAATTTTCTCAAGAATGGCACATTAATTCGACATTACCAGAAACCGGCCCTGGATAAAACTAAATGGATCATAAAATGATTAATAAAGGACTGTCCTAAAGATTAAGAGCCTACTCTTTTCTTTTCAGAGATAAAATATTTAGATTTCATAAAATCAAAAAGATTTAAGTATCTTTTCATGTACACTTCTTTTATGCAACCTTACAGTTCTTTTTACCATGAGCCCTACGTGGCTGCTAAGAGGCTTGGTAGTACAAGGTCATCAGACACTCATAGGGATTTTTAAATTATTTTTTTACACTACACCACACTGAGGTTTAGGAAAGAGCTAATTTAAACCTCATTGTGTCCATTCATTTTGATCCTTCCAGTAAAAGCTGGGTGAACTTTTCACAGTAAAACAAACAGCTTAACTAGTGAAATTCATCCATTTTCCTCATCCACAAATAGTTGGTATACAAGCTTGATTTTTACAAATTTTAAAATTACTCAGTCATTCCATGCAAACAGATTTCAGCCTAGAGCTGAGAGAATACAACAAGAAATATATTTGTGAACATTTTTGGGACTAGAACCAACTTATTAACTTTGCTACCATTCACAACTTATTTTCAAATATTGGGGTGAGAGGTTTTATTTGCAAGAATATTTGTGAAAAGCAAAAGTGATGTGTATAGTAATGATATGAATGGTCTCACATCCATTCTGAAAACATTTAATTTTATTTTCAATTATGAGTGTTGAAAAACGTGTGCACAGAAGATCCTTTGAAAGATATTGTCAAGTATTTTATACAGATTTTAAATTTATTTTATTCTCTCTCCTGTGTGAAACCTTCTTTGAAGCTTAAATAGAACATTTATTTTCCTATTGATTCGATCTTTTTCCAGTTCACAAACTTCACCTCACTTCTTATAGCACAGAAGCTAACATAACTTTAATGGAGCTCCAGTTTGTGATGGATATGTTGCTTTGCCATAATATCATCACATTTTTCAGTGATATCAGCACAGTGCTAGGATGTTCTAATCAATGTGAGCTCTAGCATTGGCTAGCATCCACCATCCTTTTAGTGAGTGTATAAAATGAGCAGTTTAGTACATTTCCAAAGAATATATAAATGTAAGGCCTAATCTAAAACTGTACTGAAGTCAATGGCAAAACCTCTTTTTAAATTCAATGGGCTGTGAATCAGGGCCTAAATGAATAAGAATGGACTCGGTAGTCATGCACACTAGGATAAAAACTACAAGAGTTGTCAATTACAATTCAAGGCATAAACTAATCACCAGCTGAAGTCAGGAAGGAATCTTTTCCCCTACCAAGCAGGTGGTCAAGTGAATTTCAGATATATACAAAATAATTGCATTTGGATAATTGTGAATTTTAACCAAACACCACCTTTTGCATTAGCATGTACTCCAAGTACTGTGCTGCCCTATCTTTTCTTTTCATGACAAATCAATCATCCCTTTGTTTGTTAACTGTACCCCACATCTAGCTGGCTATTTATCCTGGCACAGCATCCTGTGTGATATGAATCCAGCTCTCACTTTCAAGTGAAAGAGAAGTGGAGATGTATTCACTTAGAAACAATTAAACCCAAGCAAAGTGAGAATGTGCAGTTGTTATTAGAAATATCTGGAGTGAGCTGAGTATCATTTAAGTACTGATGGGCCACAGGTACTTGCTGAGGTTGCAGGCAGAAGGCCACTTAGACATATCAGTCTACTAGCCATTTCACCACACATAAATAGGTCATAAACTGAAACGAATTCCCACCTCACCTGCTCAAGGGAGGCTGAATGAAGCCCATGTTCCATTCCCTTCACACTCACACCGTGAACATTTTTCTTCTCCGTAAAAGCAGAATCATGATCATTCTTTGCACATTACATCCCATCTACACAAAAGAGTCTCATGTACCTGAAGGTATGTATTCAGCATGACACAGACACTGGCCCAGAAAAAAAATGGCTATATCTTCTTTTCAGCACTTTTCAAGAACACTTTGTCTCTCGTATAAATCCAACCTTGTGTGATTCACCCTTGTCCTCATATTATGCCCATAAAGTACATCACTAGCAAAAAGACAGATTTCCCATAAAATGTTTACTGTATATGTACACGCCATCTTCTATAATTAGATTCTGAAATGCAAGACACAATCTGCAATGGAGACTGCTGGCAACACTGTATAGTGAGGCTTCAGCAAAGCACAAATACATCTGCCAGAGTGCAAAGAAAAGGCATCCCCTCAGTATCCTTTCATATTAATCATCCAGATCTCCATTTGGAGAAAGATGCCATGTGCTTCACTTACAAAGTGAGTGAAACAGCAGCAGATGAGATTTAATATTGCAGCTAGAGTCCCTTTGACATCAAGATTTC
>ML675625.1:12779274-12944914 GCA_007922155.1 Mesoclemmys tuberculata | reverse complement strand
CTACACATCACTGAAAGCAGCATGCAGTGTAGATATAGCCTAAGGAAGTCTAAATAAATAAATAAATGTGAAGGAGTATAAGAAGGTCTTGGTTTGTATAACATACCCATTAAGGAAACCAGAAGTAAGTGCAAATTCAGACTCCATCCACACTTGTTTAGATTCCCATTGGAATTCAGCCTTGGGGATTTATTTCTGATGAGCACAGACACCTCCAGTGGGTTATTTTCCATTTTATTCTAAGTCACCAGTACTTCCATCTTATGCTACTCCAGATATCATTAGCTACCACCCTTGGTATGTATTAACTACTTATGCTAAACAATTTGTTTCACCTTGTATTTAGCTGTGACACTTTAAGTTTCCCAGACCTGAAGATGAGCTCTGTGTAAGCCCGAAAGCTTATCTCTCTCACGAACGGAGGTTGGTCCAATAAAATGTATTACCTCACCCACCTTGTCACCCTTGGTATGTGACAATTTCAGGTAAATCCCAAGCCAGAAATTCTTGTAAAATGCCCTATATTTCAATGAGACAAGGTGGATGAGATAATAGCCTTTATTGGACCACCTTCTATAATAAATACAAATATTTCTTAATAATAAAATAAAATGAAATAAAAAAACAGATATTACCTTGCCCATCTTGTCTTTCTAATATCCTGGGACCAATACGGCTATAACGGTGCAAAAAACATTTCAATGATTGAGCCCTACAAATAAATTACTGTTGAATTGGCTATTCTTACTGTAAAAATATTTTTATTAAATTCTTGCTGTGCTTCCGACCTGTGAAAATACACACACACACACACACACACACACATTTCTTTTTACAGTGAAAGCAGAGTCCCTACACCTCACAGTGCTCAGGAAAGGAAAGCCAGCAGGGCTTAGAAGGTCCGCAAGGCTGCATTAGCAGCTTGTGCCAGCCAGCCTGGGGAGCTTAGGAAACCCTAAGGCAGGGGTCGGCAAAATACGGTCCATGGGCCCAATCCAGCCCATCTAACATTTCTGTCCGGTCTGCCATGCAGAAGTGAAAGCAGACCCACCCAATCTGTTACTTCTGCTGCCAGCGTTCTGCTTAAGATACCCTGGAGTGTCAAGATACCCTGATGCTATGGTAACTGAAGCCTCAGGCTTAGATTAGTTTAGTTTCTCGGCCACTTGCTTCCCAAACTTCCTGCTTCCAGTCACATGGTCGGAAGTGGCCCAGGCCTGCGACAACTTATCAAAATTTGTAGAGTGGCCCCTCTTCTAAAATTATTGCCCATCCTTGTCCTAAGGCATTGTGAGCTCTAACAGGAAGGGAGGAAGCCTGCATAGCTCTTAAACCGAGTTTGTTTTGCCCTTCCACAGCACCTTTCAGCTCAGGATGTGAAAGCATTTTAATCTCAACACCTCCACAAGATAAGTGCGGTGAAACGCATACATTTCAGTACAGAGCTATTAGGTGACTTGTCCACAGTCAGAGAGTGGATCAAGTAGCAGATTTGGGAATATGTGCACCTGTCCTATCAGCTTGTACCTGCTCAAATCCCTTTGCTACACCTTTTTTCCTAATAACCTGCAACATAGGTGAAAGGAACCATGTGTATCAACAAAATACCTCAGTACATTGTGCACCAAAGAGCCTATAGCTGACAAAGGAATAGAGTTTTCCATCTCTAATCTCTATGACTTACATTTACTGATCAAATCTACTAATCAGCCATCATAAGCTTTCTCTCTACAAATGTTTAACTGAAAAACCAATCTCTTCAGACTGATAGAAAACATAACATATAGCTTATTTTTTCATGCCATTGTAAACAGTTAAGGTAGCAGAACTTGCTCCTTTGCACAAGAGACACCTGTCTGATTTCATGCAAGTTTTGCATTCTTCCACATGCAGAGCCAGCTGGCTCAATCAATCATTGCCTGGCAGGTGGATCCTACTCACAAAACTGGGGGAAATGCCAGCCTTCTTGACAGCACTGATGTCCCACTAACTCCACCTCTGGGCTTGAAATTTGTCACCGGTGAGTGAAGAAAATCACACTAGAAGCCTGTGCACAAGCATTTTTGCCTTTGCATAACAGCTCAAGGAAGACAGGCAGAATCACGGTATGAATTACGATTTTCTGTTTCTCTGGATCTTTTATTTGTTGTTCATTGTCAACTTTTTCATACCCCTTTAAAAACCTTGTACCAAAATAAATTGTAATAAGCTCAACAGAATAATTTAGAAATTAATCTATATTCCCTCAGTATTGATGTTCAGATTCAATTTGCTCAGATGAGCCAATACACTGGAAGTAGTGGGCCAGAGAATTTGCAGTTGGAGTTTACCAACAGAAAAGTGCCCTTGCATTGGCTAATTTTTTTCTTGTCTATATAGGTGAGCAAAATGGAAAATTAGGCTTTGCAAAACAAAATTATGGGGTGCTGTTCCAATTTAATCTGAACCCCCACATTTCAGCATAGAGGGCACTTCTAGTTCTGACCCATCTTTATTTTTAAAAATGTGAATATTGGGGGATCATTCCACAATGAATTCCTCCAACTTAGGTTTCCACTTTTGTTTAAATGAGGCAAAACTAAAGACAGGCTAAAGCAACATAAGAAGCCAGAGTCACTGGCTGGGTCTACACTGACGGCAGTAAATTCGCCGCTGTCAGATCGATTTCTCTGGATCGAATGAGAGGTCTGTGTAGACCCACTCAGTCAATCCAGCAATCAACACAGGAAAACCACCCTGGTAAGTGGTGTAGTGCTGTGTCGAAGGGAGCACTGTTCCTTTCGACGCAGCGCAGTGTGGATAGCACGCGGAGCACATGCAGCGAAGTCGACGGGAGACACACAAGTGATTTATGTCACTTGCATATCTCCTGTCGACTGCCGCCGAATCCAGAAGGTAAGTCTAGATTGGGCCTCAGTTAAGCTGAGCTCTAAATCACCTTACCACTCCCAAGATCCTGGAACCACAAGGGGTTTTTTGGCCTCTAACATAATTTAATAAAGCCTGTAGGCAGTGCTAATATATGCCAGCTGGAGCTTTGGCTCCACTCTTTCCTGTCCCTGGAATATTTTCCTGTCCCTTATGCTGAGAAGAGGGGATGAGCAGGTGGTGTAAGGTCAGCATAGCTGGCTGTACACCAGCTGAGAATTTCCCCATGTTCAGACAATCCTCAATAGCTTCTTTAGGCCTTATTTCTGATTCCTTTATGCTACTCTGGCAGTGCAAACAGAATTTTGTTGGAGGTGAGGCTCTGGGCCAAATTTTACTTAATACCACATTTCTGATTCTGCCGTAGAATGCTCTACATTCCTCATTCTATAGCAAACTCAAAGGAAGCAGGCATAGAGTGTAGCCTATTGTTGCTTTACTTGGGCTACTCAGGGAAACAGCCACAGCATATCAAGGCTGCTTTAATTGTCAGAGTAAAACTAGAAGTGATTTATTAGATGCTGGTGGCATAGGAACAGACAATGTATCCCTAACACACAAAATCTTGTGGTTACCACACAGACAAACTCATACTTTGAACATTTGACTTGGCATAGAGAGCCAAGTCTTATAGTCTGGTGGTTCCCAGCCTTTTCTGTACCATTACACCACAAAGAAAAAGCTTGCTGCCCCTGCCACAGTTCTAGCTCTCCTCTATGAATCCATGAAGAGTGGATGTGTTCACAATGCCCTCCTGGAAGACACCACCCCCCAGGCTAAGAACCTATCATGTAGCCTGCATGCAGGCCTCGTTCTCCAGAAACTCCCACTGGAGTCAATCAGAGCAAACTTCCACTGAGTAAACACAGTGGCCCAAGTAGATTCTTCTCATGTATGCCCTACATAGAAGGTGCAATAGCCACCTCTGCAGCATTATCTTTCATGTGGAGCCCCCTCCACGCTGGGGACTCCTTTCAAAGGGGGTAGTCTCTAACTGGAGAATCCCTAATAGCACAGCTCCTATGAAGACATGGCAGAGGCCCAGAGCTAATATGGTGACATAAGGCCTCCATAAAAGTGACCCTGTCCCCCGAAATGGTCCCAGGAATGTCTTCCCAGTTTATTCTGTGTGGGGCAAACATGACTCACTGCCACCCTCCATAACTACATGCACACACAAAAGCAGAACACAGAGGAAACTCCTGTCCCTCTTTCTGCAAAGGGCTTCAGGATTTGGCCAGGTTAAGAATTTTTCAAATTTGACCTCTCCAACTGCATGACAGTCCCTGTGGGTTACCCCACATCTCTTGGGTTGACAATAATCAGAAGAAATGCCTAATGGTAGCATACAGGTTTTCTCTGAAGAATCCAGCTCCCTCTGAGGAGGATAATTGTTAGCTGGTGTCCCTGAAGGTCCACACATTGCAGTCAGGTTTGGGGAGCTTCGTAGTAGGAAAACTCATTTATCATCTTTCCTGAGCCCCACCATTAAAGATGCCCCAACTATGTGTAATGAGCAATATTATGACACACTTAAACTGTTTTTCTGCTTATGAACTGACTGCAATTAGATGTTGATATTTACAGACTTGTTCATTATGCATGATGAACATATTGCAATCTAAGGTGTTTGGCAAACGGTTACCTCCCAATGTTTTTGAATATTCATTAGTCTTGTTGTGTAGTTGGTCACCTACATCACATGGTCTGTTATTTCTTCTTCCAGACTGGATAGAAACTTTAAAAGCAGTGGGTAAGTGCTTCTATCATGAGAAGCTAATATCATTGTTCTCATGGAAATATAGACATTCAGATGAAAAACAGACTTCCCCTAAATTTTTGGTGAACAAAAAACCTATTTGCACGAATCCACAATAGAAAAAAATGAACAAAAAAGGGCCCAAATATGACTGAACTTACAGCAATTGAATGAAGATTCGTGAATACTGGTTCACAGTTTCTCTCCCAGGCCCAGCGTCACTGGGGTTATATGGTGTGTAAATCAGGGCAGACTGTGGCCCAAGTCTTTCCATTATAATCATCATAGCCATCCTAATTTTAACAGTAGACCCACTTCCATCTGCATTAACTTGCATTGGAATCTCTGCGTTAACATTTGAGCATGTTCTTCAAGCTAGCTCTGCCAAAGCAGACTTGCCAGCTAACACTGGTCGGTCTGTCTCCATTAAAATGAGTACATAGGCTACCACATCTGGATGTTCCATCCAAAAATTCAACTTTTGGCTTGAACTCTCCCTTCAGTACAAACATATTAGCTCTCTAATGTTTATCTAACTGCTTGACAACTCTCTAGGTGTGAAGATGGAATTTTGCCAACCAAAATTTTGTGTTTCATCCTTAATATAAACATTTACTTTGAAGTACTCCAGGTTTATTGAATGAACAAATGAACTTGTTTATGTGAAATATCCAGGGAAAATATCCACATCATTTCAGGACACAATTGTTGTTTGTTTTCAGACAGCTACAGCACATCACTGGGATTAGTTTGATACATTTAGAGGGTCTTCTATGTGGTACCATATTTATACATCTTAAAACAGTGTTTATTTAGAAAGATAACATTGAGGCACTAGTAGGATTTGAGTTAAAAGAATCAAATGGGGGTGAAGACAAAATTTTCAAATCTGGCTGCCTAAAATGAAACACTTAAATTCATACTTAAACATCTGATACATAATTATTAAAAAATTGGCCAGACTTTCAGGGGTACTGAGCACCACCAGCTCCCACTAAATAACCTCAGTTTGTCCATCAGTGCTCAGAACCGATGACAATGAGGTTATTTTTAGAGTTAAGCACCTACCCTTCGGCATCCAAGTTTAAGAATTTTGTCCTATCTTTTTAATGCCCCATCCTGAAAACACTTCCGGTAACAGAAAGTGCTCACAATTCATAAAGTTAAGTATGTGTGTGAGACTTTGCAGGATCCTAGGCGTAAGGATGAAATTCACCCTGTCCAAGGTTCATACACCACTTACATCTCATTTAACGGTTTCCTCTTGCTCCTATTGAAGTCTAATGCAAAACTCCCACTTGCTTCAGTGGTTGAGGATCAAGTCCATAGTCATTAAAAACGGGATAAGTGGAATGTTGGCCTTTGTTCTGGCCCTCTGCATAGAGGTTAACTATATCATCAACAAATCAGAAGTTTATTTTAAAATAAATATTGTTAATTGATTTTAATTATGAAAGAGAAAAGGCTGCAATTAATCAAAACTATGAATTCAGGACATGTCGTGGCACAGTATCTATAAATCACACTAACTTTTTGGGTCTAAACTGTAATACCCAGTAGCACTGGCACCAGTGCAGAGAGTACATTATTTCTCGCTTCTTGTGCTGTTCATGCCACCTTCTTCTGTTTAATAATTCCAGCACTCAGGACAACACATTTATTTTTACCTATTCCATCTGCAAGCTGGGTCCATTTATCTTTCGCTTATTAGGTTCTTCTGGCTTTAATGGGCAAGCAGTAAACTGATGTTAATTTATTGTGCACCAATGAAGTTCTTTTGACTGGGCCATAAAATAATTCTACAGTGAATTTACAACCCCCAAAAATCAGGGCTGCCAAAACATGAAAGTCACATCACAGACAAGGGGAGTGTTCAGTTCTTGCAAATTTTCCTCACTGGGAGGAAAAGGTAGCCTGGCTGTAGGAGACAGATATATAATGTTCCTAAAGACCCTTATTAAAGATCTTAATAACTTCAGATTGATCTGATGACATTTTATTTTTAACACGCTCATTTAGGTTCCTTGAATTTCAAGTATAATCTTTTCCTCCGCATTTTTTTATGTTAAATTAATAAATCAATTGGTGAGCTAAGTCAGCTACTGGCTAAACCCTTTAAACTCCAAAGATCTGCAGCACAGCATCACACTCTAAAATGTCAGAGGAGTCCTTCTACACACTGACTTCTGTTTCCATGTATTCCATGAAAACGGAGGGAGGGAAATCTGTCTGATTTCTGCCATCAAGGATGGGTTCCAGCCAGACTTCAAGTCTCTCCAAAATGTGGGAAAGAAGCCAGTAGGGAGTCCCAAAAACAGGTCACTCCCAACCAGGATGGGAGCTGGCAAGTGCATCTGTCTCCCAACAGATCAACTCTTGTATAATTTCCCAGTATATAAGAATATTATTTCTGAATATGTTTCATTTCTGATTTGCATATAGTATGGCTAATTCCAAGTTTCTCTCTACCTGAGGGCACTTTGTAAAACTTATGGAATCAGCAGCAAGATAAATTGCACTAATTTTGAATAAAGTATATTTCAAAACATTTTTGATATTCAAACTTATAATCATATTCCTCAGTTTCACATTCAAGACTTTACACAACTCTGCCCCACCTACATTTATTTATGAACGTTCATGACCATAATCACTAAGCCTTATCAATTAATTTACTGACAGTATTGCCAATAAAGTGCTATGCACATCCATGTTACAGCATAAACAATGATTACTCACAAAAACCCCTACATTAAACCATTTTTAAGGTTGCAAAGTAAAGACTCAAAAGTTCGGCAATGCCAGAAACCATACTGTAGTGACGAGCACCATAAAAAAGCCATGAGTAAACTAATAATTCTGCCTTCATAGCAGGGTTTGAATAGCATATAGTAAATAAGGCATAGGGCCACACACTGAATGATGAGAAAATGTGAGCACCATCCGATCTGTACACTGAACGAGGCAGGAGTCTTGTGGGGAAAAAAATAGTGGGTAATCATGTGATTAAAAGACCTTCATAATGGATACACACTTCCTAACTTTTGAACACTTCCTCACCTGCTTGCTTTCCTATCCACTCATCTGCTTGCAGTCCCAACCTCCCTCCCTGGGCTCCTCATCCAATTTCAGTAACTTCCCTCCCCCAGCTCCTTGGCCCAGTGAATCCCAGTTCTGCCCTTGTACCTAGCTCCTAGTAGATCTATCTACCAACTGCTCTAATTTACACCACTGGTGTATGTGACATTATGCCAGTGAAGAATCTACCGTGCCTCCTTTCTGCCCTTCCTCACCCCCATACACCAGGGATGGAGAGGAGGCAGTTGGCACAGGGCCAACTTCATCACCTTTACACCCACATGTTCCCCTTCACCAGGAGAACTCTCTAGGAACCCTCAAAGCCAGAATCCAGACCCTTTATTCCACCTAAATGGTACAAAGGAGCCAGCTCATAATCTAGAATCTAACCCAGTATCATTTTATACTTGTTATTCCACAAGCAAAGAATCTATGTTTAACTGTAGCTTCAAAGTGCTAGATTTTGACCAGATTGCAAAACTATGGAGGGCTCCCTCCTGACTCCTCTGCATGGACTACCCAGATCTCGGACCTGGGCACTCCAGGGTAAAAGTTATGCACCTGAATATCTGGCCTGTTCTTTTTCTCCCTACTGGAGTAAGTTGATAGGGAAGAGTAAGAAATTTAAGCCTTAGTTTGCTCCAACCAAAAAAACCCATGTCATCTAGCAGAGGATAGGCCAGCAGTAAATTATAACTTCCTCCTTTGGTTGTTTAGCATCTCAATACTTTGTTCCTTTTCCTCTATGTAAAGTATACAATGGAATTGCTTCTACCAGCATGTTGTTCAATCCTGAGAAAAAGGCTGGATAATTTTGTGACCTCTAGTCAAATGGGTAGCCATGGAAGACAGTGATGAGAGTAATGAAGCCTTATGGCTCTGGCAGTAATTTATGATCGTAAGGAATTTTTCTTCCTTCCTTAACTTCTATAACTTAGCACAAATGATGACGAGGAGAAGAGTTGATGTTCTGGCCCACTTGGTTGTCTGCCTTCCTCTAAAATGTCAGGGACTAGGCACTGCCAGAGACAGAAGGTCAGTGATTGAATGTGCTGAAGCAAATCCTGCATTTCAGAATGATAGAACCACTGAAGTTACAAACAGAGACAATTATATTAAACTACCAGGGAAGTGCTTTTGGACAGACTGCCCCCCTTTGTGATAGCCTGGCGATGGACAGCACCCCTCCCTTCTTGCCCCAGCATGCTAAACCTTAGAACAGTTGTTGTGTCTCGATATTTTCCGATCCATGTTCTCTCCCTTTTCCCCTTTTTTCTCTTTTGCTGTTCTTTTCCTCTTTTTCATTATTTTTGCTCTTTTCCCTCAGTGACCCATCTCCCCGTTCACCAGAAGGTCACCTGCAGGTCAGTGGATGACTGCGACATCATCCTTCTTGCTCTCACTACTGAGCTGAGATACAAACCTCTTTCCCTGGCCTGTAGCCCTAGATGCATAAGGTGTTCCTGTGGCCAACTGTGCTAGGAACAGTTGCAGGATTAGGAGAAGATAGGCAGGTTTCAAGGCTGCCCGCCCTATTATCCACTTGTAATGGGGAGTCAGCAGATTCCCTTAGCCCCATTGATCCTGCCCTCTGCCCTGCTGGATTAGTCTGGTTCCTGACACTTTTGCCCATAAGAATGCCTAATCTTCAGTTTGGGAAACAGTGAAATCACTTTTAAAATGACAATATTTGCCAACAGCTCCCACAGGCCAGTAGATAGAGTGGCACAGGTTCCTCTTATTCCAAGGACAAGAAATAAATGCAATGTTATAACCTTCATCCTGCCTAGATCATTCCGCTCCATGTGGTTTCTCATCAGGCCACATCTAAAACACAGATCATAAACTCATAAACTAGTGCCAGCTATGCTCTTTGGCCATTGTAAAATAATACCCAACAGCAATAGAAATTGTTGGTAAACTGTGACTTCTTAATAACTGGTGGAAGTGTGCAAATGAAGAGAAAAGTGTGCTCAGTACTGAGAGAGGCTGCTCAGCTCAATGTCAAAGCCAGCCAGCTCCCCTGCAGCTGGCAAAGAGAGTGCATGTATAAAGTCCAGGTTGCTTATAAAGGTCCTTTGGGTCTTTGACGGGCCATAAAACAAAAACACTCAATAACATAAATCAAAAGCAATGATACAAGTTCCAGTTCTCTCAAGTGGATAATAAAAGCCCCATCTTTCCCGGCTTAGCTCTTTGTACCCGAGCCAACTCTGGCAAACCACCAAGGAGAAGAGAGAGGAAATACTCACTCCCCAACCCTCGCCCTTTTATATCTGGGTCATCTTAATTGATCCCAGTTGATTCCCTCATCACAGAGTTCCCTCAACCAGCCTCATCTACTGGCACTTGCTTCCCATTCCTGGAAGCTGAGGCAACAAGTTCCCATCTCTTGCGTCACAGAAAGTTTTAACCCCTTCACAGCCAAGCCCTATGTGGCGTTGTACTGCTTGTCACAATCATAAACTTGGCTCCAATTTATAGTAAGAGAACAAGACTTCTAATGTTATAGATTCAAGAAACTTTCTTCCTGCATCTGACGAAGTGGGTTACATCCCACGAAAGCTTATGCCTGCAGAAATTAAATTTGTTAGTCTTTAAAGTGCTACAGGACTCTCGTTGTTTTTCCTCTACAGAAGTTTCTCTTTGACTTCAACTTGTTCTGACTGGACTATATACAAATTATTCAAATAACCTAAAAAGCCAGTATTATTAAATAAATCTTTTCCATTCATCAGCCTCAATGGCTGATCTGTTTGGACATAACTGAAACATGCTCTCCTTACTTGATGGAACTGCTACTTGGCTCTGCCCATGTGCAATTTCTTCTTCAAAATATTTGCTTTTAACTAGGTTAATTGTTTTCCTCTGCTCACCTTGACTATGTCATGAAGGTAAATGCACAACTAACCTTACAAGACCTTTTCCCAGAGAAGAAAGTCATTTATCATCACAAGAACTATAGCTGATCTAAACCATTAACAGCATACCTGCCAAGTGACCTGCTTATGGCAGGGCAAGACCACAATCAGCACAGGAGATTCTACAAACCCTCAGCAAACATGGCTTCATTTGGTTTGAGTTGTCACTTTACTCCTTTCCCTTTCACACTCCAATAAGTTTGCTTGCATTCTTGCCTGAATGTCTTACGTTATCTCCTGACAATAGTGAGATTGTGCACCACTAACTGCATCCTTAAACTACTATGATTATGTGCTATTGGGAGGGGCTGAGAAGTCACTGAAAGGTGTAAGTATAAATAAATTAGTTCCACTTTCTGCAAGTGGCAACTCTATTAGTGAATTGCATTTCCCCATCCATAGGAAAACAATCATGGCTTGGGAAAACACATGCTCTTCTCATGTGCCAACAAGCACTGCCCTCATCAGGTGTCAGCAGTCCCTTATGGCTACAGGTATCTGAATCTAACAGGACCCTAGTAACACCGGTGATGTTATGTACACTCTCTGGTATACTGAGATGTTCCTACTCCTCTATAATTGTACTCATGCATGAAAAACTATTGTTATGGCAGGAGGCACCATGTGGTGCTGTTACAGTATTGCAAGTTCTTTTTCTTAGTGTGCGAGCAAATGTTCAATCTTGAGAAGATAAGCAGTGTGTGTTGCTGTGTGGTTATACAAAGTTCTGGATACAGGGAACTGTGCAAACAGCAGAAGTGGTTCGTTTCTGCCTGGTCTCTGATTGGAGTCAATTTTTGAGCAAGAGTGGCTCCCTAGCAGCCGGGCATTGATGCTTGGCACAGATTCCTGAAAGAAGGAATTGCCTGCTTGTGACCTGTTTCTGACCACTTCTGTTCCATGACTCATGCGTACATGTAAAATAAAACAAGTTACATTTAGAATAAATCCAGAGTATGCATCACTGATTTTTCCTCTACTGGGAAGCTGACCTGTAAGGCCCTGGAATCTTCCACCACTTGGCAAAGGGTTAACACAATATTGAAATTGAATAGATTCAACCAATCTGTATTAAATTATTATATATTATTAATGATTTGTATTGCCATAGCACAGGGGTGGCCAAACTGTGGCTCGTGAGCTGCCTGCAGCTCTTTTATAGTTAAAGGGCAGCTTGCGGAGCTCTCTATGCCCTTCCCCCCATTCTCCACCTACCAGACTATGATGGGAAGCTCGGAGCTTCTGTCCTGCAGTGGGGTTGTGGGGCTAGATGATTCTGCCCTGCAGGGAGGGGAGTCTTGGAGGGTCAGTAAGTTTGGCCACCCCTGCCGTAATGCATAGGAGCTGGATTTGGTTTAACTAGCACCATCATGCCTATAGTGAAGTATATGCCTATAATTCAGCAGATGACAAGGGCCAACAAGAGAGTCACTTTGATACGGTATGTCACAATACCTCTATTTTGCTTCTTAGGTCAAAATTGTGCACACTGGATCTTATACATAACCATGCATTCACTACACATCAGCAACCACTGGAGGATATCTAACACTGAGATTTTGGAGATCCCTCTAGTGGCAAGGCACGGATGTTTTAACTGTTGGACCAATGTCAAATGCTCTAGGTATATCCTAACAGAGCACACCTGCTGCGCTGGTGAATGTGTTGGGTAAAATGTAACGGTCTAGTTGTCATAAGGAATGTTAATATAATGATACCAGTGCAGCGGTGGATCAAGAGTTAGTGCAAAACCATCTACCTCATGGGCAGGCAATTCACTAGTACACGACAAAACATAAACAAACTCCCTTGAAATGGGGAGCTGGACAGGATATAAGAGTAACATATATTAACTTCCAACGTACAAGACGACCCAGAATTCTGAAGAAAATAAGATGACATTAGCGGCCTGCAAGTATATCTGCTCAGCTCTCACAGCCTAAGCGTGTTGGGGTGTTCAGTCCCCAAATGGGAGACCTTCAAGAAAAATCCTGGGGGTTGCATAAGATAGGGATAATTGTTTTGTAGACGGTAACCATCTCTCCAAGTCCAACCTGAACCAGTGGCCCACATAGTATTTCAAGTAAAACATAGGACAGTCTATTCCTGTTACCTTCTGAGCCAAACTCAATAAACACCTTGGGCTGGCTACATTTGTCCCTGCTGGAAGGAATCACACACCAGCGAAGATTTTGGTCCATTATATCAGCAACTGCTATGACATTTCAGTATCTGATTTTGCAGATGGTTCCTGAATACAAACTATGTAACTGAGGCATTGTGTAGCAGCATATGGTCAAAGAGTCAATAAAAAGATTGATTAAAGAGGTGTATCTTTGCTTCTCTGTTGTTTCAGAATCTTTTTTAATACACTGCTCTAGATCTGGTGGCTCTGTCTCAAGCATGAAGTATTTACAGCTGACTGTGTTGCTGAAATGTTTCAATAAAACAAACATTTAGAAGCATGTCCTGCCACAACATTCTGTTACAGTTGGCTTCAGTGATTGCTCTATATTGTTTAACCCTCATTATTTTCATTGTTGTGCGTGTGTGGTGCTTTGGGGGTTGGAAGGGAAATCTGGTACTGACAGCCCTGAAGAAAGAAATTCTCCCTTTGTCCATTAAGTCCTTGACCTTTATGATGAAACTGTCATCACAGGTGACAAGCAGTGGCAATAAAGTTGAGCTGATGGTTTTGTGGACGACCTAAGGGTGAAAGACTCTGTATCCCATTACCAACCTCCTGTGTGAGCCACCCTTCCCTCTCCCAGCCTCTTCTGATGAACTGTAGAGATTTAATCATTTTAACTGGTCTCTGTCAGTGCAGCAGTGACAAATCCTCACTGCTGACCTGCTCATTTCCCGACAACTTCACACAGCAGGGCAGTGATGAGCGTCAGTCACTCTGAGACCTACTTATTCCTAAAAGGGACGTTCATTAAAAGATTAAAATAGATTCTAATTGATAAATTGGATACTAATTGTCACAAGTTGGGGGTGGGGGCTCGTTTGGCTTTTTTGTTCTGTTCACAAATACTCATATTGGGGCTCAGACCAACTAGAACTGTGCCCCAAGTTCAAAATCAGGGGCTAAGACTGTTAATGTCTCTGGGAAGTTGGCAAATCGCCCGTCTCACCGTAGCTCGCATTCCTTGGTCCTCCAAACCCACACCTTCCACTCCAATCTCCTGCCAACCCCTTTGAGCCAGAGGAACCCGCAAAGGTATCTAGAGTATAAAAATGGCGTAGGAGGTTCCTGGCAAAGAGGATAGATATGGCTGGAGCAGAACGAGAAGACCCAGTGATAGAGAGACGTAGGTAATTATAAAGAAAGATAAGAGACAACTGTCAGGTGTGGGAGGGCAGCACATAGGAGCGAGGCAGTGACTGTGGAGAGTTCTCTGAGCCTCCAAGCCAACATGCAGTGGGTTGGTTCACCTCCAAACTGCAGAGTTTGTTCTGTGATTCCTTTCATAAACCACACTCTATAAGGACTACTTAATGCCAGTGAGGATCCACTTGTCTATTCCTCAGGGCTCAGCATTTCTGTTCCGCATGAAATTCCAGCATTCTGAAATTTCCTTTCTTCCCAAATCAGAAGAAAAAAGTTAAAATTATGAAATTTCCTGTGAAGTGAAAATTCTGAAAAAATTAATTTAGGAAATATTGAAACAATTTTTAGTTTTCCCATTTATATTATAATTTATTATTATAATTGTAACATAACGTAACACTTTTATATTATTCTCACTGAAGCTGGTGGGCATAACCATTGCCTGTCATTCAGGATAAATGAAAGTAACAATCAAATTCTTTTATGGAACCAGATAGCTAAAACACTAGGAGCCAGCACACAAAACACAGGCACATGGCAATACTTGAGTAGAAGCTGAACCATGTGGCCCCCAAGGGCTGTCAGGGCTGGGGCATTGATTGGTGCAGCTGTGTGCAAAAGGCAGCAGAAAACGTCAGAAGTACACAAAGAATGAGCAAAGAAGCACTAGGCACAGCCAGAGAAGCCCTGGTAGTATGACCCTGAGAAAAAAAGCTAAAAAAGAGAGAGTATTTGGGTACAATGCTGTCTGAAAGGGGCCTGGAACTGTGAGCAAAGAAACTATATCTCCCATTGTTAGATTCCTATTGTGTTCAGGGAAAGAGGACTTTGTACATTCTGTCAAAATAAACAGGATTGCATCAAAGAAATACCAGACTCCATCATTAATTTCTCCTCCTAATGGAAACAGATTGCTAGCCCCTGAAAATTGGCTAACAACTCTGGTCAAATAGAGGTAGATATTATAAATTACAGTATAAAAGTCAAAACAATAAGTCAAAATGAAGTGTTAGGCCTTATCAAAATGCTTTGATCATTTTCATTGAAATTGTTTATTGACTTTGATACATTCCTGCAAAACTTTTTAATTTAATTGAATCAGCATTTCCTGATTTCATTGGAAAGTTTTGGACCACTGCAACTCAGGACCATTTATAGTCCATAAGAACAGAGCCACCAGATCTAGATTAGAGTATTTAAAAAGATCCTAAAACAGTAGAGAACCAAAGAAACACCTTGTTATTATTGCACAGGGCAAAATATACCGGTAGTATCTTGTCCAGAGACTGTAAATGATGGATGTTTAATTATCCTAAGAATTGGGGTACGAATCTTTTTATTTTTTTATTTTAATTTTTTATTGTTGTACGATACGTTTATTTAAAACAAAGTTGGTGGCTTTCCCCCTGCCCTCACCCCTTCTTTCCTGCTTCTACATTAACACAGCATTCACAGTGAAAAAACTCCCACCTGCATCCAGCACATAATAGAACTCTGTGTACCAAACCAGTCAAGCAGGATGTAGGTTTCAGCCATTTTAAATAGTAAAAGATCTCCTGGTAATATGCTAACAGAATTTATTTTCTAGATATTACCCAGCTTGCCAGAGATACCCAAAGTGCTCCATAATCACATGCTAAAAAAATCAGAGCCTGTTTTGTTTGTGTACATGGAAATTTGCCAGACACAAGGTCTGAAGTGATTCATTTCATACCTCAAATATTTTATGAAGTGAAGAATCTTCTGTTTCTGAAAGAAATTAAAAAGTTATTTCCCTTTAGTCCTGTCTGTTCATGCTGTTGCCTGACTGCGAGGTGATTAAGATGGATGGATGGGATAACAGATACTCCTTTATGAAGAAGCAGCAGCATATTTTAGTGTACTCAGAAAAACACAGAAGTATATTGTTTCCATATATTTCAGCTGCACTTGGAAAAGCCTCTCCTTACACTTGCTGCAGGTGACATGAATAAATAGTGCAGTTATCACAAGGTGCTATAATGCTGCATTACAGCAATTTTATTGTTGTACTGAGGATTTTGGCAATTATTTCCAATATATCCATGTCACCTGGCTAATTCCTTTGGTGCACTCTATGCCAAACGTATTTCCCAACCCTACCTCCCCACACAGTAATACCGCCTTTCAATTGCTCTTGTTAACAGGTAATCTGCAAACAAAATGCTATATGACCATATGAACTCCAGCTCAAAACGTCAATTAAGGAAGAAAACTGTGAGGCTGACAGTTGTCAACTGAGCATCATTTCCATAGGCTTGCACTGGCACTGTTAAATTTTCGATTGACATCAAAAGCAAATAATTTAAAAATCAATCCTCTCAGTGTAAGTGCTCAAATCCCTACCGAAATAGAGCTCTCTCCCTGGCTACAGATAGAGGGTGTTCATCTCAGATAAGAGAAGGGATGGTTTTGTGATCTAGGCATGACAGCAGCTGGCAGGTTCTATACCCAGCTCTGTAAAATGTGGATATTCCTATTTAACCAAACTCACAGAGGTACTGCATGGCTAAATTAATTAATGTTTGCAAAGTACTTTGAAAGTGTTGGATAAAATATGCAATGTGTTATCACTGTAGCCATTTAAGTTAAAAGCTTATTGAAACCTTACCAAAATATTCCAGTTCAACTAATCAAATTAATTAGCCAACATGAAAAGAGCTGATTAATCATGAAGTTAATTGGAATGACACTATTATCTAACAGTTTTCTTTGACAGACCTCAGACCCATCCCCACCTCCTATTGTACCAACACACCAGAGAATCATAGAATTTAGAGCAGAAGGGACCTCAAGAGGTCATCTAGTCCATCACCCTGTACTGAGGCAGAATGAAGCATACCTAGATCATACCTAACATATGTCTGTTTAACCTGTTCTTAAACCCCCCTCAATGATGGGGATTCTATAACCTCTCTAGGTAATCTGTTCCAACCTATCCTTATAGCTAGAATTTTTTTTCTTATATCTAACCTAAATCTCCTTTGCTGCAAGCTAAGCCAATTACTTCTTGTCCTACATTCAGTGGACATGAAGAATAGTTAATCACTGGACTCTTCATAACAACCTTTTATATATTAGAAGATTGATATACCCTTCCTCAGCTTTCTGTTTTCTAAACTGCACATGCCTGATTCTTTCAACCTGTACTCACAGATCATGTTTTCTAATACTTATGTTTTTTCTTTCTACTGGACTCTCTCTAATTTGTTCACGTCTTTCTTAACGTGTGGTGCCCCAAACTGGACACCAAACTCCAGCTGAAGCCTCGCCAGTGCCCAACTACAGCTAAACAACTATCTCCTATGTCTTGCACATGACACTCGTTAGTACATCCCAGAATAATAATTACCTTTTCCTCAACAGCATCACATTGCTGATTCATATTCAGTTTGCGATCCACTGTAACCCACAGATTCTTTTCTGCAAGTACTGCTGCCTAGCCAGCTATTCCCCATTCTGTATTTGTGCATTTAGGGAAGAAATCCACACATCTTTTCCTATGTATTTTAAACAGTTTTATTTTAGATGGATATTAGACGTTCCAGCCCAATAGGAGTCAAAGCCAGGAATTCCATTTGCCTAGATTGCTCTCTCTCTTTTTGTTGCATACACACAACCATTAATTTGAGCTCAGATATTTGACAGGTGAGCACACAATGCCATTCTGCACAGAAGCGGAGCAACACCACAATATATTTGTGTTTGCTCAGTTAAGTAGATCTATGAATTGCAAGATGCCAACTCAAGTATGAAGCTATCTGAAGTTAGTGATTTGCTTTTGCCTTTCTAGCCAGATAGACCCCTTCTTCTACTTCTCCATAAGTCTCTGAAAAATTTTTGGGTCTCCCACTTCAGCAAAACCATCCAAATAGTTTGCTAATGCCACAAAAAGTATGAACCGTTGCACGTGAAACAAAAATTAATCTTTGAGGACAAAGTGCAACTCTCAAGAAAATTTGGGGGTACAGAGCTCATGGATTCCAGCCCAGACTCCATTTTTGCATTGAAAATTTGTGAGCACAAATAATTACAAATGCAGTCTTGCACCCACAGTTATTAGAGAGAGCAATTACAACTACTTGGATTTATAATTATCGGCTTTATTCATGCAGTCAGGTATTACAGCTTACAAATGATCTTAATGGAACCCACAATAACTGAGGGTAGTAAACTGGTCAATGATAATTTGCATCCTAAAATGAAAGCACAAAAATGACATTCTAGTTCAAGCTACTCTGAATATGTGTCCCTAAATGAAGAAGATTTGGACTCATGTGGAAAACAGAGGATTTCAGAACAGACATCTTCTGAAAACACTGATTTGTCATCCTGCTAATAAACAACTTTTCCTTTCATTTAATTTCATGAAAGGCAATACTGAAAAGGACAGAATCTTCCCTTGAGAAGAAGAAACTGGAAGAGTTATGGAAACAAGAGGCAGAGCACTGAATGAAGGTCTCTGACCTACAGGAGAAAGAATGGGCAGAGATGGAGTTGTGTGTTCAGGAGAAGTGACACATTGTAGGGACTGCCTTTTTGTTCTGTGTTTGTACACAGTGCCTTGTATATGGAGTCCTGATCCATAATTGGTGCTTGTTATTATGGATTCACAATCAGGAAAGAACAGGGTACTTTTTATTGTTAAATTTCAAATTTTCCAATCTGTTACTCTGCTGCCCTTCAGTTTTAGCCAACATTTAAAGTGCTATTTACTGCATGTGTACAATAGGGCAAATCCACTCTCTAGAATACAGGGTAAGTAGCTGAGCTAGGCACTAGGATGAAGTATGGAGCTGAAGAGAGAAGGAAAGTGATGGCTACTGTAGCCCTAGGGAATATGGTACTTATCCATCTTTGTGATGAAATGTAAAATCAAGGTCTGGACTTTTTGTGATCAATTAAAAAGCCTATAGCATATTTCACAAAAAAAGTCATGGTTTTAACCTCTTGTTCCGGAATAATCCAGCTCAGGTAATTACATTCAATCTATTAAATTTATTCTGCAATATCAGTTGAATGCATTGAATTCTTCTCCATTTTCTGTCCTAAGCTGTTGACAGTTGCAATTTTCCACCCCAAAGAGGGCAGTTTTTAAATGGTCGGTAACATGAACGCTATTCATAGTTTGCACATCACAGTACTTCTCTTTAAAACTACAGTAGTTACCCAGTTACCACACAATGGTATCAAAGTTACTCAGAGCACACTAAAATTTGGAACATGCTATAACCGTGGCATCCCAACATCACTGTGTGGTGACTATTGATAAGAACTGACTTTCTGAAGATGAGCACTGTGTATCATTTTAAGTTGGCGTGGTGTTAAAGTTCCCTGCAGGATAAGAAATGCTACACAAATGTAAGTTACATCTTCATTAGATTTGTTCAATAACATTGGAAAAAGAAGAGACTTCATCCCATTTAATTATTAACACAACTGTGTTCCAGATCAACAGTTGGTAGTGCATATAGAACCTATGGGCCTGCCAGCCACAGCCTCACTATTTCTGAGAACACAGCCCAAGTGCTAGAATTTTCTGTCCTGTTAGATACTTCCATTTTGCTGACTTTTCGCATTGTTTCCAAATGCTCTCCACATTTATTTTTGTTTTTTTAAAGGGAAGGGAGGATTAGCCTGTTTAATTTGCTTTGAATTTTAAATTGCTTCTTTCCCGTTTGTGTTGCTGTACCAAAAACAAATCAAAACAAAATATATATGTTTATGGTATAGCTTCATTCACAGCTTGATATGGAACATTTAAAGAAAAGATTTTGATTGCTTGTTTCACAAATCGCTAGGAGCGAAGTGGTTAGTTTTCCACAGATGAATTGAAACCAAGGATAATTCATTTCCTGAACAACCAGTGACCTAAAAATAACCTACTCAGTAGATATTCAAATATATCTGCAACATTTTCTGCCGTGGACATTAAAAATGGCTATAGCTCTTATGAGAAGAGGAAGAGCATGATGTAGGACATAGAGGTTCCTCTTACTTTAAATATAGATCAACCACCTGTAGTTTACCGTTTAGTAACTGTGACACAGAAGCCCATTTGTGGTTCACTGATTTGCATACGCAACTCTTGTCAGGACTGACATACTCACCACACCTTCACACACTAATGTCATATTTATTTAAAAGGTGGCATGTAATATGTCATTTGAATTCTAACAGCACACTTGTCATTAATGTCTCTGTAAAATGCTTCTAACAACTCTGTTGGTGAAACTGTGGATAATCTCTGATATTATGTCCTGGAGACTGTAAACAAACAAAGGTGACAAAAAAAGGTTTCTTCTATATAAGGGGAAAGAAAATATGGTGGTAGATGCCCTGTCCAGGACAGATGGTTCTGATCTGTTACCTCTGGGTCAGCTGTGGCTAGCCCTCCTGCAGCTTTGTAAGGAGCGAGGTATGACCCTAAGCACCCATATTCACACTCTGCACAGAACTGTAACAATCTTTGTACAAAATATGTCTTTGTGAGGTATCATTTGAAAACGTGTGTGATGTACGTATGTGGTGTAAGTTAAGGATATATGCTAGAATTATAGCTAAAGTGTGTTTAAACCAGGCATGACAGTAGGATTTGGTAAACAGGTCTGCCCTAGACAAAGAAATGTGTTTGCTTCTCTGACCAGCTGCCTGGCCATCAGCCAGAAACAATGAAACCTACACCTACATAGAAACCAGCAGGGGATAGGAAGACCAGAGAAAGGAAAAAGCAGCTTAAAGTCATCCTGCTTCTTGAAACAAGTTCATTAAACTTTGAAAGATATAAGCAAGCAGGACCAACCCCAACTAAACCATCCCAGCCAGGGCTTTATCAAGCAGCACCTTAAAAACCTCTAGGGATGGAGATTCCACCATCTTCCTAGGTAACCCATTCCAGATCTTTACCACCCTCCTAGTGATAAAGTTTTTCCTAATATTCAAGCTAGACCACTCCCACTGCAACTTGAGACCATTGTTCCTAGTTCTGTCATCCGCCACCACTAGCTCCATCCTTCCTGAAACCCCTTTCAGGTAGTCAAAGGCTTCTATCAAATCTCCCCTCATTCTTCTCTTCAGCAGACTAAACAAGCCTAGTTCCTCAGCCTCTCCTGATAAGTCATGTGCTCCAGCCCCCTAATCATTTTTGTTCCCCTCTGCTGGACTCTCTCCAATTTGTTCACATCCTTTCTGTAGTTGGGGGACCAAAACTGGACACAATACTCTTCCAAGCTTCCACTTCTTGTAAGCTTCCTTTTTGTGTTTAAGCTCACCAAAGACTTCTTTGTTAAGCCAAGCTGGTCGCCTGCCACATTTGCTATTCTTTCTGCACTTTGGGATGGTCTGTTCCTGCAACCTCAATAAAGGTTTCTTTAAAATACAGCTCTCGCTCTCTTTCTGATGCCATCTTACTCTCCTAACAGATAGACGTGAATCCATGTTCCTCCTGCACGCACATCAATGGGTGGGGCATAGACCATCATCATGTGGTTTTCAGAGGTGATGCTTCCAGGAGATAAAATTGCAGAGATGCATCAGAACTAACCTCCTCAAAACCTCAGCAACAGGAAATTTAAATCCAAAGACAGATCCAGATTCAAGTTTTGCAGCTGGGATCTCTCTGTATACTGAACTAAATCAAGCACCCTCTAACCCCCATCCCCAACTTTGGGCCGTTGAAAATTCACATTCAACTTCTGCAGCTCAGACCCAATCAATATTAGCAATACTGCAGTTTCATTTCATATAGACTTTGATAGGCCCCTTCACAATGTAGCTTAATCTGCTGGCATTTTCCTCTGGAAAGTGCACATGACTCAGAGGTATATAGGCAGAAACAGCAGCTAGGGAGACAAGTGGAACCAGGGATCGGTCAAAGACCCATAAATCAAAGCATTTCATAGTACTACCATCAGCCATCTAACAACTGGAACCCCATATGCTTACTGAAACAATCCGAGTTGAGAGCTAAACACATTGGAATCTCAGATTGAGCATAGGGCTCCTCAGTTGCTTGTAAGTACTATGTACGCAAGTATTTCAAGGTCTGATGGATCTCGGGGCCTGATTCTCCCTTCAGGGTATGAATAACTCCCAACTAAGTCAATGGCGAATTGGGTCCAAGGGCATTAATGTGCATAGCAATTTCTGTGTGGGACACTGAAAAGCAAGCTGACATAATTGAGATCTGTTTTGATAAGTGGGCCCCAAAATTTACCCTATTAATTGTGAGCTCAACTGTAAAAAACTTTATAAAGCATCACAATAATCTATAACAATAAATGTTGATGGGAAAAGTGCAAAAAGGAGACAAAGACTGAATTAGTCTAAAGAACAAGGCAACATGATAAAAAAAGAACCCTCAGTAGTGTCTCAGTCTGTCTTAGGTCAGGATTGCCATTGACAAGCAATGACCAATGAATTTGATTTAAGAGATTTGGTGATGGGGCGGGAGGGCACAAAAGGAAAAAACAAAACCGGTTAAATTGCAGCCTAAACTTGAATTACACTATAAAAACAGAGAAAGCGTCTCGTTTGGATTTGAAAGGTGCATTCAAGTTTGACTACAGTATTTCAAAAGCCTGAAAAAGCAGAATGCTCCGGAAACTGATAAGAAATAAATATTATCCAAAAGCCAAAGTATCTGTGCAGTACCTGCCAAGTTGTTTCTTCCATAAACATCACCACAGAATTTGTGCCAAAAGAAAAGGCTCTGAGACACTCAGCAAAGTAGTGAAGTTCAGGAAACAAAGAAGGGTAATGGGAGTTTGGACCATAAATTAATGCTGATTTTTTTAAAATGTGAAGAAGCATTTCTTGACATTAGTAGATATTAATCAGAAGCACATGCCTCCCTGTGCTAGGGATGAAAATCTCAGATTTCATGCTTAACAAGGTGTTGTCTGCAGACAGTAAGACATCCTTTCTAATTCATACTGAAGGAGAATTTTGAATCAGTCTGATTCAGAATGGTACTGACTAATCTTTCAGACTGCAGAGAAATTCTTCAGAGGAATACCCCTGAAGGAAATGGAATAAGTATACAGAGAAAATTCTCAACTAGGTCATTTTAGGGTCTCTTGTCTCTCACACGCAGAGATTTGGTTAATTTACCAAAAATTATCAGCCATGATATAAACATAAATATACAATGCAACACATTTTATATAGTGACTTTTAGACAAACTTTACTTCCTAATGGATTTAAAAAAAACAGTTATACACTTGGGCCAGATTTCGATACACTTACTCCACACGTGGTCTTATTGAAATCATAGGGGCCATAAGTAGAGTAAGGTGCTAGTTGGCTTGAGTAATAGTACCAGAATCTGGCCCCTTAATAATAACAACAAGAGAGAGAAATGAACAGGTGTGGCCAAGGGTAAAAAGATACATTTGAAAATTAAATTTGAGAAGATCTGGAGAATCAATGAGAAGTACAAGAAAGTTGTTCAAGGCAGTAGACACTGCAAGGGAGAAGTTTCTTGTATGAACAGGAGCCAGTGTGTGTGAAAGGACAAAATAGAGGTCAGGGATACCGTAGAGGAGTGGAAGGGAACTAGAGACAGATGCAGTGTCCATGAAGTGAGTTGGGGCAAGTCTGTAGAGAATTATGAAAACAAGAAGGGTGGTTTTGAATTAGACAAAACCAAAAAGCTTCCTGGCCCATAAACCTGTATTAATTCTAATATTTTCAGACTGAAATGGAGGCTTAAACTTTAACTCACTGTGGAATAAATAATCCCCAGAGTGAGATAAAAGCCCTTTGTGCTTTAATGCCTAGGATAGAACCTGGGTCCAATCATCTTCATAAATGTCACAGAAACTTGCTGCTTAAACAAGGTCTGCTTGAAGGTCCATACATTATTTTCTTGGCTAAAAGCTTCCTTGTTACAGTTAAATTAGATTATTCCGAGATGCTGAAAAGATTTTTATTTTTTAAAGAGTAACACCGACTAACATTTTTACAGTGGAAACGTCAGAACAAAAGGGTATTGATATAGTAAATTTAACAAACTACATCCCTGAGAACAAACTGTTAATTAGAGTGCCAGCTGCATCCAGCCCCATCCTTTGAGAGTAATGAGTGAATCACTTAGGCATTTAAAAGTCTATTTAAACTTGATTTAACTGTTTTGATGGAGAGAAGTGAAGTGTGAATTCCAAAATGTTAATTGTGTTAAACAATTGGCCAAAACTTGAAAAGAATCATAGACCACTGTGTAATGACAAATAGGTCGAAGTCCACGGTGTGGGGTGGGGGAAATAGCCAAGTTCAAGAGAATAGTAGGTGGCAAGAGAAGTTAATGGCAACAAGCCAAGTTTGACCATAAAACGACTTGGATTGATTGATTAATTTTAAAAGAGCTACTCTTTTCACGTCAGCAAGAATAACGTATGTGTTTTTTGTTTGTTTTTGTGTATCCTCAGAGATTTGGTCCCACGGTTGTCTTGGAACTGACATGCAGTAGATGGCTGGAAACAATAAATGTGCGATCTGTGTTTTCTTTGATTCCTTGTAAGCCATGAAAATAAAATAAGTTGATAGTATCTGCAAAAGTAATGGTGTCTCTGTATGTCAGTTGTTCAAAAAACATGCATGCCATTTGTTTCCTAGCAAGGATGAACACACCAGGACAGAAAACAAACTGAACTCCATTGTTCTTGGTCAATTCCAAAAGCCATTGTTTTAGCACCTCAGCTGGCTAGAAGATTTAAATTTCTTTTCTGTGTTAATAGTTCAGCTGTCTGAATCCCCTCTTTTCTATGTATCACCAGACAATTTGTTCTACATGCATGAAATAATAAAAACCTTGCTAACCTACTAGGCAATGTACAAGGCCCCCCAAAAGTCATCTTTAGACAGTAGCCACTGACAAATAGTGCTAGTTGATGGCCAGAAGCAATACCAAAGGGAATAGCTAGTGCACTAAGAAGCTCGTCATTAGCTGAGATAATGCTTAATTCTGTGAGGATTACAGCTGTAATAAACCACATTCAGTGATTTTACAATACCAATAATATATTAGAAAGCTAAGCACTGTTTGGTGGCTGGAATACTGAGCTGCACAAAATCTCAGTCAACATCATACAGGTAACAACCTATTTTTCTCTCTCAAGGCAAGAGAAGATTTAGTTCTGGTTTCAATAATTCATACACAGCTGGGTTAAAATTCTCAATTACTGTATTTCTGCAGTTAAACTGAATACACTTTTACAAGCTATAACTGGGAAAGCACGTTACAAAACCCAAACACCTGACCGACCGTAAGTGAAATTGAAATGAAATGCAATTCTTCCAGTGGTAAAAGTCTGATTATCAGCAATTCTTTCAGTTTTCTCTTGTGAACTGAACAGATTCTAATGGATCTGAATAGTTATCTGATTGACACATTGGAGTAAGAATCACCAGGAACAGAGGCAGAAGGAATGCATTGTGTTGAACAATAAGGATGGAATTTTCAAAGTCCTCTCCGGGATGCGTAGGATCCTAATAGGAATTAAACATACAAATCTTCTAGGCAACTGAGAAAATTCAAGCCTAGAAGTCCATTCCTGCAGGTTCCAGATACTAATTCCCATTGATGGCAAAAAAGTCTAGCATTAGATGTCTGGAAACACATCTGCAATAACACACTAAGTGGTTAGAAAGGAAATGGTTTCAAATAAGGGGTATCATATAGTATGAATATTTTTTAAAAGAATTATCGTACTAAGAGCAATTTACAAAGTCATTTCTGCCTAATTTTCTATCTGGCTTTTTGGGAATTATGTGTCAGCGTACACAAACATATTGTTACCGGCACCAAAAAGATACCATGGTCAGCAGCTTCCTTCACTCTATATCAATTCAACATGTCCCCCCATGTATCAGCAGAGAGCAGTACTGTAAACAGAGGCGCAACAGCATAACTTGGTTATGAAAATATAACAAAATAAATTACCCATACCAATTTAAGTTAAATTGTTATGGCTGGCAACATCAATGACACACAGTGGGCAAGTGCTAGATTTGGCTTGAACAACTGACTCCCTTTAGCAGCAATAAGGCAGTGTGTCTCAGTCCCCAGAACTCTATCCCTGACGTCATGATGTTTGTAATGACCTGCCTCTACTAACACAACTCAGTTATGATGCTGGATTAAATATTAGCAACAGCTGCCTGTTCAGACATGCAATATGTTAAAGCAGTGCCACTTTTTGGCACTGTGGAGACACAGGTCCTCATGTATTGGCCACACCCAATTTCCATTGAGAGCCCCTGAGAGGGAAAGCAAACTGAAGGGGAGCCTGTTACAGTTCCCTGATCTGGGGATTGTCACTAAACCAATCTCAGCCCTGCCACAGAGTAGAGCAGCCTAGGAGCTTCTCTAATTTATGTTGCTTATGGTCAGACAAGGGCCCAACCACCAGCCAAGGATAGCCATAACAGAGTACCTCCTCACCCCTCACATATCCTCTACTCCAAGGGCTGCATGGGGTGGATAACAGAGGAGCTGACTACACTGGCTCTACAATGGGAGGAATCTTTAGCTGGAGAGATTAACCAATATCCAGTTCTAGGAGTGGCACAAAAGAGGTTGGGTAGGCCAGAGAATCGGGCTTATTGATTTATTTTGTGTAAGGCCATGTCTACACTACAAAATTATGTTGACCTAATTTATGCTGGCAAACAGCCACTGCAGTCATTAAATTGCTTGTGTGTGCACATACTCAGCCCCTTGTGTCGGCAGAGTGGGACATTGTGAGATGGCTCCTGGAGGCCAGTAATAGTCTACGTAAACAACACAGTGTCTACACTGATACTGCATCAACCTAATTACATCGACTGCGACTCTGTGCTGCTCGGAGAGGTGGTGTAACTAAATCAGCAGCGAGCAGCACTTAGGTTGGCAGGAGCCAAATTTAAGTGAAGCACTTCCACAGCGAAGCTGGTGCAAGATATCTTACAATGACCTAACTGTGTCATTTAGACCAGGCCTTATTTAGAGCAAGGGCTTGAGATTCAAAACTCCTGTGTTTCTGTTCCCAGCTGCAAGAATTGTGTATGACCTTGAGTAAGTCATTTAGCCTCTCTCTGTGCCTCTTTTGTACCCATCTGTATGAAGAGGATAATGCTGACCTGCCTTACAGGGGACTTGTTAAATTAATGGTTGCAAAGCACTTTGGGCCAGATTTTAAAAGGTATTGTGGTAAAGTCAGGCCTGATGGCAATAAGAGTATACCTGGGCCGGTATGAGGGCCCAAAAGGATTAAAAACCCTCTGCAGAGCAGAGCAGGGCAATTAGCAGCACCTGGACCCAATGAAGGGCCAGGCCAGGCCAGGCCAGGCCAGGGGTATTTAAACCCTGCTTGCCCTAGAGGAAGGGGAGGGAACACATGCAGGAAAAGCTCCCAGAAGGTCTGGAGTAGCTGTAGGAGAAGGTTCTCTCCTGGTCAGGAGACAGAGTTTTGCTACAGTCAGCAGAGACAAGGTAGCTGGGGGCGTCCTGACTGCACGAGGCAGAGGTAAAGCACGAGACCCACGATGGGGAAGTTGGCAGTTTGCCACAGTATGTATTGTTGCTGCACTCAACATCCCAACACCGAATTGATTTAGGAGCCTAAATCCCATTCGTTGCTGATTGGATTTAGGATTGTACATGCTTAAATCCCTTTTGAAAATGAGATTCAGGTTCCTAAATCTGTTAGGTGTTGGGATGCTGAGTAGAGCAACACCCAAATACCTTTACAAATCTTGACCTTTGACAAGTTTACCCTGCCCCCTCCTCCATTCTGTCACTCTCTCTATCATCACTCTGTTGTTCTCAGGGCCACTTTTCACTAGATGAATTCCTTCCCCACCCCACCCTCCCTTTGCTCCTTTCCTTCCCTCAGTCTCTCTGAAATATCTGAGCCCAAAGTTGAACTTTCCAATGCACAATGGTTAGATGGGTTCAAAATTAGTTCACCCATCCCTCGTGATTGCTTTTTATGGCAGTGAACATTAATGAGGGGGATAAAAAATAACCAGGGAGATTACCAGCCACAATGGCAATTTGAGAGTTGTGGACAAAATTAATAGCCTTTTGGAACCACAGTGCTCTGGCTACAAAAATCCCTTCTGTTAGTAAAATATTTAGACAACTTATTTTCATGATTTCCAGTTGACCAAAACCAAGTAAACTGATGCCTTCCAAAACTTGGAAATTTTGACACATCTCAGTTAAAACAACTGTTTAGATATGAAATGAGTGTCATGGACAGATTGGCAAATTGGGCATGGTGAAGATTTGCCTCTTGTAAACTTCCCCCAGCATGACTTTACTTAATGACACATGCTTTTATGTGGGTTGTGTGGTTTGGTTTTTAGGGAGCGAGCCAAGGTTTTAGAGCCCACAGCAGTTTTAAGCTCTGTAGATGGAGAATCATTTTCGGCATGAACACCACATCATTTTCATTGGCTTCACATTTCTGAAGTGCAAGCCATTATGAGTCTTTCAGCAGAGGAGGATAGAGGGAGAAAATGTTGAAGCTCCGGAATAGGAATATAGAAAAATTTACCATAAAGTTATAATTATACATTTTAAATGTATCTAGTGCCGATCTACAAAATCCTGTATCAAAGGCAATTTACAACTAAACACATACAAATGGCAAGACCAAAGGAGGTATGATTCAGATTGCAACAATTAAAGTTAGTATCAATCCAGAAATAAAATAGGCTGCTATCTTCCAGTTTGAGAGCGTGTTCTGTAGGAGGCACACAACCTTGCCTGGTCCTTTTATTCTATAAGGACTCAAACCTGTGAGGTTCTGAGTGTACTGGGATATGCTGAGCAGCCTTAATTCTAACTGAAATCCTGAAGACTTGACGAATTTCAGCACCTTGTAAGATGAGGGCTTAGGTAGATATTATACATTTATGACCATGAAGGCTAAAAATCCCAAATACAATCAAACCAGACAAACAAGCAATCATATTTCTGCCTGAGGTGCATGAAATATAGGATGTGGATGTAAAGCCTGATCCAAAAATCCACTGAATAGAGCTGAATTCCCCCCTCCCCAGAAGGTTTCCAAAGTTTTCCCCAGCTCAGTAATGATGAAAAGTCAAAAATCTTGAACATTTTCATGAGCCAATAAAATAACCAAACAAATCAGTTCAAGTCAATAGAAAAGTTCTGTTTCCATTATTTCTAAGTGGTTCATTTTGATTTTGAACTTTTGTTTTTTTTATTTTTGCTGTTAACTTAAATTTCTAAACAAAAAGTCATTTAGAACCAGAAAATCAGAACATTGTCATTTTATAAACAAAACAATGAAACATCTAGACAATTTTACTTTTCTAGCAACAATTTTTTAAGTTGAAAAATTAGTTAAGACCCTTTCCTAGAAAAAGCGCAGGTTCAATTAATCAGCATTTTTTGCCAAAAAATGTTTATTTGAAAATTTCCCAGCCAACTGTAGCATTGAAGTTAATAGAAAGAATCCTCCTGAATTCACTGCGCTTGAGATGAGGCCCTTAGTCTGGCCTCTTTCACAAATACTGACAGTTGTGGAGACGAAGAGTTCTGTTTATCTACAGAACAAGCATAGGGCAGGCAAGTAGCATGTAAACGTAACCCATGCTGTGCCCCTTAGCAGTGGGCCTCAACCTTTAACTGGAAGATGTGAAAGGAGAGCTGTTTTGGTAGTCCATTCAACCCTTGACCTCTCTGCTGTGACTATCAATTATAGTGAAATGTTCCGTTGAAAGGGGGATGTTTTAAACTATCAATATTCAATTGACAGAGTTTTGCAGCAAGTTTAAAAAAAAAAGAGCATGTTATTTATGCTAGCCATAGCTATGCTGCTACAGCTAACTAGGCCAACTGGCTTTGCACACCTATCATGAGGTTATTTTATAAAATAAACAAACCAGAAGTGTCAACAATCCTGATATGTCTTGACCCTTTGGGTTTTCATTCAGTCATATTTCATGATGTGTACAGCAATGTAGTGAGAATAATCATTACTAAAGCCCCAGTTTAGGGTGAAATTCACCCCTGTACAGAGAGGCCTGTATAAACAGAAGTCCCATTTAAGACCACAGAATAGGGATGCATAGAAGTCTTGTGCTACCCTTTTCCGAGTGGTGAATTGCACCACAGGTGAACATATTTTCCTAATGCAAATGCAGTAAATAAATTTGGAAGCTATCACAGGCTACACTCCCAGCCTATCTCCTGTATTTTTTTCCAGCCTTAACTTATCTAAAAGTGCATGTAAACTTCCCATCCTGTAAAATGTGGATTTCAGTCAAGCATTCCGTTATGAAAAAGTCCTGGAGACTTTAAACAGGGCTCTATAGGTTTTTTTAAAAAAATCTCACAGAATGATCTTATTCTGTATTAACTTTATCCTTGATAGAGCATTCTACAGGGCTGTGGTTATCTATGAAATTCTACAGGACATCTCAAAAAGGCTATAGAAATAATTGAATAGAAAATTATACACTATCAGACTTTTCCTGAGGGATCTCAGCTAAGTCCTCACTGTGCAAGACCTGATCTTTCCCATGACTTCCTTTTCTCTCTGGACTCATTCATTTTACCTCCCTCCTCCCACTTGCCCTCTCCCTTGTGGCTGCAAATTATCATCAGCTCAGAAGTGAAGAATGCAGACCTTCTGTATATAACCCACAACGGAGTTGACAGAGCTCATGCACATTGCACAGGAGAGTCATGTTCCTTGGCTCCATAAGGGGTTTTGGGGCAAATGACATGAAAGCTGGCCTTGCACAAGGGTGTACGTGGTTTCAGGAAAGGGTCTCTGGTAATTTTCAAGATGTCAGAGAGTCTTCTAAACACTTATCTCATGCGGTCCAGCCTTTTACCGCCTAGCCCTGACACTGGCCACAAACTCAGAGCTAGAATTGCAGCAAAAGAAACTTTAAAATGTACAGATGGACGACTCAGATGAAGCAGTCCCTTACCCACTCTCTAGCTGAAAAACTGCAGGAAGGGAAATGTCTGCTTGAAAACTCAGTGATCTGCTCATCCAAGTTTCCACTGCATTCTCCCCTTCATGGAAAGGGGTGATGTAAAACTTCACAGAGAACAAAGACAAGGAGACATTGTGAAGCACTAGGCAGCATGGAAAAAACAGGCTCCATCCTAGGTCTCTCCATGATGCACCCACCAAGCAGCACGGCTCCCCTTTGCACTCTATCCCTCTTCTCCACACACATTTGGGTACAGGAAAAGACACAGGGCAGTTAACACTATCTAAAGCTATATTGACCCATGAGCCAATTTTCGTTGGGTAAATTGCCAAGATACAGAGCAGCATGCTGTGTAGATAGCATGCTGTGCTCCCTTGTCTTTTCCCACCCATATATCTTTGGTGCTTACATATTGAAAGAGGTCAAACTAGAAAAATCACAATTGTCCCTTCTGGCCTTAACCTATGAACATGACCCCCATTACTGTACAAGTGCCTCAATGCTTAATGTATTGATCCTCAACATCCCCCTGGAGGTAGGAAGTGCTAATTATCAACATTTTACAGAGGAGGAACTAAAAGATCAAATAACTTGCTCAAAGTAAGAGAGGCGGTCTGTGGCAGAGCAGGGAATTGAACCCAGGTCCTGAGAGCCCCAAGCTACGGTCCTAACCCCTTCTGTCTTCTACCTCCTGCTTTAAACCCCCTTCTCATGACTCACAGAGGTGGGACAGCATGGTCGTTACAAGCCTGGAAGCAAATAGCACTATACAGCAGAGCATCCCCTCCATCTTTGCTTCTGCACTATTCCCATTCTAGTTACACCTGCTTTTGCTGCCCTCTTCTGGCAGGAGGGAGGGGAGCATTGGCCCCATCATTTTTATGGGAAACAAACAATATTTACAAATTCTTCTGAAAAATTTTTAAAATGTGAAGTGAGTTTCTGAATTTGCTCGGCCTTTGCCAGAGCCCCTCTGAAACTGCTAGGGCCATGCTGCAGGAGTACCCAGGCATAATCCAGACAGGTTCCCATAGTCTCTCCAGCATACTCAGATTTTCCATCATTTCTGACTTATTTAAAGATTTTGTTCCACCTCAGGGGACGATTAACAGATCTTCGGAAACTTGGCCCAGAGTTCAGAAGGGTCCAACGCCCAAGCCAGGCACAACGGCTGGTAATGAGTCAAGCGGAGCAGGGGAGAAACCAGAGCTGGCATGCCTCACAGTTGATTGTTTCTGGTTGGCTGGATGCCTGCTGCTATGGAACCATAATTAGGATCCAAGGCGCCATGGAAGGAAAAGAATTACACAAACCCTCATCTCCTAATCTACACCACTTTTTACCGAAAGGAAAGGCGGAGCACCTCCACAGCTAATTGCTACTATAGCAGAAGAGCCAAGGTAGGGGAACAGGCACAGCATCATGGATGCAGGTTTCTCCTTTGACCTGACAATGCCATACCATGCCATATATGCAAAAGGATTACAGGGACAGGTTGTGGCTGCTGGGTGACTGTCATGTGATGCACATCCAATCTGACACAGCTTTCACATGTATGTAGACGAGGTGTAACTACTTCAAAGCCAATGGATCAGACACACCTTAAAAAAGCTGAGGGAGTGTGAGCTGGCTGAAAGCTGAATGAATAGCACTGAGGAAGACAAACATCACTGATTCCTCTTTCAACTGTGGGTAAGACTCCTAATTGTAAGTCATGCACAGTTTGAGGGCAGCTGGCCAGAGAGGAAATTGATGAGGCCATTCCTATGGAGAGAATGTAGCGCAAACACTACTCCTATCCAATATGAGCTGAGCTTCATGGTTTCAAAAGGAAAGTCAGAAAGCCTCTCTAGACAAAGGGAAGATATGTATCAGTGCTCCTTCTGAATAGGGGATCTGCTGTGGGTGATTGGGGAGTCTCAAAATTGTGATGGATTTGGGTCCCAGATAGCCTTAATCCAGCCCTGCTCCTTGTAGCTTGAATCACTTAATTAAGGCTTTTCCCCCTCTCAATCTTCTTTTCAAGTCCCACTATAATGTGAACTCTAAGCCTGGCCTAATTTGTTGGAAAATCATTTGGACTAAGCTCTCAGTGATGTGCCTGTGTTATATATGCAAAATGAGCATTTGCATGCCCACTCATAAGAGCAAGAGCACTTGAATATTCTCAACAGGTTAAAGAACTATTTCTGGTCTAAACAAGAGGTCAAGAATGAGTATATGGAAATGGCCATTTCAAATGCTCACCCAGGCCTTCATCTCCACTAATCTTGCCTCTCTGCTAGAATCACTGTTCCACCACGGGATGGCTATCTGCCACAGAACATGCATGCATGCAGAATCATAGCTGGCAGTCAACTGCATGATGGAGCACAGAACGTGACACACAAAGGGCCTGAGAATAGAACATGTGACCTCTTGGCTCAGTAAAAAACCAGTGAGATTAAAAACAACACAATTAACTGTCACGGGAGCAGAGCTATAAATACACACATAGGCCTGACATACTTCATTCAGTAAACATATACAAATGCACATACAAGTCAATTTATTCCAATGACATGGAAATGCTGGCACATCAAAGAATTCCAGTCACCTCCGCATTGCCTCAAGATACAGCTCCATTACTATTCTATTACTTTCCTTCTTTCTGGAAGTGGTCACTTCACGGCTTGATGCCTATAGCTTATCTTCTAAAACTGCATCGAGTCCCATGACATATGCCTGCCCATTCTTTGTAACAGATGAGATCACAAAGGGTGAGGTCTGTCATTTATTTCAAAAAAGTCATTTCAGATGCATTTGAATCTGAGCTTACTAGATCGGTCTTCATATATGTAAATCGATGATAAGCACAGGAAAAAACAAAACACCCCTCTCCCCTCCAGCAATGGGTTTAATATCTAGAATGCATCTTGTGTGAGACATGACTTGACCCTGCAGTCTGACGTCCTCCTTTCATTTCTCTCCCCAGCATTGCTCTCTACTGTAAATAGAGTTCTCTATATGGAGCAAGGGTCAGATAATTTAGTGCAGTTCTCCAGATGCCAAGAGCATTTTGATTAACTGGAAATTCTATTGGTTTTCCAACACAAAGACAGAGCGCGTGTGATCTGCACAGCAACTAGGTCCACAGTGCTGAGCGCCTGATTTTGAAGAAAGCATCAGCATGGGCTGGATCCCTCCCTTTCCTGGCAGAGTCATCTTCAGCAGAGCATTCTCCACTGATGTTAAACGTTTAGCCTATGGCTTGTCAGGATGGTGCTAGCTCAGGATTATCTCATTTCCATTATTTCCTTATTCTATACAGGCTTCAGAAACGTCTATAATAGCAATTCCCAAACTATGATCTATAGGGAGCTGGCTTGTCACATGGTGCTGGCTCCTCCTCCACATTTCCATAGAAGCACCTGGAGGCCTGTGAAAGCAGCTGGAAAGAAGGAGGAGGTGCCAGTCTATTTGTTGCAGCTATATAAAATTAGGAGGAAAGGAAAGAGTCAAGAGCTGCCCTCAGAAACTGAAGCCAGTCGTCATACTGGAGCTAGTAGACACCACCTGGAGTTGTCAGCCACCAGCAGGAGGGAAGAATTTTCTAATGGAGAATGAATCAAGGCAGCCAGCCAGGAAGCATGGGCAGGGGAGAAACCAGACAGGAGTGGGAGCTTACACTACATGAAGAGTAAAAGGAGATCACGGTATTGATTGACTTTTCCAAGGATAAAACAATTATCACATTCAAGACACTCGCTGTAATAACCACAGCCCATTACATGATCACGAATAGGAAGGAGGTGTTCATGAAATGCTCTGTTATGAAGTACTCCACATTATGAAAATCTGAGAATCCCTATTTGTTTCCTCAGTCCAAAAATCACTGCACTAACTCATCTATACCATCTGCTCTCGTTAGACCTCAGCTCCCTTGGCTTCTTGTCTCAACACCTACTCAGGATTGGTCTCCTGTTTTCTCCCAGCTATGTCAGCCAGGAGGTGGAACTGAAAGAACGAGAAGGACTTCTGACACTGTCTTCCTGGGTAGCCTTAGTCATGACACTTAACCTATCCACCTCAGTTCCTTCCTCTTTTAAATGAGACTGTTACAGCAATGATGATAGATCAGTGGTCCCCAAATGTTTTTGGTCTGCACTCTCACTTGCCTGGTCCATGCCCCTCTAGGAGCCAAGGGGACCAGGGACAGGAGTGTGGCCAGGAGCTCAGGGCTAAAGCTGGGAAAGAGTAGGGCTGGGTGATAATCCCTCCCCACCACAAGTGGGGGCTGGCCCAGACCCTACCATGCACCCCCCAAATGTTCTTCTGTGTCCCCTAGGGAGGCACGCCCCACAATTTGGGAACCTCTGGGATAGATTAATAATGTTGTCATTAAGACTGAGTTGCAACAGGGGAAGATAAGACACAGTTATAGACTATCCATGTCTTACTGTAGTCATCTTATTGTCACCTTCCTTCTCTCACTCGAGTCACATTGAGTGACAGTATGCTCATTAGGGCAGGGACCAGAGGTCTGATCCACTCTGCTCTTACATGAATGTTTACAGCCTTGTTACTCCATTGACTTCATTGGAGCTAGTCCTAATTTACACAGGTGTAAGTGAGATCAGACGCCGACTCAATGACTTTTTGTGAGGCACCCAGCAACTTTCTTGATGTTTGAAAAACACCTAGGCAGTTAGGATTTACAGAAGGGCTTTGATGTGTTACCTGGAGGGTCTTCAGTGACCTTGTCAACAAGATCCACTGAAAGGAGGCAGAGCAGTCTCCTGGGTTCTCCTTGTCCTTTTGTTGATAAACACAGTGGCCTCATTCTCACATCTAGGAGAGATGTTTGTTATTTTTTTAACATCCTGCAGTTTTCATGATTAATCTAAGTTTGTTTTGTTTTGACTATCAGGCCTGGGTTCCTCATTTAAATACTGCTCTTCCCTGTACACAACTGACAAATCGTGGTGGGTGTATTTCCCAAGCTTTATACTGTGCCTTTCCCTTTCCCTGGCACCTGTAATTTGCATTTGAGAATTTCACTCAAACTATTGAATGGAATGTAGTTCCTTCTTATGTATGTCTTTCTTTCCTGTCTTCCTTGAAAATCAATGCTTAGGGCCGATACAAATAATCTGGTCAGCAGTTTCTGTTATGTAGTAATGACAGTTCATCTTCCCACTCACGTTCCAGAAGAGCAGAAGGGTTAGTTTTATTCTGAAGTTAGCCTGGTCTCGTTTGGGACTACCAGTGATCAGAATTGAAATGAAGGACGCCTCACAAAAGGAAGGCCATGATTTTGAAACCTTTCTATCATCTCAAGGTCATTTTCTATCAGGTTTTCAATAAGTTCCCAGTTTGTCATACATCATTTCAAATTGTAACTCAAAAGGGATGAAATATGATTGGAACAGTTTTCTGAAGCTTCCCCAGCAGCTCAATGCAGAATTGTTTTTTAAGACAGTAAAGAAGGATTTTTAAAGCTTCTATTTAAGCCCTTCTGGTATGAGGCACACAGAAAATGCCGCTGGAAATATAGCTTGTCTGGCAGTGTTATATAGCAGAAAAAAATTCAAGGCCCAATTCCACAAAACTTACTCATCATAAATAGGCCCAGTTGCAGAACTGGGCCATAAGAAGAATATGGAACAAGATAGCTGATAGGAGCCACCACCTAAACACAGGCTACATGCAAGGTCAATCAGAAACTGAGCTATGTGGGCAAGGGGTTGCACAGGGTATTGTTTGATGGATCCCTGTGTGAGAGAACGAATGAGTGAGCGAGCGAGCGAGCAAGCAAAAGAGAAGAAGTCACAAACACCACAGAAGCAGGCATGTATGCATGTGTATTAAATTTTAAGAAAAGCTGATTGGAATCTTTCAGCAACAAAAGTTCTTAATCAAAATCAAAACTTTTTGCTGAAATGTATCGTCTCAATTAAACTTCCATCAGGAAGGTTTTTCAAATCCAGGATGGAATTTCTGGTCAACCAGACAGTGAAACCCACCTCCAAAGTCAAGGCATTCATCTGGGATGTGGGAGTCCCAGATTCAAGTCCCTGTTGCCTGATTCAGAGCAGGGCCTTGAATCTCATTCTCCATCCAGGTGAGTATATTAACCACGGGGATGTTGACTATTCTGAGTGGCGTTCTCTCTCCATTCAAGACTTTTCACAACTTTTGTTTTTCCCTTGAAGTTTTTCATTAAATCTCATTTTCAGGCTAGCCCTAGTTTACAAGATATCTGATCAAATCAAGGGCTCACTTGTGGCTTTAAGGCACTGGCCCACTGGAAATTGGGCCAGTGTCTTAAATTCTAATAAGCACTACATTTGTGGAAACAGCATTCTGCAAAATTTGTTGAACAAAGTATTTGTGATGAATTCCCTACTCACTATTGAGTAGGAAGTTTAATAAAAGTTGGCATCTTAAACTCAACACTTTTCCAATGGATCAACAAACATCTGTCACAGCATTCACGCATCTTCACTCAAGGCTCACGCAAAGCATCCTTTGCCGAAAAGACACAAGCAAAAAACCCACAGTCCCTAGAGAATTCTGTCTAGTTTGCTTTCAATATTCATCCTGCAAGTCCCCATCTCTGGAAGACAAAGGAGGGGAAATCTTCTCCATAATGCTAGTGTGAATGTAGCTTGGGCCTTTGTGTCTCCCTGGAGACACACTGTAAACACATCTGTTTTCTTTTGCACTGTGATGAAAGCATCCTACATAGAATTCTTAATCACCAGGAATGAAAAACGTTATTTCATCCTGGAACATTTCAGGAGCAGAAATCAGAAATGAAGAGAATTCTTGTGCACAATGAGCAGACGTGGTTCAATTCATCACCCTTCAGTGATCAGTGTCACCAGAAGAAAAGACTGACAAGCCCAAAGTCACAGCTTAAGATTTGTCTGTTTAAAGGATCTTATTTGAATTTAATGTTTGGTAAAAAATCCTAGATATTCAGCTGACATCAAGAGGGGAGATAAAGAGATTCAGTGATGGAAAATTAATGGTTATCAGGTGACCTGTGTCCTACCACCACTCTGAAATATAATATAAGTTTAAAATTCTCTCATAATTGCCAGGCACAGTTGCCCCTTTGTGTGACATTGTCAGCTGAATGCATCTGAAGGCTTCTTAATAAATTTCAATTCCGCTGTATTACAGGGGAGGTTTTAAAACAATCTGTAAAAAGTATCATTTCACTTGTTTCTTATTCATTTCTTTCCCAGTTAGTCACAGGCAATTATTGCAGAAGGAAAGTCACAGGATGTTGCTGTCTAAAGTTTGTTTGTTCATTTCATTGTATTACACAATCTTTCAATTCAAGTATTGGGGAAGTGAAACAGTTACAAAACACCATCTTACAGAAGCTTACATCAGAAATACCACAACAGCCAATCATCATATATAAAGTTCAAAGGTTAAAAAGTACCTTAACAAGAACTTGATCAGTTACACAATTATATTCCTGAACATCATTCACCAAATTCACTGGCAGGAAATTCAAGAAATGTGAAGTTAAGGACTCTTACAAGAATCTTAGCATTACAATAAAAAACAAAAACACAAACATTAGAAAATAAGAAAATGCAGAGTAAAGGAGATACTTCCCAGCCACCACCGTATAATTTTAATACTGCTCATTTTTGGACGCCAGTACTTTGTTGTATCAGTCTTTTGTGTGTGGAATATGTTGCCTTGCATGACCTGTGTAAAACACAGGAAAGTAATTCAAAGAAGTTTCCTGATGCACTCAGAGCTTTCACTGTGAGCAAGAAGCTAGAAGCAAAAAAGAGCAGCTCAATGTGTGAAGCTTCTCTCTCAAACAGAAGGGATTATTCTAGAGATCAGTGGTGCTACATAGGGATTTGTGAGGTGTATGGATGGAAATCTTGGTTTGGCATTGTGGTAGGTACTTTAAGAATGGCATCTTTTATTCAGAATTGATAAAATATTAAGAATGCTTAAGAATGTTTGGCTGTAAATGAAAATAAAGACAAGACTTGCATTGGATAAGTTTGGAAAAAAACAGGGATCTCTTTTACAGAAATAAAGAGGGTTCTGCTGCCAGTGATAAAAGGTGGAAATGATGCAGCCTAGGACCAAATATCCAAGATTGATCTGGTCTAAGAACCCAAACCTCTTTGTTTCTTCAGAGGTGTATGTGGTTCTGAGGGGTATGTCTACACTGCACTTATACAACCATGGCTGGCTCATGTCAGTTGCCTTGGGTTTGCGAGGCTCAGCCTAAAGGGACGTTTAATTGCGGTGTAAACTTTTGGGCTTGGACTGGAGTCCAAACTGTAGGACCCTGCGAGGGGGGACATTCCAGAAGTCAAGCTCCAACCTGAGCCCAAATATCTACACTGTGATTAAACAGTCCCTCAGGGTGAGCCCCATGAGCTTGAGTCAGCTGATACAGACTAGCTGCAGGTTTTTAATTGTAGTGTAGCCATACCTTAGGGCCTTAACCCAAAACATTTCTTTTAACTGGCTTCAAGAGGCTTTGGAGTAAGCCAATGCAATGAGCACCACTGAAGTCGGCATTTACCTATGGTTATCATATACTGGAAACTGAGATGTATTTTTTTTCTGCTATCATCTCACATAACTGGAAGGACGTGGGGAATAGAACCTAGGTCTGGAGAGTCTAGGACAGCTGATGTTCTTATAGTGCTACCAGGGGGTCATTGCAGTGCCATAGCCAGGGAGCACTGTGGACAATAGAGGTTGCAAGAAGGACCACCCAAAAGAGCCCAGATCAATAGCACCCTGCTGCCATTTGACTGGCCAGCCACCCTATTTATCCCCAGAGCATGTCCCAGGAAGTTGTGTGGACAACAACACAGACTTCTGGCCTGTCGTGACTCCAGGCCTTACCTTGTAGCCTAGTCTTTGGCCTTCAATCCCAACCTGACTGATCCTGACTCTAGCCTGCTACTACCTCTGGTCTCTGATCCCAGCCTGACTTTTGACCTGACTCTTGCTTATTGATTCTTCTGATAACTGTTCACTGACCACTGTCCCTGAAATGTGGACTTCTGCACAGCTGTGATTGCTAGGACAGACTGCCTATGCCTCAGTCCCTTACAGTAAGTTGTAACTATTGGCTAATAACTTTTGAATGGCCACCTGTGTACTGAATGTCATTCTTCTATGTCTGTGTTTATCAACTGAAGAGGAAAATAAAAAAATATTTTTGTTTTGCTATACTTTTGTTTAAACCTAGGACTCAAGATTTCGTGTTGATTCTTCTTTTTTGCTCACTCAGTTTGCTCTTCCTTATTCAACATCCTTTTTGGGAAGCGAGTCTGATTACACCACCACTGTGAAGCTTTTTAATTTTAAGAATAACTGAAATGTACTAACATCAAGAAATTGAACTGTGCACCAACAGTGGGTGGACCAGTATTAAATAGTGTTACAGTAGGGGACAGACTTAGAATGTTAACCCTAATCCTTTAGATCTAAAGGTCACTTTTCTTGCTTTTGCTGTTGTGAACTGAAGCAAGACCTCAGAGAGATCCAAAAACTGGCCAATGGCATTTTCAAGCAATAAAAGAGCAAGCACTGTCATTGGCTATTGTTAATTAAAAGGTGTGTTTTAATGAGCCTGAGCTTTCACAATTATACAATAAAAAAAGGTTCATAATATCGCAGCTCTCACATCACTTCAGTGCGTTCTTATATCTCACTGACTGATTGGTGACGCCCCACCCCATATATATCTGCAAGGGCATGGCTGACAATATTCTAGGAGGTTAGAGGAAAATGTAGTTCTCAGAAAGTCTGGAAGGTTCCATGAGATTCTATAAAGGTCGAGAACACTAGGAGGTTAGCGAAAAATTAATCCACATACAAAACACCTGAAACATTTTACTTCAAACATTTGATTTTTTCTTTTGTTGCTAAGAGCAAAAACAGCACCCCGAGCCCACAGCCACCCGAGTCCAGCACTCGAGGCAGTTGCCGCAGTCGCCGTCCCCTAAATCCAGCCCTGCCCACTCCCCACTTCTTTCTTGTTTGTATCATATTAATTAAGATAAAACTTGTCATCTAACATAGACAAGAGCGTGATGACTAATAGCGAAGCAGTGACTCTAGACAGCAATAATAGATAGTTGCTTTAGGCAGTAATAAACTGTACTTTAGCAGCTTCTATGGAAAGCTTTGACCCTGCAGCTTTTTAAGAAAAAAGATCACCTGGCTTCCCCCAGGTGGATTTCTATATGCCTTGCATCAGTTTAAGAGGTGGTTTCTTGCTATGCCTTGTCAAGGAAGTTAAAATCAAATATGAAGAGCTTCATATAGGGAAACTATATTTGAATATTGCCAGGAGGAGCTTTAGCCTCTGATTGGCTTCCACTTGAATGGGTCAGAATTTCATAAAATCTGTGCCTGCACTTTCTGGGGCAGATGATATAAATGGGAGTAGTTAAAACAATCGTGATGGAGTAAAGTTTAACTCGGTAGAGTTTGAGGAAAAAGGATGGAATAAAGTTAGTGTTCCATCTGCTCCACTATGTTCAGTTCAAAATATTTTATCTCCCCTTGGTGACAGTTTTTATTAAATGATATATTCTGGTTTCTATCCCACTCCATTTCCTACTAATTTTGTTACATGCTTCATTCAATTTGTTATATAGCAAGCGCCACACAATTAAACTGAGGTTTACTACCACAGTGTCATCTTAATGGATTTAAATACATCTGAGAAGAGATGCTTGCTGAAAAAGGATCAGTTTCAATCTCAATATTTTAAAGTGCTAGAAATTAATGAAGGACAGTGATACATGCATAGCAGCCCCTTCCCATACCATGCACAAATATAAATCACCAATACTCTAATCAGAAGAGCATTTTGGGGGAGTATTTTGCCTTCCTGACAAAAATAATGACAAGATCATTAACAGGAATTAAAGTAACCACATGCAAATAAAGAAACAAGCAGAAATTTACTTGCACAATGTTTTGTATAAAAATATTTGTAAATGATGAGTAAAGTCAGCCTGTGCGTTATGGTGCAATGTGCACAACGATGATGTCTAAGACACTTGTGTAAGAATCTCTTTGCCAGCAGGCACAGATGCAACAAAAACAGGAAGTAGCGAACTGAGGTATGGTGCCCTCCCATTCACCCGAATGCCACTCTTGCCTGTATTTCTGGTGTTTTGGTCACATCCATATTTTTCTGTAATAGTGATGAAGCCTCCAGAGGTCATGTATGAAGATGCACCCAAAAGTTACCTAAGGTTTTGGAACCCTCAGAAACAGTTTGGTTTCTTCGTTATTCCATTCAGACTCAGTACCCACATGGAGTGAGGAAGCAGTCAGCTGCAGTAGTGTAATATATAGGGCTTTATATCTTCAAAGTGTTGTAACGTAATGAACCCTTGCAGCACCCAGATGGGGAAACTGGGGCAGAAAACAGTTAATACACCACCCAGTGACAGAACCAGAGTTAGAGTAGAGCGTTCAGGGGTTCCTGTCTCTGTCATGTGCTGGATCTATTAGTCCATGCCGGTCATCTATGAGAAAATTAATTCAGAAATAAAACAGGTATGTAAAGTGTATAAAAAGGCCAGGTTCAGAGATAGGAACAAGATATCAAACAGACATACATTTTCTAATTGAGCCCTGATCTAGCAAAACTCTAAAGTACAGGATTTAATTTCATCTGCAGTTACCACAGTGGTATTTCCCATACACTGATAGTGGAAGTGCTCTAGAAAACTGCATCTAAGACATAATGTCTATAGCAATTAAAATGCATAGGTCAAAGCAGCAGCATTTACTAGCAGTTAAAACACAGGACTGGGAGTCAATACATCTGGGCTCTGGTCCCTGCTCCACCACTCTCACTGCGTGAGCTGAACAACCAATTCACTCCTCTCTGTGCCTCTACTTCCATCTCTATAAATTGAAGGTGGATTATACACACTAAGGACTAGATTCACAAAGGGACTTTGGTGCCTCACTGCCCTTTAGATGCTCAAGTCCAACATTTATGCACTACTGGCATTCACAAAACTGCCACCCAGCTGCCGACTAACACTCTAGATGTCTGAAGTCTAAGTGCCTAATTTCCCACCATTAAAGTCCCTGAGGTGCCTAAATTTTGGCTGCTGGATACAGGTGACTCAGTCCTGACACCACCCATATCTAGACAATTCATATCTTGCCCCAGCAAGATTCTTACACTATACTCACCTATCTGGGCTTCAGGTCTGATCTAGTAAATGTCTAGAAGCTCAGAGTGTGCCCACTCCTCTGCCATCTTTTGTAGGGGAGTAAAGGATTTGAACGTGGGTCCGCCCTATTGCCCTCACCACTAAGCTATTCTGGGGCAGTTGTCTCCATCTCTCCTGTTGAAGCTGGTCCATGGTGTATAACTACTTATATAGTCATTTGGCCACGGAGAGTGAGAAAGACTCTCAAGCTCAATGGTTAAGGAACTCACCTAGAAGTTCAAATTCAAATCTCTGTTCTGCATCAGGAAGAACCCATGTCTCCTGAAACGTTGGTCAGTGCACTGAAAGTTGTAAGAGGGGGAGCTGGCACCTCCTCAGTCGATCTTCAAAAACCTGGCTTAGGCACCTAACTCTAGAACAGAATTCATGGCTGTGAATCTCAAGTGGAGATAGGCATGTAAATCCTTTGAGGTAAGGCTTAGGTCACACCCCTCTTCAGCATGTTATTGGCTAGTTTAGTGTCTCCTTGCTAAACATGCTGGTGTTTGTGAATTCCATTCCGAAGGGGCCTAATTCAGGGTTGTGAATTCCACTAGGGGACAGGGCAACTAGAAGCATTACAACATCTAAGTCACCTTTCTGCATCTAGCCTTCAACTTCCTCACAACACTCCTCTGAGGCTTAATCCATGAACATTTGTTTAAAGAACTTTGAGATTCCCCAAGTGGGAGTCTTTAGAGAAGTGCAAAGTTTATTGGGCCAGATTCTCCTCTGCCTGGCACACTGTGAAGACATTTTACACCTGTGCAAAATAAGTATCAAAGGTTACAGACCATATTTCTCCATTCACTTTTACCAGTACTTGCTATTCATCTTTGGTTTACATGAGAACTGTGACAATAAGCTTAATTTTTAGATATGACTTTCCAAAGAGATCTGAAGCACAAATTATGCTATGTTCTAGCAAGAATTTGGCCAGCAGTAGTATATATGAACGCTTATCTTTTACAGAGCAAAATGCTATTATTATTGTTTTATTTATTTAGTTTCCATCCCCAAGAACTTAATTTTGCTATCACTATGTTGTATATGCAAGTCTGAAGAGGCGCCAGATGAATGCAAGAAGATTTTGTAATACTCACTTGCTATGATTTAGAGATATGTTATGATCAAAACTCCCTGAAGAGCTACTTCTAAAAAGGCAGTGTTTCCATGAGTGATTAATTTTTGATGTAGGATTCTCAAAACAGATTGTACAATCTAAGGGCCTACCCTTTTAGTCATAACTCAGGGAAAATTATCCACTGACTTGGGCTCCAATACTCTTTGGAGAGCCTCCGTTTTGGAAGGATTTGACCTAATTCTGTCATTCCCAAGAGCACAGCTTTCTTGGACGGAGTTGGAGGCTGTCTGTTATTTCTGGGATGGAGACATTAAATTTGCTGATGGTTCGTGGTTCAGTAGCTTACACTCCCTAGCCACAGGCTCCCAGCAAAGCATCCAAAGTTCATCAAAACCATTATGCTGCAATTCTAACATAAATCCATCTTTCCCTCCACCCCACCCCTAAGCCAGTGCATCTAAATATCTTCTTTCATGAGTCACAGGTAGAAATCACACCCAGCACTGAAAGGGGGGGGAAAAAAAAAAAAAAGCTTAGCTCATTCAAATGCAAGTTTTGATGAAGAGCATCCTATGTTAATTTCGCCCTGATCCAAAGCTCTCTGGAATCAATAGAAAGACTGATTTCAGTGGGCTTCCAATCAGGCTTTATGACTTCAAACTGTGAGCCCAGCATGCAGGTAATGAGACAGCAGAATGTGTTCTGTATGTCTAGAGATAGGCAGGCAATGAGACTAGCAGAAAGCACAGGAGCTAAACTAGAAGAACCCCTTCAGTTCAGATAAGAAAGCATCAAGTTTATTGTTTGCCAGTTTTCTGCTACTCAGACAGATCTTTAAAGGAAGCTGTTGCTTGAACTTGCCTTAAAAAACAAAAACAAACACAAAAACCGCTCACCACATTACAAAGGTTTGTAAATGAGTTTCCATGAGCAGCAGAAGCCTGAATAACTTTTCTAATTAGTGTAAGGAAAAATTGGAAGGTGAGATTGCTAGTCCAGCTTCAGCATGTAATAGACACTTCCTTTCAGAGCAATAAAAAGGCACCTTGTGAGGAATGCATATTTTTGTCAGAGTGCTGGGTTTACTCATTTAAATGCTTCCATTTAGTTGCATTTCATTTGTGGCTGTCATGTTTCTAACCTGGTTAAAATGCATATTGGAAGTTGAGATAGTAAAAGACACACCAAATACTTCACAATGGGAACGTCACAAAAAGGAAGCCATTCAAAGACTTCCCAATCAAATGGTGGTAGTTAAACTTTTTAAATTGCCCGTTCTGGATGTGCATGATGGGCCATACGGTTCCAAAGACTGTTAACAGAAATGCATATGGTACTACTATTTCAAAGGTAGATTATTAAAGCTGATGCCATTAGTTATTTCACAGCTTGTTTGGATCAGCTGTAGAATTTTATGCCTTTCAGAATATTAAGAATTTCATGACAGGGCAATACTTAGAGTGAAAAGGGCATAGTAATTAGTTTAAGGCATGGAAAGAATTTGATTTTATCTCATTTTTTTGACTGCAACATGCATAACAACAGGGGCTTGTAAGCTTTTATTTGACAAAAATACAGTGGTACAGAATTATCCGTGGGAAAAATGCTACGATTTTCCTTATGTTTCTGTAGAACAAATTACAGAGAGTACAATCCATCAGATACCTATGATCTGCAGTAAAATTGTCCAATTTGGCATATTCTCCATCTACTTATCTATCTATCCATCCATCCTCAGTTTGTCAACTTGTATTGGTAAAATAATGTTCCCATTCTCAGGCAGCAGGCTTTGGACTCCCACATCCAGGATGGGTAGCAACTCGTTGAAATTTGCTGACCAAGCTGATTTTTTCTGTTTTTGCGCCAAAGTTGCCTCGCCTACAGAAGCCTGGCTTCTGGGCATTCACTCAGTTGGTATTCTTAGATCACAGTGACTTTTATTGTTTGTTAAACTTTGCTGGCAATGTGTTAATGCAAATCTTGGGCAGGAATTAATCTGCTATATAAATATATAAAGAGTGGAATCCTTCCTTGGGCAAAGTCACTATTTCCACAGAGCCTCTTTACTCTAAGTGGAAGTTGCACTGGAACTGGAATTGGTATTTGCTCACAATTCAGGACATTCATTCTTCTTTGCTAGAAATAGAGTTTCACTGTAACCAAGTTCACTAAAAATGGCTTCTGGGTAACAAAGATTTACTGTATATACTGTACTTCAAAATATTTCAGGTGGAGTTGGACAAAAAAAATTTAATTTTGAGGCAATTTAAAATTTCAAAATTAAAATAATCAAGGAAAGTTTGAAAAATTTAGTGACCCCTCCCCACAATTTTTCAACTGACTATAGCACTGGAGGAGGGGGAAAAGGTAACTGGAAAATTTTGAACTTAAAAAAAAAAAAAAGATTCCCAGTGTCTCTGAAGCCTCAAATTTACAAAAGGTAAGTAAGTATCAACGCCCTCCCTTTTATAAACAGGGAAGAAGCAGAGAAAAGGGAAATGACCTGAAGAAAAATAATCCAGGATTCTTGCGTACCAGTCCCCTTTTCTAACTACTAGACCAAGCTGATGCTGCCACACATTATTTGCGGAAACCAAACACGGAAAATTTCAGGCCAAACAGTGCAAGTCTGGTATGGTTACAAACAACAGACAACAAGGTTTTTTAAGGTAAGTATTAGCATCACAGCACTCTCTGCCTATAATATTTCTGTTTGCCTACTTCAGAATCATTGGGGCATGAACTGTGAGTGAAATCCTGCCTCCACAGAAGTTACGCGCTCCTGTGTTTTCTCCTGTATGCTATGAATTGGTATTTTGTCTGGCTTTCCATAAAATAACCCACTTTAATCTAATTTAAAAAACGATGGTATGGCAGAAACCATCTCTTGGCTATCCATGATATAAAAATCATTTGATTTTTTTTAAGAGGATAGCTACACCCAAAATATCCTAGGTCCTTTCCAAGGACAGAATATGACAGTCCCTGGCCCAGAGACCACACAATCTAAACAACAGAACAAAGGACTTTGTTGCTAACCTCCTTCTTGAGGCTGAGAATCCCTCCAAGTTCTAACTGCAACATCTTGTATATTTGTCAGCATCCAATTAATAAAATATAATAAATACCACGGATCAGTGTGGAGCCTGATACACTGATACTGATCTGGGGCTGGTGATGCAGCAAGAGAGTTAAGTTGTGTCCCCTTCTGGAGAGGCGATTTTACAGCTGCTACTCACCAGCTGCTGTCTGTATGAATCTTTCCCAGTGTGGCTTTCTAGCAAGTGCTCTGTGATGTCTCCATCTGGCAGCCCATATTAAATTATTGTCATTTCTTGTGTGAGCGGGAGTTTCCTAGTCAAATCCAAAACTGCTGCAGTGATGGTCAATGTAAAGACCTGTGCAGATCCCTCAACTGTTAGAAGCAGGGATTTGGATCACTTTCTCTTCTGCACATCTTTCTAGCTTTCCAGTGATGCAGTGTAATTTGCAAAGGGGCTTTTCTGCTTCTTGGGGTGAAAACCAAAGACACTGAGTTATAGCTTCAGCTGGTGTAAATCAGCAAAGTGATTTACATCAGCTAAGGACCTCACCCATAGGCTTCTGTTTTATATTAAATATAAGGTAAGTATTCTAAGAGTTCAGAGAAATAAAGTCTAATGTGGACAGGCAGTTGCTTACACACATACTTGGGTAATTGGGTAAATAAATGGCTAGTGCTGGTCATGTGTATGTGAAGTCATGGTAACTATCCAGCTGCATGCCTAGAATTTTTAACAGTCTGGTCAGTGTATTGTGTAAGGGATATATAGAACAGATATGCCCTGAATGATTAATAACTACTGATTCCTTCTGGCCCTCAACAATGAAAAAAGCTATCCACCTCGGTTTATCTCAAAATATGATCCACCTATTTACTTTAAGTAGTAAAGACCATAAGAAAATGGTTCACATCACATGAATCACTTTATCTAAGGACTCACAAATCAGCCAACGATGGGAGTTTCTCTCCCTGGGAACTGAAACTAAATAAGAGTATTGTTAATTACGTAGGCTAGAATCTCTCATAATTTGCATATGGATTAAACCTCTGACTCTCTTCCAACCTACCTAAAAAGAACTCCAAGTTATCGAGCAAGGATCACCCCCTGATTTCCTATGCAAAGTGGCCACTGCACATTGTGAGTGGATCAAGAGATGGGGTGGGGAAGCTGCAGGCTAAGCAAACTAGAAATGATTAATTCTAATTCAGGTTAAATTCAGCAAGCTACCAGGTACCTCAAGAAACCCAAGCCACAAGTTTTCACCCCAAACAATACATTGTTTTCCCTGTACATCAAATATACCATGGATAATCTGTCTTTTACCCCAAATTAAAAGCTGCCTGTTTCTTTGCTGGGTGAGTCAGATCTACAGTCTTCTATACGGGGAAACTGTCTCTTGTTTTATTCTAAAGTCCTAAATAATGTGAAATGCTTATGTACAATCAAAAATGTATTAAATATGTCCTCCAAATTTAGAAAATAAGGGATTTAGTTTTCATTGTAAACAATTGTTGCAATCTAAGAGTTAATAGGATTTTTCTGGCACACAGAAGAATGACTGTTAAAAGATATCAAACAGGGTTTAATATTTGGAATATTAAGAGAAATTGCTTAAAGGGGGACCCAAATTGATGATACAAGCTAATAATGAAATGAAATCCTGGAAAGGAATCCAACATAAAAGCCTCTGATAAGAAAAGGGATTGAATACATTTGTCATACACCAACACCATCTATTGCAACTCAATGGAAGCTGCAAACAAACAGCTTAAATCTGAGCACTCACTTGGCACATGTCCAACAGGAATCAGAAGGCCCTCCAACTAGTCCTAAAATTAGGGTATATAAAACTGAGTTTACTATGCACATAAGAGAACTGGCTAAATATAACAAGAAGCTGCAGAATCCTAAGTGTGACAGACACACGGACCAGCCACATGGAAAGGACTCTCCCCAATCCACGGGCTAACAGAACAACAAGAAGCAGTGAAATTTAATTTCAAAGATTGTATTTCCCCTTCTGTTCTTAAACATAAATAACTATAGATTATTTTGCTGAATCTACACTCTCTAGTGAGATCAACCATATTTTAGATTTTAACTCCTTTATAAATCCAAGTAAGTTAGCCTAAAAGAGACTGAAAACAATAACTAAGCAATTTCTATTAAATTTTAATTTAATATTCCCAACTTGTCCCTTTTGGACCAATCCAGTCAAAGGTAGTATCCACACTCTTAAAATGCCTTTAAGACACAAACATACTTAGAAGTATGATACATGTGTTAGAAAGTGAGAATTTCTGATCAGTAAATGCTGGGGCACGTGCACTTCTCCCCTGCCAGGACCCCAGCAGGAGCTTAGAGCAACTCCAGTCTCCCTCCTGGAGGGGGGGGGGAGGGGGAAGGAGGAATGATGATGATGGACACCACAGAATGTGCTCCTCCAAAAGTGCTAGAATTTAAATTCCTGCACATGCTCAAGTAAATGTCATAAGAAATCTTTATGATTTGCATGTGGAATTAACATGCAATTGCTCACCTAAGGTACACGACCATTTACCGCAAGCATACAAGCAAACCTGGCAACTTCATGTGCAAATGATTAATTACAAAAATATTTACCTGATTAACATGCAAACTGGGCATACAATTGTACATAATTGTGCACGTATCTTATTGGAAAATATGGCCCTGGGTACCGTGAAAACATCTATCCAGGATGCCATCGATTTTTAGACACCTTATGGTTATATCTTTTTAACCCACTTTGAAATTTAATACAAAGATTAAAATGTAATAAAATTATTTCCTAAAAGTGTGATTTTTAAATAAGTTAAAACTATGGTTTATTAAACATCAGGTTCTGTCTTACCCTGCTCCATACTAAAGGAATCAAAACTTCTTCCTGTTATTGGGTAGCCTCTAAAAAAGGCAATTGCTAGAGTAGCAAGCACATCTGCTGTGATGGCCAGATGACATGAGGCAAGCACTCTGGTGAGATGCTCTCTTTAATTGAGTTTACTTAAATTCCATTTAATCAGTAAGTTACATTTACTCATTAAAACTAATGTGCAGTGAACAACATACTTGATTGAATTAGATTCTTTTTTGGATAACAAACAAGTGCAAGATCCTCATGAAGAGGAAAACTTAACATAGAAAAGAAAACTCGGTCTAGAAAAGAACAGATGTAAGGACAGAGCTACGCTCATGAACAGGACAGTTGTGAATGCACCGTGCAATTACTCTATGAAGCAACAATGTTAGCTAAATGAGTAAACTATGAGATTGAAGACTGTGTAATTTAGCCCAAGGAAACTGGAATGAGATTATTAATTACTACTTGTATTACACTAGCTTCTATTGAACCCAACCAAGATTGTGACCCCATTTTGCTAGGCACTTTACATACATAAGACAGTCACTGCCGTGAAGAGCTTACCCTATCAGCAGATGAAATAGAGTGGGAGAAAGGAAGTGTGATTATTCCTATTTCACAGATGGGGAATAGATGCACAGAAAGATTAACAAAATTACCCAGCTTCACAGAGGACATCTGCAGCAGAAAACCACGATGTGAACCAGACTTCCCAAATCCCAATCCAATGCATTACTCATAAAATCATTATTCCTCCCCAGCCACAGATAGGGCTTTGGAAGACGACAGACACGCTTGTCAGACCCAGGAAGCAGACATTTTAGGATTCTGGGCATCTTTTCTTCTCCCATTCCTAACATCATGCAGCAGAAAAAAAGGCTGCCCAATAATGAACTAAACCTTTAAAAAGGCCTAAAGTGCCCCCCAGGCACAACATGGTGTATCCCAAGGACTGCATCATCTATGCACTGAAAGGACCACAAAGAGAGCACTTTGACAGGGGAAAGGAGAGCATAACTGACAGCTAACATGGGCACCTATACCAGCCAGAGAAGGTGGCTAACACAGCACTCAGTGATCTGCTCTCTGTGGAATCCCTGTCAGTAGTGATCCAATGCTGCATCTCAGATTCATAGAGTTTAAGGTCAGAAACTTTCATTAAATCATCCAGTCGAACCTTTAGTATATTTAAGCATCTTACAGTTTTTACCAAAACATTCCCAGATTTTACAAAAGCTTTTATTTAGTTTCTACCAATTTTAATTCGAATTTTGGACTATTCAAGCACAAGTATATTTTGGACCACACAAGAAAAGAGGTACTAGAACTACCTGGACTAGGCTCTCCTCTCCAGAAAAAATGATGATGGCTTGGTAACCTGGGTCCAGACTCTGGGGGATCCCCCTGCATTAAATTGCTTTCATTTTTAATGCTCTTTACTTTTCTCTGTTGCTTTTTTCAGCCCCCCCTGTCCTCCAATATCAACTCTCATTTACCCATAAAACTTAATTTTTTGCATTGATTTTCACCCATTTTTTGTTTTTGTAATAAATACCAATAAGTTCTTAAGACATTTTAAACAAAATATAAACTGAAAGCAAAGAGCCTTAAGTATATCACAGCGCACTAGACTCACCTAATTTACCCCTGCATAGAGCCTAATAGCTTGTGCCTGATTAAACATCAACATCTGCACCAGTCTCCAGAATGTGGTTTTTGCCACTGCATTTGCAAGGTTTCCAACACTTGTCACGTCTGGCCATGATTCTCAGCTTGTGCTGGCTGTGCACCCATCACTTCATCCTTATACCGGGGGATGGCTACCAGAAAGATAGTCCTCCAAATGTGCACAAAATGGGAGTGTGTTTTATGCACACATTGGAGTAATAGGGCCCTGGTAGAAGATGTGGAGGGGAAGGGGAAAAATGAAAGAGAGAACACATGCAAGAAAGAATACATGAACCAATTTAGCTAGAGAACCATTTGTTTGTTTATTGTGCTTAAAGTGATACAAGGCTATTTGTAGGGGAAGATCCCTCCTTTCAATTCTTTCAGGCAATATAATCACCACTTTAAAATACTGTGTCTTTAAGGAGCAGTTGTTTCACAGCTACAAAAGCAGAGAGGGAGAAAAAATACATTCAGACAATATAGCATCTCAGAATTCAGGCTTCAACCTTGAACGGATGCTGTCTGAACAACCAGGATCTGGCAGGAGTGCCAGTCTAGAAGATATACGAAAGAAACAGATGGACCTGCACACTGGTTGAGTAAACCCTTTCAAAAGGGATACCAGGTACAACATATGTAACTTGAATCATGAACGAACATCTGTGCTCACACTTCTGAGGCTAGCTACAGAACCAGCTTGAAACTGGATGTGTGAAGCTGGGGAAGGATGCTAACTCCTTCATGCCACACTTTGATATGTCCTCTCAAAACTAATATTGGCCATAATGTGCTACTGGCCACCAGAGACTGTTCTGTGCCAGAAAGAACATTATTTCCGTCATACCAAAATGACACTTTGTGACCCAGAACAAATGGTGCCATTTTGGTACAAGGTTTAGGTGATGACAGTGACACAAGTGGTCAGATACTGAAAGCGTTCAGGGAGGGCTAATGTGAAAGCCAGACACAAATACGGGAACTGTCTCCTCAGAAAAATTTTAGGACGATGGCAGACAAACGCACACAGGCAATGCATTGGTTTCAGTGGAGTTACATCAGTCATAAACCAAACCCACAGACAGGCTGTCTTTCCAGTTCAGGGAAGAGACTCACAGTGGAAAACAGTGATAACAGAGCTACTGTTTAATTCAGAGAAGTTTACAGATGGACATAGGTCCCTGTGGTGTATAGCCAGACTACTGGTTATTCAGGGGGATCTTTCAATCTCTCTGGTTGAAGTTATTCCACTTTGTATAAGCAGTGGGCCAGAGAGAGCGAGAGAGAACGATTTGATAGCATAGTGATTAGGGCACTCTCCTGGGAGGAGCGACACCCGGTTCCAGTCCCTGCTCCAACTGGCATTCATTTATGCAAGGAGGAACAGCTTCAACAAAAGAGACAGAGAAATACTCAACCCCCAGAATAGCCTACAGCCTGGTTGTTAGGGCACTCACCTGGGGGAAGGAGGAGTCCGGAGCAGATATTGAAACCTGGGTGTCCCACATCCCAGGTGAATGCCTTAACACTACGGGAAAGTAAAGGGGTGGCACCTAAACCCCCTTACGAATCCAGCCACCCAAAAAATTTGAAACATTTTGGAAATGTCAAAACAAATCGTTGCAACGTTTCCTAAATTGTTCCGAGGGGGGGGGGGGCGACAACTACAAAAACAAAAACAGTTCACCAAAATTGACACGAATTCATAAAATGTGTTTGTTGATCCAAATCTGCACTTTTCGGTGAAAAAAGTTGACTGAAAAATTCTGCCCACCTCCAAGACAGTGACTGCAGAGTCCTAGAAACTATAAAGGAAACTGCACAATGCAGCCGCTGAGACTGACTAAACTGCTCACTTGGAAAGGAAAAAAGGAAACGTCGGAGGAGGAGAAGGATCTTGGGGTATTGGTTGATAGCAAGATGACTATGAGCCGCCAATGTGATATGGCTGTTAAAAAAGCAAATGCGGTTTTAGGATGCATCAGGCGAGGTATTTCCAGCAAGGAGAAGGAGGTGTTAGTGCCGTTATATACGGCGCTGGTGAGACCCCACCTGGAATATTGTGTGCAGTTCTGGTGTCCCATGTTTAAGAAGGATGAATTCAAACTGGAACAGGTTCAGAGACGGGCTACTAGGATGATCCGAGGAATGGAAAATCTGCCTTATGAAAGGAGACTCAAAGAGCTTGGCTTGTTTAGCCTGGCCAAAAGAAGGCTCCGGGGGGATATGCTTGCTCTATATCAGGGCAACTGCGGCCCGCGGGCTTGTGTCATGTGGCCCGCAGACCGAATCCGGCCGCAGGCTTGTGCTGTGAGTAATTTCAGAGCGGAGCTCAGGCAAGTTGTGGCCGTCTTAAAAAGGAAATGGCCGCCGAATGTGGCCCCACAGGGAGATTTAACGGCGGAGAGTGGAGTCTGCAAGTCCCTGTGAGAGCCTCTCTCTCTTCTACTGTGCCGCCGAATTTTACCCTGCGGGGAGATTTTTTCGGCGGAGAGTAGAGCATGAAAGGTACAGCAGAGAAGTGTGTGTTATGCGTGGCCCCCCTGAACTCAACTCAATGTAAATGTGGCCCGCCATAGCAATTGAGTTTGAGATCCCTGCTCTATATAAATATATCAGGGGGATTAACGTTAGGGAGGGAGAGGAATTATTTAAGTTTAGTACTAATATAGGCACGAGGACGAATGGGTACAAACTGGATATTAGGAAATTTAGACTTGAAATTAGACGAAGGTTTCTAACCATTAGGGGAGTGAAGTTCTGGAACAGCCTTCCGAGGGAAGTAGTGGGGGCAAATGACTTATCTGGCTTTAAGACTAAGCTTGATAAGTATATGGAGGGGATGTTATGATGGGATAGTTTAATTTGAGCAATTGATTTGGATTATCGGCAGATAAGTCTGCTCAATGGTCTGTGGGAATGTTGGATGGGATGGGAACTGAGTTACTGCAGAGAATTCCTTTTTGGGTGCTGGCTGGTGAGTCTTGCCCACATGCTCGGGGTTTAGCTGATCGCCATATTTGGGGTTGAGAAGGAATTTTCCTCCGGGGCGGATTGGCAGAGGCCCCGGAGGTTTTTCGCTTTCCTCCGCAGCATGGGGCATGGGTCGCTTGCTGATCGATTCCCTGCAGCTTGAGGTCTTCAAATCTTACTTTTGAGGATTTCAATAACTCAGTCATGGGTTCGGGGTTGTTATAAATGTGTATGGGTAGGGTTTTGTGGCCTGCCTTGTGCAGGAGGTCAGACTAGATGATCATATTGGTCCCTTCTGACCTATGAGTCTGAAAATGTATGGCTGTTTAGGGAAAATGGACTTGTTTGATAACTCAATGGAGGACTGGCCCATCTATCTTTAAAGACTGGAACAGCATGGAATAGCTAAGAGTATAAATGATAAAAAGTGATAGTTTTACTGAGTGTAATGGGGACTAAAACACAACTTGCTGTGTAGCCCAAGAGCTCCTGACAAACCCACAGATTCATAGACTAAGTGGAAATTCTACAAAATCACCTATCCACAAAGCCACTCATATTTGCAAAGCATTTCTGTGTCTATAATTAGAATAAAAATAAAATAAAACTATTTCTGAATGACTGAATTAAGGAAATTTGCATTGCCAGTTTGGAAAGAGCTAAAACAATGTATTAAGGGATCAGTTGGGGTGTGGTACGTAGAATGAAGCAATCTAAAATAACTATTGATTAAAGCTGATTTGACTCTAAAATGTGCATTAGATGCTGCTGAATCAAGACAGTGGCAAAATATTACATGATGCTGTTGTAGCTCCCTGGTATCTGTCCAGCAAATAAAGTGGGAGCTTAGCAGAAAGTACAACATGGACAACACCCAAAGAGTATGTTTGCCACAATGAAAGCACAATCTCACAACACAAATTATTGACTCAAGGAGAAACCCAGCAGAAAATGCAGCAAACTGGGGCACCAACAGAACATGTTCTTTCTCCTTCCACTCAGCTGCACAACTACCTCATCAAGCAGGCATACTAGAGGATTTCAGATTCATCAGCTTGTCGATCACAACATGGAATAAACTGAGAATGTTATAGCATCTCTACAACTGTTTAATGTTAAAGACAACAGTCCTATTTTGGATTTCTTTACCAATGGAAGAAGGAAGACTTAAAATGCAGCTTGAATACAGAGTCTGCTGTCTCTGTAATTTCACAGAAGGATTATCAGATACTATTTAAAAAAGTGAAGTTGCAAAAGACTTTAGGGCTACTAAAAACATATATAGGAACAGTCCTCTCTCCCCTGGATGTTATTACAGAGAGGTATAACTAAATAAAATATGCTAAATCACTCTGTTGTGAAGCAAGGTGGTCTTGCATTACTTGGCAGAGAATGGTTGAGAAGAAGTTCAGCTAGACCAGCAAAGCATAAAATGGCTGCAGGTTTAAAAAAAAAAAAAAAAAAAAAAAAAAAAAGGGGCAATAAACTCTGGACCCAAACCAAACTTAACTGAACTTTCGGACAAGGAAGCTGATGTCTTTCAGGATGGTATTATACATTAAAGCAAAAATGGTGCTTGGAGAGGAAGAAATTCCTAAATTTTGCAAAACTCTTCCAGTGCTGCGTGGGATAAGACTGAAAGTAGAGACAGAATTTCAGCACTTACCAGACTCTGGAATTATATCCAAAAGGTGAAATGGAGAGAGAGAGGAGCACCCCGATAGCATCAGAAAAAGACTGAGGCTATCCATATTTGTGGTGATTTCTAGTATAGCAGTATTCTTTACCTAGAATAGAAGACATATTTGCCTTATCAGCTAGTGGAATTTCCCCAAAATCAGTCCTATTGCCCATTGTTAGTCTTTTATTGCTGTGTTTAATATGAAGGAACCACACAGGCACAGTGGGGTTCAAATAACATCATTTATTAAATATATACAGTGTGCAAGGCCTCTTTTCATACCCCAACCTGCTAATGTGGCATGTTTCTAAACCAAGACAACAATAAAACACTACAGGGCTCACAAAATATTTACAGGTATGCTACCCGCATCCTATATACTATGTTCCCCCAATTATAGTCATTTCACTTCTGCCCTGACATCCTTAATGAAAGCTGCTTTCTTTCCACAAACAAACTCAGCTATATTATTTGATGTTAAATAGTAATCTGTGCTGTCTGTGAATTCCTGTTTCCACTATCTTTTTCTGCAGATTTTCCAGTGATCTTACCAAAACCCTTTACCTTGTAAATCATGACCACTACTGGAGTCTGAAAGCTTTCCCCAGGTCCTCATATTACCCAGTAAGGGATTTATACAATCTGATAAGAAATTCTTGATGGCAGAAAATCATCATCAGAGAAAGGTAGAGCTGGAAGAAGCCTTGAGAAGTCATCAAGTAGAGCCCCCTGTGCTGAGGCAAGGCTAGCCCATCCCTGACAGGTATTTGTCCACCAATTCTTAAACTCCACTGATGGAGAATCCCTAACCTCCCTTGGAAACCTATTCCAGTGCTTATTTTCTTTATAGTTAGAGTGTTTTTCCTAATATCAAACCTAAATCTCTCTTACTGTAGATTAAGCTCATTACGTCTTGTCCTTCCTTCATTGGATATATAAAAAGGACTGATCAATTGTTCTCTAACAGTCCTTAACATATCTGAAGACTCATCAAGTATCCTCACAATATTCTTTTCTTAAGCCTAAACATACCTAGCTTTTTTACCTTTCCTCATGGATCAGGTTTTTTAAACCTTTTATCATTCTTAGACTCTCTTCAGTTTGTACACATCTTTAACAAAGTGCTGCCCTCAGAACCGGACTGAGTATTCCAACTGAGGCCTCAGCTGCCCAGTGGAACAGGATAATTACCTCCTGTCTTACATACAACTCCTGTTAATAAACCCCAGAATGACACATCCCACAGTATTAGCCTTTTTTGTAACTGCATTCTATTGTTGACTCATATTCAATTTGTGACCCACAAAAACTCTCAGATCCTTTTCAGCAATACTGCCACCTACCCAATAATTCCCCATTTTATAGCTGTGCAGTTGATGTTTCCTTCCTAAGTGAAGTACTATGCATTTATCCTTATTGAATTTCATCTTGCTGATGTCAGACCAATTCTCTAATTTGTCAAGGTCATTTTGAGTTCTAATCCTTTCCTCCACCATATTTACAATTCCCCTCTCCCCACTTTGTGTCATCCACAAATTTTATAAGCACACTCTCTACTCCATTATCCAAGTCATTAATGAAAACAGTGAATATTACTGGACCCAGGCCTGACCCCTAGGGGAATCGCACTAGATAGATCCTCTCAGTTTGACAGCGACCATAGATAACTACTATTTGCATATGGTCTTTCAACCAGTTGTGCATACACCTTATAATAATTTCATCTTGAACATATTTCCCTAGTTTGCTTATGAGAATGTCAGCTGGGACTGTGTCAAAAAGCCTTATTAAAAATCAAGATACAAGTCTACTGCTTTCCCCCTATCCATTAGGCCAGTAACCCTGTCAAAAGAAGGAAATTAGTTGGCTTGGTATAATTTGTTTTTAATAAATCCATGCTGGCTATTCCTTATAACCTTATTAACTTTTAGATGCTTACACATTGATTAATAATTTGTTTCATAATAATTTGATTGCTTCTGTTCCAGTACAAGTAGACTATTAATCTGAGAGTTTCTAATACTCAAACAAGGAGAAGAAAAAAAAAATCTTCATATGGTGAAGATTCCTTAGGACTATTTAACTCCTAAGAAAAATGACATACTACATCACAAATAACCACAATAGGCTTCTTTTGCTATAGCTCAATATTTATTAATTCCCCTCCCATGATCTATCTATCCATCCAGCCAAACTTCTAGACCAAGTACTTGGTATCAGAGTGTTTGATCTGATTTCTTCCTAAGCATTTGTGATGCTAAACTATGATACAGGACATTTCTTGGTCTTAGAACCATACAGAAGGGGAAAAAATCCTCCCTTTCTTGAAAATTAATTTAAGACTCCTGACCAAAAAAGCCTGTTATGTACAGATTAGGTGGAAAAGCAAAAGGAATAAGAGGCAGATCTGCAGCTGGTGCAAGTCCATTTAATGGAGCCATAGCATCAAACATGCTGTGGTTCTTACCCTAGGTTCACAATATTTGGGCCAGCTCTGAAGTCCACTGAAATCAGAGAGAATCTTTCCAGTGGGAATCTTTCCACTGACAACAGGCTTTGCATCAGGCCTTTTATGTCTGTCTATCAGTCTTGCTCATAGGATGTAGAGATGTATTACAGAGGACTGATGGGGTAGAAACATAACTGCTAAAGATTCTAGTGGGAGAAACTTACAAGGTTTGCATGAAGACTGCACCCTCATATTTTAAATTTCATTTAACTTTATTTATAGCATAATACCAAAGTAACAAGGCCCTGCGGCCTTCCTCGGAACCTGGGCCCAAGGAAGGGGCGCTTGGCTGCTGCTGGACAGAAACAGGCCCTGTGAGCTGAGCCACCCAGAAGCAGAGGGGTAGAGCCAGGGAGGGAAGCATAAAAGACAGGCCCAGCAGCTCAGTCTGGGAGAAGCTGCTGCCGGAGGAAGATGAGTCTCCCACGAGGCAGCGGCCTAGGCCTGACCCAGGCCCTGAGACTGTTTGGCACAGCTGCCCTGCTGACTGGGGCCTGTGGGACCTGCCAGGCCCGGCTGACTGGGTTGGGCTGCCTGAACCTAACGACTGGAGCAGGCCGCCGGGCCCAAGCGACAGACTGGGCCTGTCGGACCCCAATAGCTGGGTGCAGCTACCCCAGCCCGCTGGGTGGGAGAAGCCGCCGGAGGCCAGCCCTGACTGGAGGAGCTGCCGGTGTGGAAAACCCACCAGCGTGGACAGACCCTGGCGGACCGGAGAAACCCCTGGGGCCCTGTGACCTCTCTACCTTTGGCAGACGACCCTCAGGAGTTCCCGGACCTGCCGCCAGGCGACGAAGAAGGATTTGCTGGACGCCCGCTCACCGCCTGCCCCCGCGACCCAGAGGGCCCGACGTGGATGCAGGTATCCTGCGACTGAATGGGAGGAAGGGCCCAGGGAAAGCCACCGCCAGTGGCGGAGTCAGAGACAGACCTCTGGTCAGCGTGTTGCGGCCAGAGCCCTGCTGATGCAAGGGCAGCCCCCTTTTGCCACTGATAGGGCCCTGGGCTGGGACGCAGTGGAGTCAGGTGGGCCTGCGTCCCCCTTCCCTGACCACCCAGGGAGCGCTTGCTCTCCTCGGCACTCCTGACCAGAGGACACCACGGTTGGCAGCCCCGCTAGACCGTAAAGCCGGGGGCTATAGAAACTGCTTCACCTGCCCTGCCCGAGGGCTGGAGGCATCAGACCGCTGCCAGCCCCGCCTGTAGGAAGGCCAGGGGCTATAGATGACTTCACCTGCCCCGCCCTGTGTGAGGGCCAGGGGCACCAAAATGCTTACAGGCCCCACTTGCGAGCCAAGGGCTAAAGACTCCGTTCCTTGCCCCGCCCTGTCAGAGGGCCGGGGGTAATAAACAGGTCTGTAGCCCAGAAGTCACCAGTCTCACCCTACCAGAGGGCCAAGGTGCGATAGACTGCCGGAAGAGCCTGCCCTGCCTAGGGGCTGGGGCTAAAGACTGCTAACCGAGACGTTTATTCCCCTCAACAAAGGTGCTGTGGCCTGCCTCGGAGCAAGGGTCGTGACACTGCTGGCTGGACTGTGCCACCAGCCTACAACCCAAAAGGTTTTGCATTCTCTCTCCTCCATCTGCTGAAGGACTGATATTCCTAGGAGGATTCAGCTCGATAAGGTAAGCGTGAATACATTATTTCTCCAGGGCCTGAAGTTTGAATTTAATGTGAACTGAATTAAATCATTTGCTTTTTATCAGCATGGTCCATGAACCATGGTTTGAGGACAATTTGTGACTTTAAGGAAAGAGAGTTTTAGCTCCAATGCCTTAATCCCAGAGTAAGATCATAAAATCACCACACATCAGTCAACACTGTTTAGCAAGGAATAACAGTCTCTGTAATAAAACAAAAAATTACAGTCACTGTTCCCTCAAAAGATGAGGCTCCTGCAAGTTCAGATGAGGTATGTGATTAAATATGGATAGGTTTCATTGCAGAGGCTACATAACAGTAATCTTTTTCTTGGCATTGCTAATACTTGAATTCCCATTGACAAATATCTGTTCTAAATGGAATAGAAAATCTTTTTTATGAGTAATAATTCTGGGTCAGACTTGCTTTCAATTACTTTGGGGGTACTTCCAATATGAACAGTGGAGTTATTCTAGATTTAACCTGGTGTAACTGAGCTGAATTCCACCATGTAGTTTATGTCAGTGTACATGACTGTATATAAACAAAGCGTATATAGGAGCAACTGCTGACGTGGTTAATGTGTTCTATAATCCCATGAATCTTATAAATGGACAAGACAGGAGCCAAAACATATTGAAAAATATTTCTATTAATAGTAATTCAAATTTATTTACTCAGTTGCTTCATTGATATTCATTCCTCCCTTTTGTGTTCATTTTCTGTTAACATACATGCAATTGGATTTCATTAATGTAGGGAAAGCATACCTTTAAACTTCCACTCAAATGCCCATGGATAATGAGCTTTCACATCAGAAACATGATCATAAGAGTTGCACTCTTCCAGTCAAAAAGCACAAATAGAACGATGCAGCTAATCAGAAATTGCTCAGATTTTGGATTTTCAAATAGGAAATCAGAGAGTAATTGATGGTGAGGACAAATTTCACTTAATAATCTTGGATGATGAATACACATACACCCTGCAAAGAAATATGAATATTTGCCAAGGTCTGTAAAGTCTATCCTCCGTTCTGTCATATAGAACATCCTCCATTTGTTTCTCTGGTGCAATCTTAGTGTCCAAAATTAATTTCCATTCCATAATTTAAGTTTGAGGAACCTTTCCATTGCCATCAAAACAGTTTTGATCAGGCCCCTAGATATTATGGACATGACTGTTAAGAAAACCTTAAAATAATCAGAACCACCAACTAACCAATCCCCATTGCAACCAGGATGTTTTCCTATTCAGCTTGATATAGGAGCCAAATTCTGCTCTTGGCTTCAGGATAAATATAAGTAGTGCAAATCTGGAGCAAATCCACTGATTTCAATGGAATTACTCTGGTTTCAGATTTAAGTGGAATCACTCCAGATTTTCACCAGCGTAACTGCAAAATTTTGCAGTTGTTTACTGGCTCTTCTACAGTTATTGCATCAGTTTAACTTAAGATATGATTTTAAATTTTGTTAAGCCAGTGCAGAAGTCTATGCAGATGCTCCGATTTTGGTTTAAGCCAGGTTCAGTTTAATTTTTGTTAAGAAGTTTAAAGTAAATTACTTTAAAGATGAAATAAGTGTCCACACAGGGATTTGCACTGGTTAAACAAAATTAGTTCACACCCAAACTTGTACGAGGGTTGAAGAATAGCCTTCATGATTTTTTTTTTTTTTTTTTTTTTTATTAAAAGATGTGAGATGAGGTTCAAGAAGGCACAGCAGGGAGTTCAGATAGTGACATTACACACACTATTAAAGTGAATTTATACTTATCTGAATGATATCAGCACTCAAATTTATCAGTAACTATGATTATGTAATTATCATATTAAAATGATTTAGTGTGGAGTTACATTAATATGCTATAGCAGGTTCACCCGGGATCTAGTGGTACTCAACACCTCCACAACACCTTCTTGTGCCATATCTTGGTAGCATTACCATGTCTCATTTTCCCCCTCTTCTTTCCTTATCACATTCTCCTCCCTCCCCAACCCCTCAATCTTGTTTTGTTTTTGCCTCTTTCACTTGTAATTTTTAATCTTTTTTTTTTAATCCTCTGCTTTGGCATCTCGTGTCCATTTCCCACACAGCAGCAGGGTCAAATGCTACCCAAAGTGGGAATGGAGAGGGCTGGCCATTGGTGTGTTTCCAGAGCCAGAACACACTCAGAGCAGGGTCTGTTGGGAGAAGCGCAAAACTTCAGAAAGTGATCTGCTTTTTCAGTCTGTAGCCCTGTATGCATGAGCTGCTCATGTGGCCAGCTCTGTTCGGGATCCCACAGGAACAGGGAGCTTCAAGAAGCTTTCCTACATTTAAATTAAGGCATAAGGAAAACCCTTGCTAATATTAAACATATTGGACCAATCTGCTGATGCACATGCATGAACAGTGGGTTTGTGCATGGACACAGCTAAGCATAGGCAAAACCTCAAAGACGTATGTACTTTTTTGTTGTATCCATATGGTATTTGGATAGTCGTTTCAAGGTGTATCCTGGGAAAGAAAAATATGCTTTAATACCCATTAACAGAACAACAAGAAATTCTAATGCAATAGCACATGCTGGAAACAGTTCCTTACATATTTCAGTTCTTTGGATAGCAAGTGACATTGATCAGGCTACAACACCAATCAGTATCACTGGAATTAGAGCAGGGATACATCTGGCCCCCCAACACATTACATTTTACAAGCATTCCTCATTGTCAGGATCCTGACAAGCGTAGTCAGGACTAGGGGTCAAAGCCAGGTCAAGCCTGAGGCCACGATTAGGGGGGAAGTTCTTAGATAAATTCCAGGCCAGGGTTGATACCAACCATCAGAATCCAAGTCATGTTTAAGGCCTAGGTCAGAAGGTCAGGCCCAAATCAAGCCAAGGTTGAAGCCAGGAGTTCAAGAGCAGAAGTCAGAAATGGTCATGGCAGCTACAGCAGATCGCATTGTTGGTGAACACATACTGGAATAACCCCTTATGTTTTTAATAGAGGTGGGAGCAAATCAGGAACCATGGAACTGAAGCCTGTGGGCCCACGGAGGTGGGATTTCCTGTGGTCTGTGTCTGCAACGGGTCACAAGTAATGGACCTACTTACAGAGTGAAGGTGGTTGATGCCTGGCAGTTCTGCAGGCATCGAGACCTCCTAGGATTTATGCTAGCTGACAACAGAAAAGAATTCCCAATGTTCCACTCAGATATGAAAGTGTGGGATCAGGTGACAAACCTGGGAAAATATAGAATATTTTCTTTCAAAAGCAAATCTAGGTGCAACAGGTAGGATTTTTGCCATCTGAGGAAAGACTGTTCCTCTTCCACTCCATGCACATTGCTAGTAGTAAATAGGTAATTTTCCCGTATTACGTTTTGGGACAGTTTTTTTTTTTTTTAATCTAAAACCAAAGGCAGAGAATGTATCTATTGATTAACGTGAGTGGAAAAAGTAGCAAAGCTACTTTTTTCTTTTCTCTCTCTGTTTTTTGCTGCTGCTGTTTTAAACTGAGCTCAAACAAAATAAGATGAAACATTTAGCTAGGTGGCTTTTTGTCATAATGAATGAGGATGAAACAAACACCAGGTGCACATGGACAGAAAAGTTTTGGTGTAAAATAAAAGAATGCCCTCCTGATAGTAGGACAAACAGCAATGAACTGGAGCTCAGGCTAAATTCTTGCTTTAAGTTTGCGTAGGACTGAGACTAAAATCAAAGAAAATTAGGCCCCCTAAGGAGGAAAAGTTTAGTCCGGATGCTGGGAAAAAAATGTTAAGAAAGTGGACATTTGGACAATAGGACAGACTCCAGGAAAAGGTGGCTGATGCACTATCACTGCAGACATACAAGAACAGTAAAGATTTTAGAAAGAATGATATAGGGAATTGTCCTAGAAGTATTTGCAGGGATGCTATTCATGATTATATGCAACAAGGGACAGCTATGAGGTATCTCTCTCTAGATTAAGGTGACTACGGTTATCAATGTACTGTAATTAGTGGTAGTGATGTCTGATTTAATTGACAAGCATTAAAGTCAAGATACCTGAAATAAATGGCTTCCATGAATATCTGATGTGTGGCACTTGCTTTAGATACTTTAGAAGACAAAAAGGCTTTGCTTAAACTTCTGACATTCGAACTTAGGCCTTCAAATTTTATAGGGCTGCTATACAGAACTCTTGAGCTATTCCTGGTTACAAAAACCAGACACTTGATTGTATCAAACACAAAAATGACTTGAGTTTTTTTTAGGAAACAGAAAATATCAGTTCTGACCAAATCCAAATGGAACCTTGTAAACCTTGCCATCCTGGCACAAATATCTGTAATAAAACACATTAGTCCACAAGCTGGTTGATCTGACTGAGCCAAGGGTTTCTGAAAATGTCATATTCCTGGCACCCATACACAGTTTTTATTTTTCCATGCTATTGACCTTGTTTGTTGGCTGATAGAAGCTTGTGAGCCACACAATCTGCCTAAATAAAACAGGCACCTAAGGTATCTTGAATTGCTGAGAGAGAGTAAGCAGCCCACTATACTAGTCTGAGTAGTGGAAAAGACGACAGGAACTCCCTGAGTTTTAATCACGGCTCTGATACTGACTGTTTCTGTGGCTGTGGGCAGGTTTCTTAATCTCTGCCTCTGTTTCACCATCTTTTAACAGAGATGATGATTACCTACTTCACTGACAGGGAACAAGGGGCGGGTTGAAAAAATGGGGTTGAATAACTGGCAGTGGCCAGCTGGCTCCCTCACTACAGTGGAGGAGGGGCTTCTTGCGGGAGGGCCAGGAGGAATCATGGGGTGGCCAGGGCATGCTGCACTCTGGAAATCCCTGGTTTATAGAATGTCCTTTAGAGGATGCTGCAGGGCTGAGGCTATTGAGACTAATAATGATCACAGGACAGGGGAACTGTAACCATCTCCTTATGGCTCTCCCTTCTCTGCTATATCCAGCAGAGACTGGCAAAGTAGAGGATTGATCTTCAGTGAGGTCTTCCAAGATGCAGTAAATCACAGCAGTGTTCCCCTTTGGCTGAACTCACAAGAGTCACTGTAAGATAATGTTCTTCACCTGCTCCAGAGTTGAGTTGTTGCTCTGAAGACTGGGAGATCATTGATTGATCGTTTGGTTACCAAGTTGATGGCATTAGTCATGATTTCTCACTTAAGAGTGGGCCATGTGATGTGGGGATATATCACCCCTATGTTGCCTTGATGTCTGGGATGGAGAGTTACAACACTAAGCCCCGAGGACATAAGATTTAGATAAGACCGCCAGGTGTGGAGTAGGAGCTGGGCGAGGACAGTGGGCGTCTCTCTATCTGGCTACTCACATTGTGGATAGCCGGTAAACAAGATAATAAAATAGGTGGTCGTGTAAGATGTCAAGTAACCTGTGAGAATTAGGCTGTGCTCGTGCTCTGTGTATGCATGTGGCCATTAACCAATCAATGGCTACGTGGAGACAGAGTGACCAATATACATGCTGTATGAAATGATATATAAGATGGTATTCGCTTTGCAATAAAGGACTCTGCTTACAATCATATTGATCGTTGTGCTTTGTCCGGCCCGCATGAGACACAAGGAATAAGACGCAACAATGTGAATGCTGCCATTTTCCACCCCAGAACCTACATTAGCAGTACAACCAGTTGGGCAGCCCACAGGTTGCAAAGGCCCTGTTAGATTGCCTAAACTCAGACACCAATGGTGGATTGAGCCTGTTGAAGGTCTGAACTTCAGTCTAGTCACCATGGCTGGGCCTTATGATAACATCTCGGAGCTGCTAATCTAACTATCAGACTTCAAAAGTACAGCCCAACTCCACAGCCTCCAAGTTGGTGGAGTGCACAACAGGTCCACTTGACAAATCCACCATCAACTACATTGGACAATGACCTTAATCCCTCCACAAGGCCCCACCACCATCAATACAGATGAAGTAAAAGATGGTTCAGCTGCAGCGAAGACGAGAAAGACACCAGTGGAGATAGTATTCCCCTGAATTTCTTCATCAACTAGGTCCCAGGGGATTCCAATGGCTGGCGAAATTGTACACCGAAACTGTGGAATCCAGATCCCAAAAACCCTGACAGGAGGTGATAGTCATTGCCATACTCAAACTGGGCAAGCTGACCATGGCCCCCAGAAGTTATAGGCCGATTTCACTCCTGTGCACTACTTACAAACTCTTAGAACGTGTCATCCTCCAGAGAATCAGTCCCCTTATTGAGTCGGTGATCTGCAAAGAATAAGTGGGATTCTGGCCTAAATGCAGTGGTCATGTCCAAGTTCTGGCCCTTGTAATGTACACTGAGGCTGAATTCTAGAGGAAATCTACAACCAGTGCAGCCTTGTCATCAGCCTACAACAGGGCCTGGATTGAAGGCAAGATGCTGAAGCTTGCAAGAATCATCCCCTGCTGCAAAACACTGCGTCTGCTATGAATAATGCTGATCAGGCAGCTACACATCCACTTGGGCTACGAAGTCAGTTCGCCCTGGTTCCTCAACAGTGGACTGCCACAAGGCTCAGTGCTCGCACGGATGCTTTTCAATGTTTACATGAGCAACATGCTGTCATGCAGACTGGATTGGGAAGAGGGGGGCATTTGTGTTATTTGACATTAATGTGTCAAAATCATAGCAATTCATGTAAGACACACCATGTCAGGTACTGTTAGAAAGGTTATGATATGCTGAATAAGATAATATTTGTGTTCATGTGTAATGTGTGAGGAAAGTTATGGAGATCTTTGATATACATGCATTTCAAAATGTGCTGTAGAAGACACACCCCAGACAGAGACAGACAGACAGAGAGGCCGCAGGACAATAGCCTTCTTAATGGCCCATCAAGACCTTTACAGAAGCCAAAGGCCTAGGAAGAAACTAAAGGCATACCTGAAGAGTTACAAGGATTGGCCCATGTGACTATGGACTCCATTTCGGTTCCTGTAAAATTCCACAAGCCACATGGCCAATAACAGAGGGTATATAAGATCAAACCACAGGAACCATTTTGTCTTGTTCCTGTCCAGCTGCAGACACACCTCTGGATCAACACACTTTGCAACTGAACTGAAAGACTTAGACCCATCCAGGTACTGGATGTATACCAGAGGAACTCTACAACTCCATAATTGTTCTAGAAACCTGATGTATATGGACTTTTAAATCATTTGTATATATCTGATTGCTTTAAGCCTTTAACACTTCTCTTATTGTTTGTTTTTCTTTTATTAATAAACCTTTAGTTTTAGTTACTAAAGGATTGGCTGGCAGCGTGGTATTTTGGATAAGATCCAAACTTATAGTGAACTGGTACTGTGGCTGATCCTTTGGGATCAGAGGGAATCTTTTAGTAAAGAACAGAGTTTAAACAACTGGTCTCTTTACTGGACCTAGTGTCAGTTTCGGGAGCCAGAGACTGAAATGCAGTAAAGGGGGCTGTGTGTATTTGCACAGTGGCTTCTTGATAACCAGTGTGGGGGAATCAGAAGCACTGTTTGTGGCTGGTTGGGAAGTCTGACTGCAGTGTCACCCACCAGTGCTGGGAGAATTTGATCTCCTTTTGCAGCCTGCCCTGACCCTGGCATTATCAGTGGGCTACCCTGGGCACGGCCGGGTTACATATGCCACCAACAAAGTCGTGCAAATTTGCATATGCGGATGATCTTACTCCGGCAACACAAGTGGCTATCTTCAGTGACATCGAGTCCACTTTGAATGGAGACCTAAAAACCATGGAGGAATATTTCTGGAAATGCAGGCTCAAGCCAAATCCTCACAAAACAACAGTTGCTGCACTCCACCTTGATAACAGGACCGCTAAGCGCACCCTGAAAGTGACCTTCTGCGGCAACACTGTGTGACTTGACCCCACACTGATCTATCATGGAGTGAAGCTGGATTGTACGCTAACCTTCCATGGCCATCTGAAGAAGGTAGCTACCAAGACGAAGACAAGGGTCAACCTTGTCCAGAAACTGGCAAGCACAAACTGGGAGGCATCAGCGCTACATCAGCAATGGCCCTTGTGTACTCTGTAGCTAAGTACTGTGCACTTGTATGGACCACTATTAGCTGTGCTCAACTTCTTGATGTCCAACTGAACACTGCAATGCGGTGCATCACTGGAACCCTCAAGTCAACCCCAACACATTGGCTGCCAGTGCTGTCAAACATTGCTCCCCCATTCATTCACCGTGATGCCACAAGCCTTTGGGAATTCCAGAGGATTGTATAAAATGAATGTCTTTCCCTCCACCAGGACCTTACACCACCTTCTCTCACTACTGCTTGAAGTCACGTAAGTTCTTTTGGATCCATGCATTTAACCTTCAACAATGCAACTTCAACCCTGATGAAGTTTGGACAGCTGACTGGAATTTACGAGAAGTTACAGAAAAACACCTCGTAAAAGACCCAACACACATGATCCCTGGCTTCAATCTCGCATGAAGTTTAGGGGCAACCCTAAACCACATCCACACAAACCATGGCAGATATGGATACTTGCTGCATAAATGGAAAAGTAAAAAAAACAAAAACAAAAAAACACGACTCTCCAGTGTGAGATTGGGTTACCTAGAACAGCACATTGAACATACAACAACTCAAGGCCCAATTCACAAATACAGAGGAGGCATCACAGCCATACACTCTGCTACTCCAGATGCAATTATCTGGCTTAACCATTGGAATGTAAAATTACAGTTGTTGCTCTACATCTACATCAGCCATATGAAGAACTGGCTTCAGAACTCTTGAGTATCTCAAGTATGTGAATGGATGCACCTCCCATGCCTCCCAAGATGTGCAGAACTACAGGTGTCTACCCACACAGGTTCTTTGATGCTGCCTTCACTAATATATAGCAACCTCTGTGTATTTATATATAGACAGACACCATTTAAAAAAACCAAACCAAAATACCCTACTGTACCAGTTCTCCCCGTGAGGCGGGGATGAGAGAACAAAACATGGAACAGATGTTAGTCATGTTGCTTAATGCACCTCACATACTGTGGTGATAAGCTTGGCATAAAAACTTACTTAGAATAGAATTCACTCAATTGCAGGATCAGGATTCAAAACTATTCAGCCTGATCCAAAATCCACTAAAATCAATGACACTCTTTATTCTTCATTAATAGCAACCAGTGTTTCTTCAGCTGCCAATGGAGATGGATTAATGAGCAGCAGGCAGGTGAGGTTTTCAAAAGTACTGCCAGGTTGGACAGTTGAAAACGCCTTGTAGCTGCAGCATATGCTCTATCATGAGATTGATGACTTAGTCTTCTGCTGTTACATATGTTAAAACTAACTACCAACTCCACCTGAGTGACAGTCTTCTGCCTATTAGTAAATGTTAGTATTTCATTAAGGAATAAAACCACCCACTCAGAAACAAACCTGCTACATGATGGAAGCCTCACTACCGCACCAGGCTGCTATTTTAGATCTCCAAATTCGTCTACTTTTTTGTCATGTCAGGGTTCTACATCTGCTTGGATGTTGTAAACATTTATGAATATTAATAACCATTTGTTCCACAAAAGCTGTAAACCAGTTAATTAGGAACCTGTCATCATGTTTATATTGTCCTAAGGAAAACCGAACAGAAGCCGCAGCATATGAAATTAAGCCAGCATTTAGTTCATGAACACCATTTACAAATAAATTTACTCTGCTCACTTTAGAGCCTGCACAGAACATAAAGCTGCATATATTTTTCTCCACTACTCATATTTTAATGGAGTGATGACGAGCGGGAAGCTATACTGTACACCGATATTCCATTGATAGTTATGTGGGGTGTACATTAATGTGCAACCTCAGAACCAGGGCTCCTTCCTTCAGGAGGCCGAGCAGCTCCTGGAGATTCTCAGCACCTTCAGCTCCAGCGTCTTGTAGGATAGAGACCTTAATGAGTATGAGAACTAAAATTACATATAAATAAATAATATACTGAAAAATAATCAGGACTCGCTGGCAAATAGGCAATATTAGACTCTTCTTCCTATAAGTCCTCTCCCAATATTTATTAAAGCTAATAATTTAAATATTTTATGAAGGCAAATTACTCTTCCTGCACATTCCCTGTTATTTTTCTCTCCATTAAGAAGATGTCTTGCACCAATTATACTTGGGATATTTTGCATATTTTCAAGCACGTCTTTTTACAATGACCCTTACAATATGGGAGGAGATGGCATGAATGAGTTGGTACTATCCATGTGATAAATTGCAGAGCTTTGCAACAAAGGCTCTTTCAAACTCCACCTGCACTCTCCCCCAGTCATCATCTCCCCTGAGATTGTTCTGAAGTCTCAAAAATCAGCTTCTTGTTGTTTTAAGAAATGACAGCAATACGAACAACTAACTACACAGGAGCCATAACAATTTCTTCTCTGACAATGTGAAATTTTCTCAGAAAGATTCCTGTGCATGTCCCTGGGCCAAGGTATGAAAATTCAACTGCTTTTGGAGGGGCATTTCCTATGCCCCCCCCCGGGGCCAGAGGAGCTGTCATCTCTCACCTCAGCTTGGGGCAGGAGGAGCTTGTGCTCTCCGCCCTGCCCCCAGAGTTCTGTGCCCACGGCAATTGGGGCTGGCCTATGCCCCTGCTTGCTCCCCTACCTTGTGCATGCCCCTGCCTTAGCCTAAAATCTAACACAGGAACTATTTAATCCTGGACCACTCAAGCTGAAAGCCTCGTATCTTGTAAATCCACATGAGCTAGAAACAGGAGACCATCCATCAGTGCAATGCCTCTTTTTACATTATTTAACAAAGAAGAATCAGGTCTTGCAATTATGACAATTCTTTGCAAAGTGAGATTCTAATATTTCCAATAGGGTTAATAGAATTTCCTTCTAGCCCTGAGATAGCCCAAGACACCCGAACATGGTAACAGAGGTACCTGGCGAAGAAGCAGGATCTAGTGGTTTAGCAATGATCCCTCCCCACTCTGGGTCAGTGGGAGGCCACTTTGCATCACTGTGAGCTCGGCCGAGTGACAGGGGAATTAGCCACTCAGGAGGCAGTCTATGAGCCCTGGCCCTCAGGCATGGCAGAGTGGCCAGTAGTCCACTGGGCTCTGGCCCTCAGGTAGGGCAGAGCAGAGCTGTAAACAGGCCTCCTGAGCTAAGGTAGGAAGGCTGCCACCCAAGGGTCAGCAGGGGTAGGAGGACCCAGGCCCACCCTTCTCCACTGGGTCCCAGCCCAGGGCCCTAACAGTGACGGACAGCGCCATCACTGGGTCAGCGGGGATCCAGCCAAAACATGCTGACACAAGCACCGACAGCAACATATCCGAACTATAGTTAACTGTCCCTGGGCCACTTCCTACCTTGCCCTTGGGCAATGAGTGTCCTCCATCTCCCCAGGATAGATGGCCAGCGGCAGCCCCAGCAGCTCCAATGCCTTGATCAACTGGCAGCTCCAGCAGCTCTGGCCAGTCTTTGGCATAGCAGGGATCCTCCCTAGGCTCCAGCTCCAGGAGCGGGCAAAAAGTCTGAGCCGGTGGCTCCAGTTCAACTGAACTACAGCCCTACCTTTATACTTCCTTCCAGTGCCTTAGCTTCCAGGGGGCGGGGGGCCTGGCCTGGCTCCAACAACCTAGGTTCAGGGAGTGGTCCCTCCCTCTCTGACTTAGTGAGAGATCACTTTGCCTCACTATACAGAAATATACCAAATGTGGCCAATACATTGTTTAAAAAGATGCACTTTAGCTTTTTCTGTAAAACATAAGTTTTCTACACTGATGTGGGAGACCTATAAAAGCTCACTCAGGAGAAACAAAGGTCACACTCAAAACATCTCTCTAACCATATATTCTTGTCTTCTCTCTATATGGGGCCTGACCAAAAATGAATGAAGCCAATGACAATCTTTCCATTGATGTCAGTGGGCTTTTGGGTCAAACCCTTGCTACTTACAAATACACAGTCAGACAGGAAGCAAATGTTATCAAATGTACTTTTCAATGTTCAAAATGCCAATCTGTGTGTTTGGTCCCTCCTAGGATTTAAGACACTTCTATTTGAAGAACACACAACCCACCATTTGTGTCCTTCCAAACTTGCAAGGAAGGACCTTCTAGTACGGCTCTAATGATATCATACTCTGTTGCCATGAAAAGGAATGAGATGTCAAAAACTCAGCAATATGATGTCAGTGCAGGAGAAAAAGAGGCTGGTAGGAGGGGCACTCTTTTTCTGAAAATAGGTATCTCCAAAATGGAAAGTGATAGCAAAGATATAGCAAAATAGATAGAAACAGACCCATTTTACTTACCACACACTGAATAGTAAATGAGGTGTTGTGCTGGATTATAAGTTACATTGGACTTGACAGTGTTCACACCTATTTTTGTTTTCCACAAACACTTGTGGGATATTAAACCCAGCAGGTACACCCCCCCCCCCAAAAAAAAAAAAAAAGCCTGAACAGATTTGGAAAGTGTCCCGGAAACTAGTTGCTTAGTTTCAAATTCTAGGCATTAGCTCATGAAGAATGCTCTGTATGAAAGCTATACTTCAGAATGCAAAAGAAAGATGAGAGGGGTAATGGAGCCCATAAAGGGAAGAAAGAAGAGCAAAAGTATTTTTTTCCCCTTGATTGCAACTGGGACATAAAAGCAATAATGAGCTCAGCACAAGGTGTTTCCCAGGAATTAATGACCAGTTGAGGTAATGACCACTGTCTATGCTTTGGACTATCAACTCTTCTAGCTAGTCAATCCCCAGTACCTCAATGATAATTGCTTACTAGATAGGAAAGCACAAACACCACAGAAAATGGGCAGCCTAATACTAAATGTTAGAGCTACTCAGAGGATTTAGAATGCAAGCATTTACCCAACAATTTATTCCTCCCTCCCCGTCCTCTTAAGTCATTCTCCCTTAGTTAGAAAAACTTGGGAGGGGAAATAAATCAGAGGAAACAAAAAAGCTTCAGCAATAAACCAGCAGGTCGTAAATAAACTCCTCCTGCCCCTACTCCAAATGCCAAACACTTTTTTTTTTAAACTGAAAACAAAAACACACCATCATTCACCCTGACATGAATCCTAATTAAAATTTTACACAGTGTGTCTTTTAATTAGCCATGGCTGGAGTGGTGAAAGCTATCAATATTTAGCAGGATAATTGTGTGAAATGACTTTTCAAAAATGAACAGCAGGCATGAATCCACTCAACAGCAGGGGGTTATTCAGACACACACTGTGCAAGATGGGGTGCCTCAGATAATGTGCAAGAGATAATAATGCACACAGGGAGTGACACATGCTGCCATATTTTGCGCTTCATTGGTTTTCTGCGAACAACATTTGGCTCTTGTTGCACTCAGGACATCAAGGTTCACACAAGCTGCAAGCTGGTGATTTTTATCTTTATGTTGTTGATTTATTTTATCTTAAATAGAGGGATGTGTTTAATAACTGTGCACACAAACAAAAGGCTGAGATGTAGCTCCCTGTATGACCTAGTTTGATTATGCTTTCCACAGGGTAAAAAACTGCTCAGTAGCATAGGCTTTTCTTTTTTTAGCTCTCTCTATGCTGGCAGAATAGAAAGTGGTAAATGAATTTCTGTTTTGCATTGCACAGAGTAAATGCATCCACAGCTTAATTTTACAACGGGTTCACAACAGCTTCTCACAGCCTTCCTCTCTCTTTTTTTCCCCCTCCCTTTTCCTGTTTTGCTTCTTTACTTTTCTTTTCACAGAAAGGCTGGGTTAAGCAAGTTAATATACAACAATTTAAAACAATTTCAATTTATTAATGATTACTGCTAGTGTTTAATTATATATGTAATGGTGCAGCCACCTGTAAATATTTACTTCATGCACTGAGAAATAGTTCAGCTAATCATGTAAAATGAAGACAAGCTGTTTTCACAGTGAAATCTACTCATAAGAGTAAATCCTCAATATTGTGAGCACCCACACAAGTCCCAGAATGCAAATAGCCTATATATACAGCCACATACAGACTCCAACTTGCAAGTGGCATGAGAGTGTGTGCATTCCAGCTGACTGTGTGAAAAAGTGTCTATGCACTTTTGCAGACCTGAGAAATAGCAAAAACTGTGATAGCAAAAATCCATTTTCAGGATGAAATTTTCAAAGAGCAATCCAATTACTATACAAAATGCAACATATTAATGAAGGCAAAAATCTGGGAACTTTTTTTCAGCCCCCATCGGGGTGGGGGAAGTCAAATGGCCCCTGTGCAGCTGGACCAGACCATGGTTGCTACCGCACTGCATGGCCAGGCCATGGTTGCTACTGCCATGGCTGCTACTTCCCTGTAGTAGCACCCACCGCTCTCTGAAGTTTCTCCCTGCAGGATTTATAGCAATGGTTCCAACACATCATCCATGCTAACTCTGTAGTCTACCTGCAAACTGCATCTGAATTTCCCTGGAGCAAACCACCATGGAGTTCCACAGAACACATTGGCTTACAGTGTCATCTGGCACAGCTTCTCAGTGTCCTGTTCCACCCCTTTCTGTATTTTAGCCCTTTCATGGCAACAGAGATGCTAGGAAGATTTGACCCTTAATGTACACAATGCAGCATTTCAACAGTGGTATTGACCACATCTTGGCTGGAGTACCTAATTCAGCATCAACTTCTAAGAGTCACGGAAGATATTACTGATCCAAAACCTACCCATCATTCTTGACAGTCAAAAATCACCTATAAAACTCAAAAGACCAAGACATTCAGTCAGGGTGTGTATATCATCTCAAATACCCTACATGCAGGATCTGGAGAACAGAACAGTAAGTCTGTTAGGAGAATCAGACTGATGGAAATAGAGATTTTCAAAGAGGCCAGTAGAAGAGATGGATCTTCGTGGAACTTAACAGAAGGGGATCACAGCATTACTGCCACTAATGGTCCTGCACCACCAATGATTTATGGCTATGAAGCCAATCCATAGTCTACTAATGTGAGTGGAAGGACTCCTATTACATCAATTAGGTTTGGTTGGAGCCTCAAGATTGCCACTGTGAACGCATTCAGTCCTGAATTCTATTCTCAGCTCTGTCAGAGATTTGCTGTGTGACCTCAGGCAGTTCATTTCTCACATATGCCTTAGTGTTTCCCTCTACAGTGGGGACAATCATTATTCTTGTTGGAGGTGTTGAGAAGGTTAATTAAATAACACCTGTTAAACTCTTTGTAATCCATGGATGAAAGATGCTACATTAGTGCAGGTTTTTTTTTAAACTGATAAATGACAATTAAAGTGTACAAGGAAACAATTAGGGAATACACAAGAAATATAAGAAGGGCAAGAAATGAAAACCTTGGTAGTCCAAAAAATAAATATGTAAAGTTTAAAAGCAACAGAACTATAATCTCCTCCCTAAAGAGGACTGAGGACTTCTTTATTTGAAATGAGAGAAAGGAAAATGTTATTCTTACTGAAATTTACCAGAAAACACTAATCAGAAGTTCTTGCATGGGTCAGAGGAGACTATACAAAACAAAGCTGTATCCAAAAAGGAAATTAACATGTTTATTAAAAAAATTATGGAACATATTTAATTTTTCAGCATGTATTTATTTGGGTTTTTCCTTGAACGAACTATTTTTCCTTTCAAGTAAAGCTTCCCCCCCCCTTTAAATCAATTCAGCATTTATAAGGAAGTGATAAGCATGATGTTTATTATAGTTTGTCAGACATTACCCTCTAGGTGCTATTAATTTTACTGAAGCCTGACAATTCAAATTAAGGCTAATTTATTAAATTCCCAAGGCAATCTAACCTGGGTGGCAAAAGTTTTCTATAACAGTGGACAATTAATCCACTTGCTTAACTAACTTCGCTTAATTATTTAAAAAACACAAAACAATATTTTCCCAATATTTTAATAATGTGCTAATTTAACTAGTACTTCATAGCTTTATTTGTTCTGTTGGTGTACAGATACCATAACACTGATAACACTATGATGGGCATGGTATTATAAAACAGATAAAACAAACAGATTAAGTTTCTCTCTTGGTTTTCTAATATTCAATGCCTCCAGAATAGAATAAATTTGAGAGATTTAGGGGAAACATCACACCATGCAAAAAATGAAGAACTGTACATTTCTCTCAGTATCCATTCAAATGAATGATGAATCAGTTTCATATTCTATAGGAAAAATGGTCATGAAAGCAAAAGAGAAAGGTTTCTTATGAAGAAGGCAGATATAGTGAGTTTAGCACAAGGATGACATGCTTGAAAGTGGAGGATTGAAAGGTATGTGTGGGAGTAACTGGGTTGACACAAGGTAATAATATTACCAGTAGGAGTACAAGTAACAGAAGAATGTGGATTTATATGGAATAACTGCTGATAGTATGGTAGGTGGGTTGACAGTGGGATAGGTAACAGGGCTGAAAGTTGGAAGGTAGCAGGATTAGCAGTAGACAGTGGTTAGTAGCAATGATAACAGAAGAACCAGGTTACTGCAGTCTTATTGTACTGAGAGTGGAACAAGCACAAGGTTAACAATATTACAAGTTAATTCTCTCAAGTGTTTAAGACAAATAATGTTATCAACATTACTCCATGTAGCTATAGTCTGAGAAGATGTGGGCACCAGAAACTTACTCCTTGAATTAAACATCAGCAACGGAATTAAGTTCTCTTTTCCCCTGCTAATATTCCCCTGGTCAATATCTATTACATATCCCAAGGTGTGCAGCCTACACTCTTACACAGTTTGTAACTTCCTGTCCCCTTGGAGCTCCAGCATGCCTCCCTTCCTTACTCTGCCATCTCCCACAAAAGTAAAGAAAGAAAAAACCTACATGCAATAATCTACCTAGAGCCAGGAGCAGCTGTATGATGTGAAGAACACATGCACATAGTTCACAACATATTAATCTTGCTGCCAGTAAAACGAATTGCTTAACAATTAACTAGGGAATTTCTGAAGGCATTTAACCCTTCATGTAAATGAAAGCACTGTCATTAAGTGAGTCCTACAAACGATACAATAACTGAAGGGACATTGGATTAAATCTGAACATAAGGTTGTACCCTAAGGGAATGTATCTTTCACAAGTGGCAAAGATAAACAAGTACTGCAGCCTGTAAACTGACAAGCTCTCTCTGTCACAGTGTTAATAGGAAATGGGTGTCAATCTCTTTAAATGCCTTTTAAAAAAATAGGCTAAAACATGGCTTAGATTTTCAGAGGTTAGGCACATCATCCTGGTGACCTGCGTGTGGGGTTACCCATCTTGTTCACACAATCTCACTAATTATGTGTGCAAATTAGTCATGCAATTGGAACCCTCGTTTGTTGGGGGAGCAGGCTTAGAATAGGCAGGCACTCAGCAACAACAGTGTGGAAGTTATTCTTTCTGAAAAGAAAATAAAGTGTGACTATCTTCTCTACAATACTATCCTAGCAAAAGTCATTTAAGGTTAGTATCACAGCTAACAAGTGTAAGCAGCATGTAATATATTATGCAATGCTGGGTTTTGATTCCACTTTGTTCAATGGGTTTGATGCTATTAATTAACTGAAGACAAATTTGTTTCTCCTTGTTTTATTAAATATGAGCACGCATCACCACAATACTGGTTAACCATCATTACTGCCATAACCACAAATCTTTGCACATGACATGGACCCTTATTAGTTTTTTTTTTTTAAAAAGAAACAAAATGTATTACAATAAATATTCCAGGCACAGTTTACAGACATTTAGTCCAGGGAACAAGAGGGAGAGGGAAGTGCATGAATATGTACATCAGATCCCCCTGCCAGTCTGTTTGCATAAATGCCCAGAGGGCACCGTGGCCTGACTTCAAGGGAAAGATGGTTGGCAAGCAGGCAGTTGTCGGTGAAAAACAGACATCAGACTGAGGTAGGGGGAAACTGACCATGAGGAATACAAGAAAGATGGAATCACTAGTGTGTAAGTAATCTGGAGCACCCATTAGGGAATCAAAAACTACTGAGGGCAATAGGGGAACTGAAAAACATTGAAGAGCACAGAAGAATCTTCACTGGGAAGAAAGACAAGTTCATGATACCTTGGGAAAGGAAGCCAGCTGGCCGCATCATTGTAGCCTTACCATTTGTTGTAGCTACAAGATCTTAAACCTCTTTTCAGGCACTGATGGAGCAATTTCAGACCATGAAAGAGGAGAGTAGCTACCTTGGCCTTGCCAATCTAGGGGACTACAGCTGCCTCCAGCCTATGAGAAGATCAGGCAGTATCAGAATTTGGAAGATTTCATTACACTAACAAGGTAGCATAAGCCAGCTGCACAAACATCTCACACTCACCCCCTCCCCCTCCAGAGATGGTATTGAACCAAACTTCCACATCCAAACAGCTCTGGCCTCTGGGATATTTGAAATCCATATCTTGGTCTGCATTTTGAACCCTGAACCCAGCTCTATTACAAACACAAATGCTTTTGGTAACACCGACAGTTCAAGAGTAGCCTTCAAGCTATTGCTCAATAGACAGCAAAGAACTCAAGAGGACTCAGATTGGATCATTTTCTGTTTTCCAGCTTGTCAAATGCATCATAATCCAATTAATTTTATAGACTTTTCAGAAATGGCCACTGAATTTGTAATCTTTCCCATGAAGAAAAACATTACAGGATCTGAGACTGCTGGAAAAGTTCTAGAAACCTAGCAGGATTTAGAAAGGGGTCTGGGTCTTGTTTTAAAAACTACAAATTCTTGAGTATTTGTGGATACTAGTATCCAAGAAAATCATAATAAAACGTGTCTAATTCACTAATAAAGAGCACCTTTTTAAATTTCACCAAACATTATCTGAAGGATTTTTAAACAAACATTCATTTTTCAGCAGTCTTGCTAAGAGCAAGTTTTCTATTTTCATAAGCTACCTGTGATATAGTATTTAGTTTACAGGATTTTAAAACTCCATATTAATAAGCCATCAATATATTGATATGCTCACTTTATGGTTACAGTAAATGCTATGAAATCATGCTATTAATATCGATGTCTGAAATTCTTTTTACTAGTACGTAAAACTGTACCAGCCAGACTATGTGTATATGAACATGTGTACAAACATTACTTGACAATTGTAGTTAAGGTAAATGGAAAAGGCTATAGTAAGAGTAGAAGAGTTCTTTGGATAGGCGGAAGATTTTTTTCTCCAATTACCAAACGCTGTTATTGCCTTCTGGGTCACTGAAGTGACAGCATCAGGCCAGAGGGCACTGGTGACAAAGTTCTACAAAGTGTTTGTAGCAAAAAATGCAAAACTCACTTGGCTTGGGCTTCATGACAAACTAGCATTTCAGGGCAAGTTTTTCAGAAGGTTCTCTCAGATTCATTAGTCTATCTGAGCAAACTAAATCCTGGGTCCAAGCAGTTCAGATATGCTTTTGTGTCGGACTTCCCAGTTTCCCTTTGATAAGGAATGGGTAAAACAATGGCTTTGACTGAGTTTCACGATGAGAACTGGGTTTACTCAAACATGGCCTGTGAAAACACAACGCTCAAAGATGAACGTGTTATGTGAAATTGCTGAGTTTTGCAGCAGACATAGCAGAACCTGGAATTTTTGTGGCAGTGCTCAGTCTGCTTGTGGTTTCATTTTGCAGGTTTTTGATTTTTAGATGGACCCTATTTCTCTCGTTTACCATCATGCAATGCCACACCCCCATTGAATCTATTCCTTTTCCCAACCCCATTTTCCCATACCCCACTTAACCTAGTGAAGGATTTTAGGCCCATCCTGGAAAGAACATTAAGAAATTAGAAAATTAAACAAAACCAAAAAACCAAACACAGACAACTATATCAATTATGGGCCTTGGGGAAGTGACATATAAAAGGGTGACAGAAAATAATTTCTAGAGTCTTGGGGATAAAGTGATTGAGAGAGATTTTATCACCATATAAATATTCTGGGAGAAAATCTGAAATAAGGGAAAGGAATAGACAGTTCCCTGGAATGATATGGCAAATAATAATTAAAGATCTATAACAATCAAAGGCAAATTGCAGGGCACTAAGTGACATTGGCAGATGCCTCTTCATACAGAAAATGGAACCCATTCAAGGAAGATGAACCAAGTTGTTTTACGTAAATGCACAGAATTTAGCTGAGGTTTCTGTAGGTAAGTACTACTATCACACAGCCACAGTTCACATACTGAGCAAGCACTGATTTATACTCTGCAATTCAGGGTTGTGAAAGTAGAGTTACATACTTTGTTACAGGGGAGGAAGGGACTGAAAAGTATTATACCTTCAATTAGCATAGCAGACACATTGAACTCCTTTGACCCTCAGTGTTCACCTCTGACTTCTGAACCTTTTCCTTTTACACAGTTTATCCTTGTTTGGATGCAATTCCTGAATGCCTCAGAAAGATAGGGTCTAGCTCTAGCACCTTAATCTCTTGCACTAGTTTTTTACCAGGCCAAACTTTCCATTATTTTTTAATTTCTCCACTAAAAGACTGTGGATGGGTCAATAATCCCATCAGTTTACAGACGAGCCAGACTCCCTCCATCTGCAGCACTACAAAACACAGCATATGCTCTCCTTGTGTATGCTGTCCCAAGACCAGCTAAATATTCTTCCTGAAGCTTCCGAATTCCTGCCAAACTCTTCTACAGGCCCTTCCAGGCATTCAGTCAAGAGATCACTTGAAATGAAGCACTGCCTTCTGTTGCCAGTTTTTCTGCAGCCAAATGGATGACTATAATGGTTCTTCATCTCGTCCAGGTTCCAGAAAATGGAATTTAAACTGAGCAGTAGTAGCTATTTCTTTCTGGCATGTTTTCTGTGTGTCCTTAATGTTGCACCTTTGGCACGGGAAGTCCACAAGGACATACCAGACTCATATGCCATAGGAATTAGATTTTTCAGTTTATTTATTAACAATTCCTACCTTTATCTCATTATCAAAGGGCAAATAATCCTTTGGATTTTTGTCTCTCTTCTTTTAATCCTCATGCCCACTGATGAACAGAAGAATTTGAGAAAGGGTACCTATGTGTCACCTTTCCCCAAGAAAATCAGGATACATGAGAGAGCTCACAGGGCAAAATTGAAAGAAAATAGGTACTGAATTCCCCCTCCTCTTCCCTGACAAAAACAGTGAAGGTGTTATCAAAGAAACTTATCAGCCCCACATTTCAGTGTAACCTGTAAAGAAGCAGGTTCTCTAAGCCCCTTTTCTACCTCTCTAGTGACTAATGAAAATGCTAGGACTTTCTTATACTCAATGTATATTTGCCAAGCACTAGAATGTACCCGTGCCACTTGGCATAAACAAATAAACAGATTGCTCCTCTCTTTCTTTGATTAAAGGTAACCTTCACTTCTTTCAGTCTCCTTAATGACTGAGTCTAACAGTGTCTCAGTCTGACCACTTTTTCTGACCTTTGAAAGTTCACTCACTAGTTCTTCTCCTCCTCAAGCTGTTAGCTCTAAGAACCACCGCAGCTCTGTCCAAACATCAGAAATGTGAACACAAAGTATTAGGTGGGTTTGAGAACAAATTCCTGCAGACAGGGGAATCCTTGACTCACGCAGGTAAACAGCTTCCTTCAGCAGCCATTACTATCAGCCACCTATACAGCCCCATGACTTAAAGGGAAGAAGAGGCTAAAATATTCCCAAGACAGTAGTGCCCAAATGGTGCTTCCTGTGGCTGGGTAAAACTTCACCAGGATAAAGTCCCTTCTCAGAGCTCAACTCTTGATAATTCAGAATCACCCGATGCTATTGGAATGAAGCACACTACTCCTTTGCCACATTTCTGGAGCAGGCACACGGCCACCTTCCCATGTTGCCAGAGCAGGCATGCAACCTGATCTGGTTTTGCATGCCAGAAAAGCCAGTCACTGAATCTCCTGCAGGACAAGGCAGGTGGTGTTTCATTTTCACTTCCACCATCAGTTCAGTGAGGATACTGACAATGAGCAAGATGCGCAAATGCTTTTTAAATTGTAGGTTATTAAAGGCTGCTGGCGTTCTCCTCAAATTAATTTTTTAAACCAGGGAAGTTTGTGCTTCTCTCTCTGAAATAGTACAGCCCTTCAGGGCTTTATTTTGCATTTTTTAAGGCTGACTTACCATTTTGAATGTCTCAAGGACACAAACAATGCAAAAGCACTGGAAGCCTCTCCTACAGAATCAAAGAATAGTTTGACAACATTTTTCCAAAGGGGCCTCACTTATTTCACACTTATGCTTCTTATCTAACTGCATGCTCTGTGTACTGCTTTCCCTTTGGCTCCAATTCAAAAGAGGGAGAGACAGCGGCCTTAATTCAGTAAAGCACATACACACAAATTTTAGCACATCCCTATTCAGCAGGGGTAGAGCTGTTGCCAACTTGCAATTATAACATAAAGATATACTGGGGACTTGTCACAGTGAGTTTTGCTCACCACCAGACTGGTACCTCCTGCTGGTTATCTTGGGGATTAACTTGAGGCCAGTGCCCCCTGTCCCCAGCTTGCACATCACTGTATCCCTGCAGTCCTCTTGCAGCCTCAGGAATCAAAACATCCTTTTCACAGCTCAGTCCTCTGGCCATGTCACTATTCATTCCCTATTCCAGGGCAGTTTAGCTCCTAGTCCAGTCACTTCCCCAGTGGTGACTGCAGTAAGTTGTCCTAACACTTCCTCAGTGGCAAGTGAGGGGGACCCAACCCCATGCACTACTCTGCATCCCAGCCCAAGGACACTGGATCACAGCCTCCTATTGCACAGTTCTGCCTCTACTGTAACTGCATTTCCCTGGGCTACTTTCCCACAGCCACAGCATCCTCCTCAGTCTCAGAAGCCTGTCCAGCACGCCTTCTCTTCTCCCTGGATTCCTGCCTGCATTGCTCTGCCCAATGTACTTAGGATGGTAACAGTATCAGTGCCCCATCTTTTTTTCTGTATTTGAAATGACCACTTGAGACTCAGATTCAGTAAGCTAGTCTGGTATTACTTGCATTTCTGATGTTGACAGTTTGTTTGTGCCATATTTTCATTCCCTTCCTGCATAAGGATTCAGAGATCATAAAATCCTATCTCCTTCTATCACAACAAGATAAGATCTTGGAGCAGCGTGTTAGTCAATCACCTGTGAAGGCTTCCAGGCTCCTTTTTCATGAATACAGACACTCTCTCCATTTTCTTGTGGTGATAAAGGTTTTGTACCTCCAAAGAAATATTTCTGCTCTGCTGGTCTTAATTTTATTCTAGACATCAGCTTGTGTTACAACAATTGTGATGAAGTGTTCTTTAGACATCTTATGAGGAGTTGAGCAGGTGATTCTAAATGTCTCAGAAGTGTATTCCAATAGTCCAACAGACTCAGACAGGGGTCTGTGTTATCTAAGCTAGATTTTTTTAAGAATCCTTTGTACAGTGTGAACTGTTCTCTCAGCCATTCTGTTAGATTTGATGTTTTGTGAATAAAGTCCTATTTCTTTGCAAAAGTTTTCAAGTATCTGGAGCAAAATTTGGATCCATGGTCACTAATGAGTTCTCCAGGTATGCTGTACCTTGCAAATAGAGATTTGCCATGTCTGATGCCAGACACAATTATGATGTTCTAAATCAAGCAGGTTTCTAAGTATTTTGAATAATTATCAACCAGAACAACAATCTGCACCTTGAAACTCAAAATAGATCTATGCCAAGTTTCTGCCACCATCTGTTTGGCACCTCAAGTGGTAGCATGGTTCCTTTTGATTTTTGTTTCTGAAGGTTTGACATGTATTGAAAAGCCATACCATGTCTTCAAGTTGACTATACATGCCATACCAATTGGCAGCACCTCAAGCTCTCCTTTTGCCCAGCTCTGCTCCTAGATCATTCTCACGAATAATAGCCAAGATCTCTTCTCTTAAACCTACCAGTACTATGATTCTGTCACTTTTAAAGACAAGTCCATCTTGCACACTTTATTGATCATATAGAGAGGAATTAACACAGATATCCTCTAGTACTTCAGGTCTCGTCTGGCCATCTTTGCAAAACAGTTTGTCTTAAGTTTCAGGATCTCTCATTTGCAGAAGCCGCTTGAAATTCCTTGAACTTCGGTTCTGAAATAGGCAAATAAGACATCATGAGACATATTGCGGTATCAGCTTCCTCTAAACTTCCTCCTTCACTATGTAATATGTATGCTCTGTATAAAGCATCAGCGATTGCTAATTCTTGTCTGGTCTGTATCTAACTTTCAGTTGATATTTCTGGAGCATCAGCAACCATCTTTGAATCCTTGGTGGAGCACTGTACAAAGATTTTCTGAAAGTGGCCTCAAAAGGCATGTGATCTGTTGCCACTGCTACTTTTTCCCTGAAGATGTACTCAATTTTATTAGTGTAGCACCAAAAAAAAAAAGAAACCTTGATTGCCAGTATTTTTTACTATTTGGACATAATTCTAATGTGTAGTTGTCAGAGATTTAGAGGCATATGCAATGGGAGAGCCATATTTTGCAGCAATACCACCCTTAATCTGGTAGAACTTGCATCCACTAACACTGATTCTTTGACACTGAAGTACTCTCAGCAATTCTTCCAAGTGTTCATATGCCACCTCCTGCATTGGAATCCTTTAGAACTCGGCATCTTTTCCCAATAGTTGTCAGTGTTGATTTGTAGGGGATAAATTTCCCAAGGTAACCATTCCTGGAAATCTTTGCAATTCAACCTTTCAGGTTGGTGTAGCCATTTCAATTATTGCCACAAATTTCTGAGTGGTCAAGTTTTAGATCTTCTTTTGTCAAGAGATGCCCCAAATATTTTTTCTTTGTCAGGACCAATTTGCATTTGCTCTAGTTCAGTTGCAGGTTCCTTTCACAATACCTGTCTAGAACTTTGAGCCTGTCATGTTCTCCTCTGGTATTTCCCCTTACACCAGTATGTCATCTATATAACATTCAACATCTTCCAGACCTTCAAATATTGGTTGGTACACATCAGGAACTGAACAGATGCCAAAAGGAGGTCTGGTGAGCCTGTCTCAGCCAAATCTTGTGTTGAATATACAGAGTCCAGATTTTTTTGTAATCAGTTGTATTTGCCCAAATCCAGCCCTAGCATCTAAGAGTGAAAATTGCAGCTTTTCCAACGTGCTGATGTCTTCTACTATATTCAATTGAAAATGTTCCCTTCATATTGAGTAACCATCTGTTTGTCCTAGGACTTTTCCTTTCCAGAGCTGCACATTTTGGCAAACTGATTGCTTTAGCCACATCTCTGGATTCTTGCACACATGCAGGACAGTTCCTTACAGCTTGGCTTCATATACAACAACCCTTAGTTGCCGTTGACTGCTCTTTTTGCATTTATCTTGACTGCTGGTTTTTGTTAGCTGCAGGATGCCCTCCAGCCCATGAATCCATGTCTCATTGCTTCTTAAAGGTGAACTTATGCACGTTCTTCCAGTTCACACAGCTCTTTCAATTGTTTTGCAGTCATTTCATCTGCATGACATATGTCCACCGCATAGTCCAGGGTTAAATTATTCTCCTCCACAACCTAGCTCACACTGAATCTAATGCAACACCACACACAGTGTGGTCCTTAATGAGGAATTCATACTGTCCTTAAAATTTGCAAGACTGAATTGCCAATTTTAAAATCAATCACATCGTTCTAGAGGCTTTCCCCATCTGTCTGACTTCTCATTAAAAAAATGTGTGCCCAATACATGACATTTCTCTGCAGTGTCCAGTATGCCTCAAACTTATTCTTTAAGATATATATTTTGTCTAAGTTCTGCATCATGAAATTGAGAAGTCTGAAATACCTCTCTTGCTTCATCGCCTGCCACATGAAGAAGTCATGCTGGTTGCAGCCATTCATCATTTTGTCTACACCACTTGCAATGCTTACAGCTGAAATCCTTGCTTCCACTTTCTCCAGTTTTCTGCTGCATTTCTTTCAAACATTAACTTTTCTGCAGGCTTTAGTTTGGTTTTTTTTTTTTTTTTTTAAGTTTTGTTCTCTTTTCTTACTTATAGTTTTGTTCTGACACCATGTAATAGCTGTTGCCAACTTGCCATTATAACAGAAGAGATATTGGAGGCTTTTTAAGTAACCGTAAACACTATTTGTTGCTGAGAACTGTACAGATAGGTGTTGCTGCTTGCCTGACTGATTCAAAGACTAGCAATGTGCTTCTGCTAATAAGGCTCATTACATAAAGATTATCTCCATAACACTATGGGTAACTTTGGTTCCTATTCCAAAGTTCCTACTATCATTACACGCGGCATTTAAACATCTGTTTAACTCTTCTTATCTTCAATTAGACAGAAGCATGTGCTTAAGTGCTTTGCTGAATGAGGGCCCTTTCTGTTTCTTTCTTTGCAAAGTCACTGGGTCATCTTGAAGCTTAGTGGTCATGTCAGAAAACGCCACCTCCCCAAAGGCATCTAGATATGACAGTGACTGGCGAGTACTACGGCTTTGTTAGACCAGGAGAGTTCCATAGTTGAAAATGCCCTGCCACCAGTCCCTCTCTTTTACTCCAGGAGGAAGTTAGCTGAAGTGTCACCTATCACCACAAGTATGCAGCTATCAGAGGGAGAGAGAGTTGGCCTCACCACTCTGGTCTCTGACTTAAGCCATCGACATTTTCTTTGTGAAAAAAAAAAAAAAAAAAAAAACACACTGCATATATGCACTCACAACTACAAAGAAAAAAGCAGCTGCACAATAGCAACTTAACACTTGTTTCAATAAATTGGGTCCTTTCCTTGCTATTAACTGAGCTTGTATATTTCATTGCATCCTATTGTCTTCCTTCACAAAGTAACAATGGGCAATCTGTCTGCTAGTAAAAGTACAAGCACCTATATTCTAACATTGTGTCTTAAAATATGCTAATTTGTGACAGCTTTGCAGTTGCCAAACAACTAAACTAAGTGCCTAGTAAAGATAAATAGACATTTTAAAATGCAGGAACTTATTTGCATGCACTCAGGCATATGTGAGCCACTAATTCCCAGGTTTTGTAATGTTTTTAATAACACTCCAACAGTCTGATTCTCTAGAAATGAGTAATGCAAACACAACCGCGACTATCCTTACACATATAGATTTCTGAAATTAGGCAAATACCATGGTGATGAAAGCTATATAATGGCCTATAGAGAGCATAGAGCTGGCTGGGAAATTATTCCCTCACCCTCCACTGCCCTCAACACCCACACAAGTTTAGATGATTTTAAAAACACTGTTCATAGAAAAAACTGATTTTTTTCTGTTTTCTGAACAAAACTAGGAAGAATAAGAATTTATGTCATGTAAAAAAGCAATTTTCTCTCAAAAAGATGTTTCAGTGGAAAAGTTTTGGCCAGCTCGAAGAGAGAAGTTATGTAACACAATGCACATGTGCTGTCACCAAAGAAAGAAATTGAAGATAAATGGCTTTGTGGTTTAAGAACTGGACTGGAAATCAGACAAGCCATGTTCAATTCCTGGCCCTACCACAGAGTTCCTGTGTGGCCTTGTATGTCACTTTCTCTCTCTACCTTGGTTACTCAACTGTAAAATGATGATGATGATAATGCCTAACGGCTGGCTGTTGAGAGGATAAATCTAATCAATTAAGATATGCAGATATTGTGGAGACAGGTGCCATTTAAGTAACTACATAATGAAATGTGATTATGGAACACAGGCCACACTATCAGCAGGGAGTAGTGTGTCCATATACGAGTACTCCGTGATTCTCAGGTTGCACCCTGCAGAATTTAATAGAAAACTATCACCTTTCAGTGGTTATTTTTGCCAACCTGTGGAGTTAAAGACAAAAATTCTACCATAGGATTCTACCATGGCTGTGCGTCTCAGAGTTCAGGTCTATGGGTCCACACTTGGACACTAAATGTAGCTGTGTAGATGTTTGGGCTCAGGCGGGAGCTCACGCTTGGAAGCCTAGGGAGTGGGGTGGGCAGTGCTGCAACATCTACATAGTTGTTTTTAACCCTGCAATGTGAACCCCATGAGCCTGAGTCTGTTGTCCTGGGCTCTGAGACTCGCTGCCTTGGGCTGTGTAAACGTAGCCAGAGAAATTAAGTGACTTGCCCAAGGTCACACAGAACATCTGTGTCCGAACAGGAGTTGAATCCAGCTCTCCCAAGTGCCCCGACCACCAGCCCATAATTTCTGTCCCACTAAACCATCCTGTTAAAATCAAAGGGAATGGGGCATCCAAATCCCCTCAGCAGCTTGGACAATCTCAGCCTAAAAGTCTTCACAACCCTGTTAAGTGGTTACAAAACCTATGGATTCATCTCTATTAAATGCAGCAAGACTTTTCCATAATGGTATATGAGAAGGTTCTATATATGCACACAAATATATGGACTGACATGGATATGTGAACGGATAAACTAACAGTTTTACTAAATGCACTATATTGCCCCAAAACTCTCACATCCACTGCTAATATACCTAAATGTATCACAAGGTGTTCTGAATCTAATTTAGAATAGCATCAGGCATGTAAAAGAATGCTCAGTAGTGTGCCAGGTTAGGGCATGGTACCACATTGCACTCAAGCAGACACTCCTAATTAGCCACATCACATACAATTACCTGATTTGTCCAGGTAGTGTCAGGAACTGGGCATGCCAATTGTTTGTTTTAATTAATGGACAATGTTCTCAATGTGGAATGTAACTTTAAAAAAAAATTTCTAAATACTTACACCTCAATACTCCATAATGTGGTGCCCCTCCCCGCAAGTCAACAAGGATAATTGTTACATTAATATTAAATATTTTGAACTTGAGGACCTCATAGCATTTCAAACATTAGTAGTAGCCTTCTAACCCCTGTATGCTTAGAAAGCATATTCATTTTATAAATGACAAAAGTGAGGCACAGAGAGCTGACATGACTAGCTCAGGATTACACTAAGTCAGTGAGAGTCTGGAGGGAAACCTAAAAGTCCTGACTACTATTCTATTGTATTAACCACTAACCCACACTCCCTTTCCACCAGCAAACTATTTCTCAATAGAAAGAAACAATTTCATCCATAGTGCTATGTGACAATGGCAATACCTTTTACAGGCTGACTACCTCTTCAAAATGCTTATCTGTACAAAAAGACAGATTGCGAACTGTGAGCATGCCGTTCTGGAGCTTTGTAAAAGAAGCAGAAAAAGTCCCCCAAAAGGTCAAGATATGACATCAATTTCTTTTAAAGGAGTGTACACAGGTGAGGAAGTTTTCTGAACAGATCTCCAACTGTGAGCCCTTTAAGATTTATCCTCTTACCAATGTCACCAATAATTTATAGCTAGCATATGGAGATGAAAGAGGACTTCATCCTAGCATAAACTCCTTCAAACAGCTTTGGGAGAAAAATCTCTCTCAGAGAAAGTTTCCCGTTTAACATAAACATTATCAAAACATTGACAAATAGTGAAGAAAAAACCCCAAAACTATCTTCACGTGTACTAGGTTAAAAGCTAAATTATGCAAGTGCAATGTTTGTGCAGGTGAAAAATTGTTTAATATCTATCCCTGAGATGAGGGTCAGGCAAGATTTCAAGGAACACATAGCCCCTTCATTATGAAAGGAACTTTGACATGGTTGATGCAGTGGGGAACATGCAGGTCATTTTAGAATCCATCATCTTTAGTAGCTACAGTAACATTTTGTGTTTAGCATCTGAAAAATCCTGAAGTAGTTTACACATGCACCAGCACTGAAATGCTGTCTCCTCTAACATGGAAGGCAGCCACCAGTCTGCCTACAGTACACTGCAAAGCAAGGGAAGGACAGATGGGGAAAATTTTGACCAAAGACTCTGGAGATAAACCCTGCACTTATAAAAAAAATTTACATAGAATTATCAGACCCATATTTTCAAAATTGCACACACACAATTACATGTAGCTTTGCATGCACAGTTAGACTCCGGCAAATGGCTAGTTAGGTGCATTTACAAATTCAGTTATCTACCTTGTATGCAAAACTCTAGTAACCATACACACATCTGCAAGTCAAATTACATGCCAAATATATTGAGAAAACAGGCCCTTGATGCCTAGGCAGAGAAGGCTTCAGTTTTCATCTAAGGGAAACCACCACACAGAATAAACTACTTGGAACTCAATATTCTTGCCCTGGAGGCATGAAGAGCTGAGATGACCCTGATGGGATATGAATAAGTTATGCTCATTTGTGATAATGGCATGCTAGGTTGAGTTGTACATTCACTCACCATACAAGTGTGTTGCACCCTGCCAAGTGCCTTAATTTCTTGACAAGATGCTCAGGCTGACAGCCTCCAACTTTAACGGCTAGCGAGATCCCTTTGTCTGGAAAACAGTTTGCCCACTGGTGTGAAGAAGCACAAATTTTGTAGGCTATTGTTAGGGCAAAATAGGGACACTTGGTGTAACTGTGTTTTTTGATTTTCCTCTGACTTTTGGTGGTAAAGCAATAATTCCATATTATTTTGTAGATTAACTCGGAGTTTATTAGTAGGTACATTCTGTAATTCAAAAATTTAAATTAAGTAAATAGTCTGCTTCCGGATGATCTCCAAATGATGCTTGGTTAATACTAAAATATTAAAGGAAAAATACATTCTTTATTTAGGAGTTGTGCCATTACTTCAGTGAGAGAAAAACTGGATCCATAGTCCCTGCCTTGGAAGAATGAAGCTTACATATAACAACATTAGGCTTGAGTCTAGACATTATGGTGCTTGTCATTCTATACATGCCACAAATAGATCTAATTAGACAAAAAATATTTAGGGTGAAACCCACCCTTGAAGACTTAAGTGGCACATAGACCGTCCACCAGCCGTCTATGAAGGCGTGAAATTCACCCACCAAGCATATAGGGCTAGGTGACAAGAAGATAGAGTTCTCACACAGTGCTGTGGAGTTTTGTTCTTTATTTTAAAAGTGCTTTTATCAATAGACAAACTCTTGTGTGGGTGGTGGATTAATGCCAGTAGGCTTCACAAAGTGTGCCTTGGAGAAGTAACTGAATGAAGGGCTTAAGTGCCTCGTCCAGAAGAGCTCTAATTCAGCAAAGCCTTTAGCGCATGGGGTTAAGACTCATTGGAACCTGACCTGTACAAAAGATTATATATAGGTCAGTAAGATCATTTTTCCCTTTGTTTGTAATTAACAGACATTATATGGAATATTCCTTCACTGAAGCCGATTTGCCTCTAACAGCAAAAAAACACCTGACACCTATTCTGTGACATTGCTACAGTGTCACTTTTAAACATCACAGCATCAATACACTAAAGAAATGCAACATCAGGAAGTGAGTGTTGGTTTCAGCTGGAAATAGCACTAGAAACTAGAAGTCACAGAGCAGTTTAAAAAAATAATCTTTTTACATGCCTACTCTTTTGCTCAGTTGACCAGAAAATAGAAGCAAGGTAATAAACTCCCATGTGTAAGTGCCAGCTAAAAGAACCAAAGCTGAAAGGGTGAAATTTTGGCCACTTTGACATCAATGGTAGTTTTGCACCATTGACTTCAATGAGTCTATGATTTCACTCAAAATATCTACATGGAAAAAAGTGAATGGAGGACATAAAAGCAGGCAAACAGATACATAGGTCAGCAATTTAGCCTTTCTTACAGCACAACATGAAACAAATTTCACTGTGTGTAGCTTTCCCCCTATCATTTGATTTCCAAAACGGACATCATAATCACACAGTTCACTAACAGAGAGCAGAAGTTAGTAAATCAATTAAGAGGACTAAGCAAAAAAGAGAAAAAATATTTTCCTGAGATTTGACATGAGATGAAGAGAAACAGTGAAGCTCTTCCTAATAACAGCAGCTGCAGGGAAAAAGGCTTTTGCAATAACTAGGGTAAGATTGTGTGGAAGCCAGTGGAAGTGTAACCCACAATAGAAGAATAAGGGTCACTGTATCCCTCAACAGAGATCCATGTAAAACTAAAAGGAATATACCACAGATGCCAGCTAATGGAGTTATTACTCCATCTCAAGTTGAAGCAGCTCATTATATCCCATACTGAAGGTGCTAGGTTCAATCAACTTTTGCTCACATCAATCAGGGGAGGGAAGCAATCATATAAGCAGCAAGTGATGTAGAGAGAGACAATCACATTGAAGACTGATTTGAACTGTGGATCTTTGGTTAAGGGAAATCCTGTTTCTCTCCTAAGGGAACTGGTGTTAAAATATATACTATTTCTGCACATGGAAGGTCATCTGGATTTCTCTGTTGACTTAACCACGTCTGTGGAGTTAGCCAAATCCTTCTCCACTGTAGTCAATAATGCAGGAAGACAAACACAGACAGTGCATCTTCAGCAAAAAGGTTTTAAATTCAGCATAGGTTCCTACTAAATATGCTCAAGAAAAAAAAAAATCCTTCCTACAAAAGCTGGGTAAACAACTCATCCATGTTTTACCTCTACTGTTTTGTGAACCACGTGTGTTTGCAGTTAAGTACAACAATCAAAGTCATTTAAATTCTTTCCCAAGCAGCACCAGTGTAAAGGCCCACTGATTGGGGGGGCGGGGGGGAAGGAGGGACACGACACAGGGACAATTGCCAAGGGGTCTGGCAATTTAAAAGGGCCCGGATGGATGGGAGGATAGATACATATCCTCCCATCCTCCACACCCCCTTTCCCCAAGGCCGCTGCTGCTCACACTCTCTGCCCCTCCTGTGAGTCAAGTTTATTTATTATGTGCCATGCAAGTTCCTGGGCAGCTGAGGAGGTAATATCTGCTACTCAGCTTCCTGGGTTCATCAGTAATGTCCTTGGGGAGTTCAAGGGACCAGGAAGCTCAGTAGCAGATACCATCTCCTCAGCCGCCCAGGACTCTGCGTGGCACATCATAAATAATTAAAAATTTCCAGCAGAAGCCCAGCCAAACCTCAGCCATCCCTTTTTGGGGGGTGGCCTTTGACTGTTCTGCCCCAGGCCCCAGAATTGCTGTCAATTGTGGGCCTGCCAGTGTCTGTCCAGGGCAAGAACGATAAGAGGAAAATGGCAGTTGGACATTAAAGAGGGTGATAAGAAAGCAATGGAGAGCAAATAAGGAAGGGGGAAAAACCTACAAAAATTACTTTAAATCAGAATTTAAAATAAAACATTGAAACTCATTTTGTCTACAGAAACAGCTTGTTCCGCATGTTACTCCTGTGAACAATGCAATAGTCATGGGAGCATATTTATTACCCTGTATGATGTTCCATCCATCATAATTTGTTAGAACCCTTACAATGTGTTTGACTGTTTTACTGTCAAACTGTCCTTTGTTGTCAGTTTCTGCACTCTCAAGGTTTACTCCAGTGGTGACATGTTACGGCAGCAGAACTCTACTCTTTGCAGAGTAAGCTACAATGGTAAGGCTAGGAATAGTGACTACAAAAGGAGAAATGAAACAATTCAATTTTAATAGAAGGGGGCTGATAGAGTGCTGAGCTCAGATGAGATCAGCTTGGAAATGGAACCAAATGTCTAATCCTGTGAAATGCTAGGGTCCCCTCAACTCACTGAGAATTGAGGGTACTCAGCACTTTCCCCAGAGGCATTCAATGCATCACAGGATAGGATCCCAAATTCTGAAAGAAAAGGTGGAAACCAAAATCACTTGAAAAACCTCAAGTTACGGGTTGATGCTCCTTTAACAGATTCAAGTCTAGAAAAGAAACAAATCCCATATATGGCCCATCAGCATGCAGTATTCATTTTCTGGAAAATGGAGCTATATCAGTCCTTTAAATATTGTCATTCTGATTGCCATCTTGCACATTTCCCACTTCAGTTGTTAAAGGTTTTGCAGTCATCACCTCAGGAACCATTACAATTAGAAATCAGCACCTTATAGCACATGAAAGTAAGAAATTGCCCATTAAAGAAATATCTGCCAGGGTATGAAACATTCAGAGATACTAATACATAATTTCAAGATCAGTAAATTTTTTTCCAAGCACTGTTTCTGCATTCGTGTTCATGGCAAACTATCCTGTCTTGCACCATATCCTTAGTTCCTTAATCAATATTTACTCAGTTCTTGCCCAAGCAGAGCTTAAGTTTTGGTTTCTAGGGCCTTTCCCATAACTTTGGTGGGCTTTGGATTAGGCCCTTAAAGAACAGATATTAGAATTAGAACAAAAAAGCAGCAGCTCAGGCTAGATGCGCTATTCTGGGTCTTTTTTCAAACCTAAAAAACTCCCAATAGAAGTCAGGGTTCTCATGAAAATGTTCGATTTTCAAAGATTACATTTGCTCTTAGAAAGCCACAGGGACCAAACCTGAATCATGAGCAGAAGGCTGCTCCATAACCTGCCCAAAGAGCTGTGGCTGAACACTACGGCAAATTTTCCCCATCTTCCTGCTGTGCAAAGACAGAAGGTAGCTAGAAAAATGTATAGAATAGGAAGTCTCTAATTAATACTGAAATGAGTTTTTAATGTTGCCACTGTCCACCCACTAATGTTTTTAAGTCTATTGGGAGGCTTCATGGAGATATTCTATACTACTTAAATGTCCACATAAAATAAAATAAAAACCCATTAGCAGAGTTCACCCAAGGATATAGAAGGAGCTACTTCCTATAGTATATCGATTAGGTAGTTTTTGTAACTCCACTTTAACGTTAAACTGATGTTGCTACCATTGCTATAGGAAGTTCTCTGAGTGTACATCATTTGCTGCTGTCAAATCGATCTCTCCAGATCGACTGAGCAGTCAATCAATCCGGAAGTCGACTTGTTATAACAAACCCCTCAAGTGATGCAGCACAGTGAAGACGCTGCATACATGGAAGAAGTTAAGAAGTCAACGGGAGTTACTCAAGCTAATCTGCACAGTTTGAGTAATTCCCGTTGACTGCTGCCGAATTTTAAGGTAAGTGTAGACCAGGCCTCATTGTGTAAGTTATCAGGCCTTTTATGCAGACTGACATAATAAAAACTCATGGTCAGCAATCTACTATTTCTAATCTATGCTGACAGCAGAACCTTGGCAGATGAATACAAGATATGGTCCCCTTTAAGAGTGATTAGTCATAGCAGTGCTAACAAGCATTTTCAGGCTCTAGCTTAAGGTGGTCAATCCATAACCCACTGTATTAGTCTGCAGCATATTTATGCTTGGGCTAAATAAAGCAAGCCATTCAATTCCTACATAATAAAATAGCAGGAAATCTCATTGCTCAGTTTTCTGAAGCTTTAGGCATATATTAGACTTACAAACTACCCAAAAAGACTGCAGATCTCATCAAGGATTCTCTCTGAAAATTTTACAACTGGATGAAGTAATGTAATCTAGAGCCTGATCTATGGGGCAAAATGTTCAATTTACGTCAATAAGAGTTGGATCATGTCTATGCTTTGCAATGCTAGCAGCAGCCTTTTCTTGGGGAAGCATTCAGGTAGTACTGGGTATTGGACATCATTTGGCATTTCAGAGTGACTTCACCTGGATGAAGGGGAAAAATGAGTCCAGAGGACAAACAAATTTGGAAGTCTGAAGCATGCTGAACACAGAACTAACATGATATCTGAATTAGATCAGACTCTGGTTTTACAACCTAAGCAGAAGTATTGACCAACTATCATTCTACCAGGTGGAGTTTTTATTTCCTAAAATACTTTTTCAAAAAGAAACAATTAAAACCCACTTTTAATCCAACAGCTGCCACTGAATCAAAATGAATCATAAATGTGTTTATTCTTACTACTTGTGTCATAAGGCACCTTAAACTTGACAAATGCCTGTTGAGTTATTTGTATTAGGGGAGAAATAAATAGGTAGCATTTAATTTGTTATTCTTTCTATTTCCCCTGGCTACCAGTATATCCAGGTTTTGCCCTGAAATTCCTTTTGTTAGGTTATCTACATTGTTTCACTGTAAATGAAACCTGTTACTGGTCTTTCTGGGGGCAATTAATTTTTGTTTGTTGGGTCTGTGTTTAAAAAAGCTATTGATTTTATTTTGAAAGTAATTTAAGGTGGTAATACAGTTCTTATTCGAGAACTACCAGCTTAATGTGCTCTGAGTAAACAACTGTTATGGTTTCAATTTGTTATTTTTGTCATCAAAATTAACCAAGCAGAGACTAGCATTTGTGTGGGTGGATTCAGGGACTAAATGTTGTGTGGAGCAATAAGTAACATTAATAATTCAGGGAAGTGTTACCCAAGGCTAAATAATTACTAGAGATGTGGCATAATATTCCTTAGTGGTACGAGATCATTATATTACACCCTAAAGGGTGGTGTGTGTGTCTCAGCAAAATTAAATGTCAAACTTTCAGAAAGGCAATACTTTTCTTATTATATAGCTTGGACTTGCTCCTGCTAGGACTAGAGTCTGAAGGAACTTTGCCATTCATTTCACTGGAGTCAATGGGCATTTTACAGGATCACTCAAACTGTGCTGGATAGATTGGCTAAGTTCTATAAAAAAGCCTAAGGTCAGTCTTTTCCAGAGAAAAGGAGGTGGGTAGATGGTGGAAGAGGAGATTAAAAAAAAAAGTTGAATAATGCAAATTAAACTTCTGGCACTTATACAGTTCAGAACTCTATCCAAGAATCAGTCAAGATTTTTTTTGTAATGGGTGCCTAAACTTAAGCTTTTAAGTCCATATTTGGGCATCTGACTGTGGCCTGATTTTCAAGAGTGCTAAGCACCCAGCAGCTCATCTTGCTTCTATGAAAGGCTGGTGGATGCTCAGAGCAAATATTTGAATGCCTAAATATGGACTTAGAAGCACAAGGATAAGCAACCATTTAAAAACAAACAAAAAAATAACACTAGCAGATTCTTAAATAGATTTCTTAACTGTATGAATACTAAAACTTTAAAAAAGAAAAGTGTTGTATAATGAAAATTAACCTTATTCTCCCCTTTTCTGTAAAAGCCACAAATAATAATTGTGGATTTCCAACAATCATTTGTTCATCCTGTGAAGAGAAAACAGTAACATGTATTTCTTGATAGAAAAGAAAAAAACGTTTAGGAAAATTGAACTGATATACACATTCAAATATTAACATGCAAAAAATAATTTCCAGTAGAAAATCAAATTACCTGAATGCTCACACATCTCATATTAATATAGCAATCACAATAGTAATACATGACTGCACATTTATATTGTGATATGCAATGTGGTATCTGAGAGCTGAAATAAGACCTGTTCTTTTCACACCATGTTGATTATTAAACAGCAATAATGACAGTAACACAACTCTGATTTTTCATTTGTTTTGAGTACTATATTACAATGTATCATTTGTAAAGTAGAATAGAAAATGCCTAATTAAAAAATATTGGGCAAGAAAGCATAGTCACTGTACTAATATGAGACAAGAAGACAAAAATAAAATAACTGAGGCTGCCCTGTGGTCCCCTTCCTGTTATGAAGGAAGGTCAAGTAGACAATACATATTGCTTTTGCCTAAGAGTAATAACAAAAGGCCACTGCAGTCTGAAGGTAAAAGACAGGAAGAGATAAGGCTTGTGCTCTACACTGAACATAATAAACTTCTAGTCCCATTGTAAATAGTAGGAAACAAGGAAAGCACATGAAGAACTTGTAAACAGCCATATAAAATGTGTTTCTCAGCAGCATAACCAACTAAAAAGCCTGATAAACAAAGAGTAACACTACTACTCAAAAACCCACCTATTTGTATCCTATACACCCAAAACCAACCTGCACAGTTCAGAGCACACATCCAATGCAAGTTGCTCCATATGGCTCTTACAGGGTTTGCTTTACATAGCTCTGAGGGAATGCTCCCCCACCCCCAACCACAAGGGCTAATGAGGCCCAAAAAGGAGACTAATTAACCTGACAGGCCACAGCTGAGGGGAATCAGGCTGCTAAGTAATCCCCTGAGGAGTAAGGGAGCCTAGCTGTGGAGGAATGAGTTGGGCAGAATTTATAAAGACAGGAAAGGGGAAACAGAAGGGTTTGCTGGGAAAAAGGAGACACTTCTTGGGTTGGGGAAAGTATGTTTGAAGATAGCAGTGTGTGTTAGGTGCAGTTGCTATCTGAGAAGCAGCTTTGGAAACTGGTAAAACAAGAAACACAAGGGAATCACTGGTAGGGAACAGCCCAGGGAAAGATAGTGGTGGTAGACAGAGAAAGTGCCACCTACTAAGCTGAGGGTCCCTGTTTGAAACCAAGTCAAGGGCAGGCTGGTTTCCCCTACCAGCTACTAGAGGAGTGGCACCAAGGCAGCCTAGGACTACTAAGGAACTATACTGTGGAAGGGAGAACTTTGAGGGACCTAGCCAGAGGCTGAGTTATGGTGAGGATGCTATGGTTCCTGAAATGAAAAGAGGGGTTGGAGGCTGGACAGAGTTGGTGTGATGGTGGCTATTTATTGTTTGGCAGGAAAGGGAGCAGTGGTGAAAAATCTCCCTCTTAGCAAAGAAACGGTGTGGAGTTCTCCTCTTTGCAGTCTTGACATTACCGTGCTGCCAGCTGGAAATGCTTCTCAAAGGGATGATAGAACTATTTAAAAAAAAAAAAAACAGGGCAGCCATACAGTGTACCCTCTTCTCCTTCCTTTCCACATGTTCATTGATTCACTGCAGTGGAAAGGGCAAAGGAAGCAGCCATTAAACAGAAGAAGAGGTCCTTGTGCAGTCTTATTGACTAAACTTCTTAGGCATGTGGTGAGAAACTTTGCTTTGAATGAACATAATTTAAGTTAGGTATGTATTGTCTTCATTTTTTTGTAAACATGTCTGATTTTTATCCCTCATTACTTCTATTCACTTAAAATCTCTTTGTAGTTAATGACCTTGTTTTATTTAATCCAGATGTCTGAGGAACTCCAGTTGGGATAACAAGGCATATCACTTTTAGTGCATTACAAGTGCATATCACTTTTAATAAATAAATGGACTTTACATAAAATTGTATTGTCCAGGAAAGGGTTGGGCAGCACAAGATGCACACTTCTGGGGGAAAATCCAGGACTGGGCATGTTGGAGTCACCCTGCAATACAAACAGGGCTGGTGAGAGCCAGTGTGTAATCCTAGTGGGACTGGCAGGCTGCAGTTGCACGCACATGCACGGATATGGCTTGCATGCTGGAAGGCAGTTTGTGAGTGAACTGGGTGGGTGCTCCTTTAGGAGGGCACTGTAAGACATCCAAGGTTGCAGAGCAAGGGTGATACAAATACCAATCAGTCTAGATTGTAGCCTGGTGTGTCACACCTGCACATACAGCATTAAGTAAAATTACCAATACAGGTGCTAGCTATTATACCAGCTATTCTGTGGCTATTGTATCTTGTCTCCTCTATTGCCAATTTTCATGATGTTTGCATGTCTTGTGATATTTAGTGTATTAAAGTCTTAGGTCTTGGAGTCAAGTGATTATGGGAGAATATCAGCTTTCACTTAAGTTTCCATTTCTCATACCTGCTGGGAGAAGTATAAGAACCGTGAAGGCTCAACCCACACAGCAAAACAAAATCCAATTAAACAAGTCTGGAGTTTTGGGGTGCCTTATTCATGATTTTTGAATGCTCATTGTTGGTAATACGGTTGCGCTTATCCAGTTTTTTGGCCTGGATGCATTTTAGAGCAGGGACCGTTTCTTGTGTTTAGGAAGTATTACAGGTGGCTGAAAAACAGTGAAAATTATTCTGCTCTCCCCACCCACCAGAAATGTTCTAAATTCAATTAGTTTCTAGCTGTGGTAAATAATTATCTACCCCACTGTGGTTGCCATCACAATCCAAATAAGTAGTTAACTGCTGATACTAGAGTGGAACAGGGGAAATAAAATGAACCATGGTACAGCCTGGTTATGGAGGAATTTAGAGTTACCACATCAAATGCTGGAGCATGAAATCTTTCACTGCCAACAAGCTGAGATGAATGAAACCCTCAAGGATTATAAGATTTCTCCTGAGACCTGCCTGGTATTAATCACCAAGTAACTCTGTTCCAGGCTGAAAGGAAAAATAATGGTCAGTAGGACCACAGGCCTGTGTATGGGGTATGCACAGGCACATCCTAATGCTGGGGTGTCACACATGGGCTGGATCTGGCCCACAAACCTTCTTGGTCTGGTCTAGGGCTGCAGCGCCCACCCCTGCAAGACCTTGCAGAAAGAGTAGGAATTGAGACGGAGAATAAAAGTCCATTAGATGTCACGTCAGCGTGTGGTGCCACGAGATCTCGCGGCACAGAGTAAAAGGCCACGAGATGTCACGTCAGTAGAAAACACAGCAAGAGCTCGCAGTGGAGAGTAAAAGAACTGTTACTCTCTGAAGCGAGTCCCGCTCTCCTACATTGCCGTCGAATTCCACCTTGCTGGAAGATTTCACACCGGAGAGTAGAGTCTGTAGAGCAGTGTGTGCACAAGATGCATGCTATGTGTGGCCCACTTGAACTAAATTTAATTTAAATGTGGCCAACCATAGGAAATGAGTTTGACACCCCCGCCTTAATCTGTTTTGGTCAATTTGGGTTTGCTCATTATCTGGTTAAAGATAAAAATTGACTATCTTTGTATACGCCTGGTTATCACTACAGCAAAAATTTGGTATTTTGTCTCATTTTTTAAGTTGGTATTTTTTAAATAAAGTTTAGTTGTTAATTAAAAAAACTAAGTTTAGTTAAGTTTTAGTTTGTTTGAATAAAAATAACATCCTTTATGATTGAGTATTTAATAAATGTTTGCCTTTAAAAAAAAAAAATTCCCTGGGTGCACACCCTAATGAAATGTGCTGCACACACCAGTGATTGGGACCGCTGTTTAAAGGAGAGGGTGAAAATTTGCCACTTCAGGTTGATTGGAAGTTTAAATAAGCTTCAAGACCAGGAAACAAGGCAGCAGGTGAAACCACCATGTGATAGCTCTTGAGCTTAAATCAAGGCACTCCAGCAAGGTAGTGATGTACAGCTTAGCTGATCATGTCTGAACTGGGATAAATTTCTCCTATGGTACAGACTGCTTGTACCAGGTCCTTCAGGGTAAAGCATCACCTTGAGTCTGGGCAAGGGAGCTACTCACTTTATGCCACAGAGTCAGTCTCTAAGCTGACTCTAGACAGGCACATGAAGGCTGTTGAGGAGGAGAGGCAGAGGGGAAAGGCCAGAGATTTATGGAGGTGGCTTGAATAGACCATGTACGTGTGGCAGAACAGCTATGTCTGCTGCCTTAGCCAAAGGGGGTTCCTTTCATGAATAAGCAGGAGCAATGGGAAGAGAAAAGGAAAACATTCTAATGAGCAGTTGTGGTGTTTAATTTTGAAGAAATGCAACCAAGAGATGAGGAAGCTTTGCTTTAGTGGAAATTTATGCTGTTATGTCCAGATCTTGATCTTTGTCAAGTAGAGTTATGCACCCGAAACATAAATAAGATAATTTCAGTGTTCATTTCAGGAGAAGCCTCTCCGTGCCACTCCCAATATTCCTCTTTCACTCAGGGAGAACAAAAGCAGTAAAAGATTTGTAAGTGTGCATTAAAATTTTAAAAGCACTTCAATATTTAGTTTTGTCTTTAAAAACAAATAGTAAAGCCTTCAGTTGCATCAGTTAATGAATAATGAAGTGGTTCCTTCATAGCAGCTCAAGTCAAGTTATCTTGCTAGCCTCATTAAGGTTCTTCCATCTAGAATACTGAGCCTTTGATAATATATCCTTAGTTCTGTTTTCCAGCTGACAGCAGTCACAGGGAAATGGATAGAGTATTCTGAGATTTTCACTTCAAAGGATTCTATCTGTATCACTTTGGTGATGGTATATGAAATTCTGAGTAACTCTTAAGTCCTACTAACAGCTTTAAGGGATAAACTAGTCCAATGTAGTCTTAGTGAGTCTACTGCATCAAGTGGTCCTGCATAATTACTCTGCAGGCTGCTGAAGGTTTTTTTTTTTGCCTAACACCATACACCCTACTTCAGTCTTTGTAAATTCAGTTGCTTGTAGATTCTAGGCTGTCACCCAAAGCATCTTCCTAGTGTGGAGTATTTTATTTAAATTTGACTTGTGTACTGGACTGATTAGTATAGGTGGATACAAAAATTTTAAAACCAGAAAATAACTCAATAATATATCAAAAGGGCATTAACATGAACCTCCCTACAAAAAAGAATCTGTACAACCTCCAAATCTACTACTCCCCTCTCATCTGCCAAGTATGTTGTGGATACAGCCATAAGAGCCTAAATAGGATTTCAGTAGACACACTCACAATTTCTAACCATACGAAAACAATTTTGTGAATGCTTTTCAAATCAAACCACAGAAGGAAAGTCATCAGTTCATTCACTTCATCTTCCTTATACATTGATCCATTCCAAATGGCAGTCAGGTTTGCTAATTCTGTGCTACCATGAGCTAATTTTCTATCTACAATGCAAGTCAGTTTAACATTGTGAGTGGCTATACTTTAAATACGATTCTGGTAGTATGTGGATTATGATACCACTGAAAAGTAGTAGCAGAACAAAGCACTACATGAATTGGGCATGGTGGCTGATATCCAGCATCAGAAGTTGACCTGTGTAGCAGACGAAAGCATTATTTTACCATTGGGTTTTCTTGGCATTTTGGTTGAAGAAGTGAAAAACTGAACCCCAAGTTCAACCGTTATAGAATATCTGACACTGCATACATCAATCTCTAACAACTTCAAATAAATTCAGATGATTAATTCTCTCTTAAAAAGTGGATTACAAATGCAATTCCTTCAGAATGTTACACATTGAAGTTGGAGTGAGACTTTCAGAAGTGATCAGCATTAATCTAACTCCACTCCCATTTTCAAGTTGAGCAGGAAATTCATAGCACTTGCCAAAGCTAAGCTTGGTGTTTGTTACTTAACAGTTCTTCTATAAACAAGACTCTCATCCAAATGGGCCAAGCACTCAAAGGCAATAAAAGGATTGAATATATGATTCATTAGGATCATTAAAGATGGTGAAACATATTAGTTAAGCCAAAGGGCAATTCAAATAATCTGTAACAGGCTCAGGCAATGTTTTATACACATCTGTATATGTGATGATCAGCCAGCGTTAAATCAAGTTTAGAGAGAAACTTTGCTCCCTGCAGTCACTCGGGAAAAATGTTTATTTTTGATAGTTGCTTTCAATATTGATTACAAAGCATTCTGAATTCACAGCCTGTAACAACTAGTCTGGTGTGCCCTCTGTTAGCACCTAGCTTTCATAAGCCTTTCTAAGATCATCCTGTTTCTAATAAGATAAGCAGTTCAAAAGGTCTGTAGGGGTGCATGGAGCCAATCATCAAATCCACCATCAAAATTCTCTTGGGAGGTAGATTTATGGGTGGATTCATTTACAAAATCTCTTTGGTTGAGATTAGCTGCACTGAACAGAATTGAATGCCAATTCTCTTCATCCAGATGGATATCATTAGTCTTCCAGTGATGACGATTGAATCATGATTATCCAGTCATACTATAGCCTGCTACAAATCAAGCTTCATTTCTTAAATGAGAGACAAAGAGCCAGCGGGGCATCATGAAAACACCATGCAACAGCCTTTCAGTAAGAAGGGGGTATTAGACATCAGGACTGAGGTCTGTTGAATTGTGAAGGTTGCCAGAGCTGAAACCTGTAAATCAAACCTGAGGAATCTTGCTAAAGATTACCTGTACTAGAATAGCTAGGGAAGCAGCTGCAAATCAGAATTCTAGTGCATAAGCAAAGCTTAGCATGCCAAGACAGGAATAGCAGGAAGTATTGCACATAGAGACAGAGATACCTTAGCAGAACCATCAGGGTCTCATGTCTCTGAATTGTTAAAACTGCAGCAGGACAGCAGTGAGCTGCATTAATAGTTGTGGAGAATTTGTACAGACACTCCCAGTTTCTAATATTTTTATGGTCCTAAAATCCATCAATGTGCTTCTATCCTAAGGCACATACTCAGACATGAAAAGCTCCTTTTGATATATATAGTTTAGCAAAAGTGAGAGCAAATTAATTTTTATTGCAACTTTTTAGTGATCTTTTTTAATTAAATATGTACATTCGTTACTTTTCTTGGCTACAATATTTAATTGTTGGTCATCATTAGAGAATCAAACCACAGTACAATTGCCTAACAAAGTGACCTATGAATGTGCCAGGTCCATTGAATTAACACCTTGTCTAAGATGCAGGATATGTGTTGGAACCTATGCAGAGCTCTCTTTAGAAGACTGAAACAGAAGTATGTTGGATCATTAAGAGAACATGTACAGCTCAAACACCTATATTAACAAATATACTTTATTTTACAATTCAGTTTAAAATTACTAACGGTAAACAGGACATTTCAGATGGCAGCTCAGAATAGGACTGGGAGAACTGAAAATATGTAAATCCTACAGGAAAAAGGAGACGGAAAGACTCAAAGTCTGTAGATCTAAAGTCTGCAGATCAAAAAGCCTTAAAATTATTAATAAACATTTGTATTTTGAAAGCAAAATGGTTGAGGTGGTTAGATGCTAGGGACTCTATAAACATGACCATTCTTGCCCTAGGTACATTGCAATCTACTATTGTAAAAGATCAGAAAAATATTGAAGAAATTTACCAATGCTTTCAAAATGAATTAAACACATTTTTCCTCATGATCTGAGCATTATAAGCAGAACAAAGGAAGCCAGTGATCAAGAGCAGTGGATCGCAAGGTCCCACATCAGATTAGAAGAGCTGCCCTCAAAAATCACTGTTTAAAAAAAAAAAAAAAAAGCCTTTACTTAGACACCAGAAGCAAGATTCAGCCTTAACTGCAATATCTTCATAAAAGAAATTACATTAGAAAGATTACACTTTTCTCTTTTTGCTGACAGACTAGTTTTTGTTCAGTTGTGATGTGCCAGGGCTTGGTCCATTTTTGAGTGGGATTTCATACCTATCCTCTGAAAGCCCCTGGGTGTGGCATTTTGTTTAAACTGATTTCTGTATAGTGTTTGTCTGGGAGCCCATTAAACAGAGAGGTTCTATAATCCAGTTTTAAACCAACAAAGACACAGTGTTCTCACCTCAGGCTCTGAAAGGCGAGGCTTCCACTTGGCGTTATATGCAAGGTGATGAAATGCAGGTCTGGGAACTCCACCAAAGGCACTTACTGAGATCTAAATGGGATCATCTTGAGATGCTTCTCTCAAATAAAATTTACTATTGGGAAATTTTCCAAGCAGTTCAGTTTTATCTGCTCAAGACACACTAAGGTTATTTTGGCCTTGTGTTTCTACTCAGCACAGATACAGTACAAGAACACTGCCATCCAGGAAAGCAATAAGACATTTGCTATTTTATGTAGCAATGAAAACTAACTCCATAAGCTCCAAGCACATTACTCAGAAAGCAGCATATCCAGGTGAAATACAAACAAGATAGCACCATGGTCCTCAAAACGCTTTTAAGCAACTCTCAACAATTGCCATGATCTCTTGTGCCAAAAGCAGTGGAGATTACCACAATTAAAGTACTTCAAAATCAGAGGCAAGTCATAAGACTTTTTACTGAAGTTTTGGCACTGACTGAAATCAGATTTCAAGTCTTTCAAATAAATCTTTTCCTGAGCAACACATGCGCCATTAGAAAAGAGGCTGATACTGATGAGGTCATGTGGGGAATGTAACAGCTACTCCAAATGTGGTAGGACAGAAGTCAAGATCAGCAAGTCAAAAACTGCTCCAGAGATCGCAAACAAGGAAGAGTGTTTTCTAAAATAGGGTGCTAGGCTGTCCTGTGGGAGAGACCAGGCCCCTATTCTGTACAAACTCCCCTCCCTTCAGCTTTCTCCCCCTACAGACTGACTGCAGGGCTTCACACCAGCCCTCTGCACTGAGGTGGCTTTCCTACCAAAATGAATTGTTTCCAGCATATTACACTCTCCATTAACCATTCATTTGTTATCTGGCACTATAGTAGTTTTTAATGTAGTGTACAGCTGGTCTCTTTTGAAGAGTCTACTTTGTCCCCTAGGACAATAATTTATAAGAAATAGCTCATCTCAAGAGTAATTTTCTGATTATCAAACTTTAGCAAAGGTTTTGTGGAAATCTAATTTGGTTCCCCCTAGTAGCATGCTAGCTGTGGGTTATGTTTGTATGCTGAGGTTTCTTCTGAAAGACAAAGTCCAAAATATCCTTACGTAGGTGTCTCTTGCAAAATAGCAAAATTAAACAGGACTAATGTAATTGGACATCATTTCATATTAAACAGAATTAATCATTGGCTACAGTCATTTATGGAAAATATTTCTCCACTTTAAGTAGTATAGTAGCACGCCATAATCAAACACAGCGGTAATATTTAGCACTTACATAGTTCATTTTTTCCTTCAAAATATGATGTGCAAACAACTAGTCCTTACAGCACCCCGGGAAATAGATAAATATCATTATCTCCATATTAAGGATGGAGAAACAAAAGCACAGAAAGATTAAGTGACTTTTCCATGACTACACAGCAACTCGCTGTCACCACCCGGGTTAGGATTGGGGCGTTCCTTGACCCAGTCCTCAACACCATGCTGTTTTGTGGTGTAATATTACAGCTGTAGAACTCTCTGGCAATATGGCAATCATCCCTCTACATGAAATGCTACTGACAGCCAGAGGTAGGAGGATCCAGAGCACATGGTTCTGCAACTAATCTAGGTTTACTAGCCATTGGAGAATAGCATAATTTTAATGGTGATGGAGGGTGAGGAGGAAATGTTCTTAAACCTATAGTATTTGTATATTTCCAGTGCCCAATAGTATATTTTAAGAGGTTCCTACTGAAGTAATCACTGCATGATTTACTCATCTGCCTTTGGCCTGCCTATCACCGTTATGGATGGGAGAATTAACAGAGGTACAATGGACACGAACACAAACCTTTGTCCTAAACTTTAAATTAACAGTGTTTATTTTAAAACCAACAGGGATTCCACTCCCAACAATCATATTAGACTATCAGCATAAAATTACCAGCATGCTGCAGCACTAATTAGCTAACTCCCAAGGTATCTTGTATCATGAGCCTGAATCTTTACTGCAGTTAGGAAAAATTAGTTATATTCTTCAGTTTTGTGCCTCTCTGTTCTTGGGTGACCAGATGTCCTGATTTTTAATAGGGATAGTCCCAGTATTTAGGGTTCTTTCTTATGTGGGTGCCTATTACCCCCTCACTCCCGTCCTGATTTTTCACACTTGCTATCTGGTCACCGTATTCTGCTCCCCACTTTGGCACTATATGAAACCCTGATATAGCCAGTCAGAAGAATGGGCCATTCCAAATCTATACAGCATCATAAGCAACAAGGAGTCCGTATTCTACATTCTGATTTGTTTAGCTTACATTTTATTCTAATTTTAAATCCTTGTCACAGTTCAAGTTGTCTGCTGTGCTCTTCCATCATACTCATGCTCTGTACTATACAGCTTTCTCCTCCTAATATGCAGTAAAAGTTAACATTATAAACGGTGTTTTCCTAACACACATCATAATATACATGCCAAAACTTTGGTACAGCTATGAGAAGTGTCCGTTTATCCCAGTGCAGACCTGAAGTGACATTTTTTCCTCCATATGAAGGAAAATGAGGTAGCAAGTATAAAATCCTAAAATTTCCTGAGGCTTTTAGACATCTGGTGCTGTGCTTAAGAATCTGGAATGATATATCTGATAACTAGTACTATGTTAATAAATGAAAGTAGTATTTTTAAAAGTACTTGCTGTGTGTTTTATACCAAACTTAATATGAAATGCATTCAAATGTTGGCCTCATTATGGGAGAGCGTACACGAGAAATCCTCTCTCTCGTTTTTCCTATAAGAAGAGTAAATGTGCCATGTTACCCAGTGCTTTTGATGAGGCATGATATAGATTCTTATCTTACAGGAAATGCACTTTTTTCTCAGATAATAGGACTCTTGGAATTCCTTCTAACATCAGAAAGCAAAGTCTCACATCTAATCACCCATTTGAGTTAACATATGTTTTCACTCACTGTTCTTGTTCTTTTAGAGACACCAAAACTCTTCTCAGTCAAACAGTTCTGAATGAGATATTTTTAGTTCACGTCAATTTGCAAAAAGAGATTTTTGCAATGAACACCTCCCTAGTCTCTTTGTACCTATTGTCTTCCATTAAAATATTGTGATTATTTCCAATGCAGCTTCACTTTTTAAAATTAAGTGATGCAGAGCCAGGTGAAGATGAATGGTTTCAAATTGCCCATCTCCTGGCAAACTTTCCAGCAGGTTTGGTTTACCCCATTTTTCTAAACTTCCTCCTCCCCCTCCCCACAAGCTTCAGATTTTCAGGAACACAAACTCTAGATGCAGTGCACACAACTGGGGAGTTTCACTGAACATTGCCAAACAAGTGAGTTTTTGTCCATTTAATTACAAAATCAGTGCCGTTCTAACATGCATTGTGTTGAAAGTCTTTTTTTCTGCTGTCTCTGCTATACAGCAGCAAGCTGCAAAGAAAGTCTCATGTGAGTCTTGACTGGTTTGGTCAGCAGGCCTGAGACTTGAAATCTGCCTTGTTTTATGTTTTGTTGGGAAAATTGTACAAAGCTGTAATGGGCCAGCTCCTCAGCTGGGGTAAATCAGTACCTCTGACTTCGGGGGAGCTATGACAATTTATACCTTCTGAGGATCTGGCCCACAACATTTTGCTGACTAATTTAAGTATGACAAGACGAAGACTGAATAATTAAAAACAAAAAAACAAAAACAAAAAAACCCTCACTGCTTTAATCTCCATCTGCCAGTTATAACTGTTCTTTTAATACATTTGGGATTGGGATGCAGATAAAAAAAGTTACAAACACATTGTTCCACTCTTATGAGCTCCATCTTAATGTGCTTTTTGCTGCCCATTAAATATCCAGACCCAGTGTCCTATTCACAATTACTACAGTAGAACCTCAGTTATGAACACTTCGGGAATAGAGGTTCATAATTCTGAAATGTTCTTAATGTTGAACAAAATGGTATGGTTTGGTCTTTCAAAAGTTTACAACAGAACATTGACTTAATACAGCTTTGAAACTTTACTATGCAGACGAAAAATGCCGCTTTTAACCATCTTAATTTAAATGAAACAAGCACAGAAATAGTTTCTTAAGCTTGTCAAATGTACTTTTAAACTTTCAATTTTTTTAGTACTTTACATTTAACACAGTACATCACTGTATTGTATATGCTTTTCCTTTGTCTCTGCTGCTGCTTGATTATGTACTTCCAGTTCCAAATGAGGTGTGTTGTTGACTGGTCAGTTTGTAACACTTGCATTTGTAACTCTGAGGTGCTATGGTATACTGATTTACCCTTCAGGGGGAAAGAAGTAGGCATTAAAGTTGTTGCTGTCAATTAATGCCAAGAGAAACCGTGTCAAATGTCAAACAAACATGGGATCTGCTCATGAGTGGTTGCGCAGACCAAACATTTAGCATAATTGGAATGATAGATGCACATCAAAAGAAAATTAATATGAACTTCCTGAAGCTTATGAAATTGCTGTTCTCATACAGCATCTCTCTCCCCCTCCCTTTTCTCCATCTCATTGAGTGTGTCACTGGATTTGTGTGCATCTCCCCTACTGTGTATCTCTTCTGACTACCCAGGGGAAATTAAATAAACTAACCATGACTGAGCTGCTATTTACACCAGTTTAAATAAACAAAATGAATCATTTGCACAGTTTAAAAGGGATCAGGAGAGAACTTGAAGTATTTTAATGCTGATTATATATCTTCAGTTTCTCACTTTGATTCATTTGACTTTGTATGGCTCAGTAGCCCCACATTTCTACAGGTGACTCTCATTATAGACCCAAAGTTGCTCTGTGCTACACGCAGTTAGCATTATCACACTTTCTGATAAATGCAGAATCAGGCATAAACTGCAGATTCATTAGTGTAAATGGGAGAAAGTAGACAAGTTTCTTGCTTTCCTCGTTTCACCATATCCCCCACTTGAGCCATGGAAGCTCAAAAAGTCTGCTTAAGAGGAAGGATGTTCTTGTGATTAAGGCACTAGATTAGGCCTCTGAAAATCTAAATTCAATTCCTCACTTTGGCACCGACTGTCTGTATGACCTTGGCCAAATTTAACTTCTCCCCAGCTCTTTCTGTATAATATTTCCCGCTGCCCGTTTTCTGCCTTGTCTGTGTAGATTATACACTATTTGGGGCAGGGACTGTCTCTTGCTATGTCTGTACAGTCCCCAACACAGTGGGTCCTTGAGCTCTGTTGTTTTTCCTCTGTGGAAGAGTAGGGCTGCTACTGCACAGGTGAATTTAAAGCTAACAAGAAGCCCGCTGAGGCCACTGTAGGGTTTTTTTTCATTGTGACTGGCATTCCTCTCCAGTTGCTTTAATACCTTTCAAGTAACCTGTGAATTTTTCCCTCTATTGTCTCATTGTGATTAAGTAGAATTTCCATGCTCAGCTGGAACTACATGGTTTGTTCAACTGCTTTCATCTGTACAATGCTGTCTTTCTTGGTTCCAAAGGTTAATTCTGCTGAGGTGAAGTGGTAGTGACCACTTCCTATTCTCTGAAACACTGATCAGTGTACAAACCAGGGGATATCTTTCTAGAAACTGAGGCAGGCTATGTTTTCAGTGAGATAAGTTACATACGTTTCCCCCTAGCTTCACTTGGCCAGTCATAAATCTTGTAAGTTGTAGATAAAATGCAGCTGGCCAGTTGTTAATCATGCACATAATTCCATAAAGTAATGAAGAATATAATCACTAGTTTGTGTGTAGTCTCTAATAAAGGGCTAGTTGTCTGTCAGTGTTAGGAGGAGTTCAAAAAGGCCTGGAGTTTAGATAAGAACTTGTATACCGCGTACATTCTCACACATTCCTAAATAATAATCTAACGGTTTCAAGTCTAGGACAAAGAAAATTACACTGCGCATTCTCACTCACCTTATCAGTAGTAATAGGTAATAAAAGCCAATCACATTATGTGAAATGTAGTGATGTTAAGTATGAATATTCATGTAATTCTAAAATGTATATAAGGTAAAGCCCCAGTATAATCGGGGCTCAGCCTTTGGAAATAATTCCGCTGAGTCTGCTGTCGACAATAAACAGCTGTTTTCCTCACTTCGGTGTCCATCTCGTTACGTGAGCCAGAAATCTTGCTACGAAACTACAGCCCAGATCCACCCCTACTGCAAATTATCATAGCCTGCAGAGTTACACCATTTGTCCCAGTGAAGGATCTGGCCCCTGCCATTTAACAGATAATTTGCCAAGTTATACAATTCAGATTACATGTGTACAGTGGGCTTTTTGACACTTATCTTTGTTCCTCTCATGACGCTAACATTTCAATGGGAAAGTGAACCAAGAGTGGATTGGCTTTAGGCATGGGCCAGAAGTATCAACATCTGAAGACAAGGGGTATAATAATCAACCTTGATGATAACTACATCCTTTGGGGACCAAAACTGAAAACTTTTACATGTCTCCTTGTCACTTGGCTGGTATGCAGTTCTGTCAAGTATCAGTGCTGTTCAAAGCTATAGCCTTTCCAGTTCCAATTCAAACAGCAATCACTTCCTAAGGGACACTCAGATGGAAAAAGACCATTGACAGCCTACCAGGGAAAGAAATATGAACTCAGCTATGTTTGATCATATCTGGAAATAATTGGTGATAGTACACGAGCACGGAGATGTCTCCCACCCAAACATAGGGGATTTGAAATTCACATAGTCAACTATATGAAGAGTACCAAGGAGTGACAGTCTGGTTTAATTATACCATGTTTAGTTGTTAGCACCACTGAGATGCTGGCATTATATTGGATTTGTGATGTCATGAATTTGTCAGCTGATCTTATTGGTGATACATTGGGCATGAAGCAGAGTGAGCACCCTCATTGAGAAGTGCAAAAAGGCTAGACTCGGGGCTTACAAACCTTGGAGCAAACTGGTGGCTCTGGAGGGCAGATGGTGATGGTAAAGGAAGAGGTCTGAGAATGGAGGCAGAGAAAGAAAGAGGATCTCTCCTTTGAGACACAAAGACTGAGCCCTGAAATAAAGCAGGAAGGGGGATGAAGTGGTAGAAGCAGAACAATCTTTGTAAGAGCTAAAGGGGCGGATTCTGCCACAGCTCCATCCCTGATTTGCAGCTCTGGTGCCACACAGGAGCTGTGAATGAGCCAAAAGGGGCAGGGGGAGAATTCCCCGCTGCAACAATAGTGTAAGGCCAATGTAAGAAAAAAGGAAGCATCCCCTCCTCTCCCCCCACACACACCTAGAAGACTTGGCATAGGGGATGCTCAGAACAAAACACTATGGGGCTTTAGGCTGTATAGCAGACCATAGGCAGTCCTGAAGAAGCTACCATAAATCAGAGTAGTCCTTGAAACCTTGAAGGCTGTTTTTAGCGCCCACAGCTGGTCAGAATCCAGACAATGCAAAGGAGCCATGAAGTGACCTTTGCCCCACCTCTTCTGGGCTTCATCTTGTGTTCTCTCTCTCAAGAGATGCAACAAAAAAATTAGCCCAGAGAATGGCACAAATAAAGGGTTGAGTCCTTGAAGCTGAGAAAGAGTAATAGATGGGCTCTGGAAGCAAAGTGTAAAAGAGAAATATGGAGCCTTTGAAGCAGAGGAAGGGACCTTGAAGACAGAAGGCAAAAAAGGTGATTTAGGAGGTAGCCCAAGATCTGTCTGCCTAGTCAGTAAGGCATTAAATGGAATATATATTTTAAGTGTTAAGCAAATCAAGTGATAATGCTAAACATTTCTGTGTCTTTCTATGAAATTTATCAGATCCTGAAGGCTTTTTTAAGGTTCCCTCATCCCTAAGAGCCAGTGTTTTCTCTCTCAATGCTGGGGAAGCAACATAAAATCAGTTTATTTTGGAAAAGATGAGAGCATACCTCCTTCATTTGTAACAGAGGCTACAGGGCTTATGCCTGCATTTCCCTCCAGTGAAGCAACTCAGTAGACCTTGAAACAGCCACTGTTAAAGGGATTTTTTTTAACAGCTCTTTCCAACACAAACAGTAGTAGACATGGGCAAAGCTGTCTTTGGCTGCAGTTTAACTTGTTGATATCTCTATTTTACTCCCGGATTCGATAAAAAATCCACTGCAAAAAGTAGTTTTTGTTTCTCTTTCACTGACATGCTGATACCTACAGCAATAACACAGTGCTGCATGAAACACACACATGCAGATTGTGACTTGAGAATTAACTCAGTATCTAAAAATTAAGCTTGTATTGTGTGTGTAAAAACAGGCAATTGCATATCTAATTATACTTACATGTATGACAGTAGTGCCTAAAGGGTTCAGTCAGGATGAGGCCCCATTCAACTGAGCAATGAACAATCATAGTGTAAAAAAATCAAATCTTACAATTTGTACATTATTTTTTTTAAATAATGTTTGAGAACATTACTAAAAATTCTGCTCCTGCAGTGGGACCTATGTTTATTCTTACAATGGATTCTACCTCTCAGATGCCACTAATATTATTAGAATCCTAGATAATAAAGCTAAAAAGATACCTTTTATTTAGTCCATATCTCCCTGCATAGGCCAATATTTTCCTGCATGCTAGTTTCAAGTATTCTCTTTAATGTCTTCTTAAACACCTCTTGTGATAGGACTGTGCCAGTCTGCTCAGGAAGGTCAGTCTAGCACAGGGGTCGGCAACCCGCGGCTCCGGAGCTGCATGCGGCTCTTCAGCCGCAGTAAGCTATGTTTTGCGGCTCCAGACTATTTTTCTTTAGTCAGTGGAAGAGGGGGCAAAATGGCTCTTTTGATAGCAAAGGTTGCCAACCCCTGGTCTAGCATCTGCATTTCACTTTTTCACCCCTGTGATACCAGCCTACCTTTTTTCCTTCTCACTTTTCTTCTGTTGCATCAACTTCTTTAAAGAAGACCTCCACCTCACTCTTGAAGTTATCACAGGTTATGCAGGCTTTTGTTTCTTTATAAAAATGTGGCCTGTTCTCGCAAGACATGTGTGATAACTTTTCTGAAAGTTAGATATGTTGGTCTCTTTCCATAGAAAAAATAAATCCTTTTAATGTGATTGTTTCATGTTAGTATTTTCCTAAGGGCTGGGTTTTTTTAAAATGGGACAGCAAGGGCATCTGTTTTCACAAGAAAATTGGGAAATTACATGTGCCAATGACAATTTGCCTGCACAGGTTGGCATCTGTATGCACATTTACGCAGTTGGTTCATACTAATATGTAGTTTTTGCATATGTAAAAAGAACTCCCCATAAGGCCTAAAGGCTGATTTTCAGAGACTAGCTAACAATTTAACCCAAACTTATTTCAGTGCTGGCTTTCTCAACAACTAACACAGTAAGTTGCTCAAATGGACCCTTCCATAGACATTCCTTTGAGAGCTTTCACCTTCTTACTCTCAATGAAAGTGATTGTCAGTGGGTGCCTGGGATGGGCCACATTGAGAATTCAAGATATAGGTCAGACAATCCCCAGAGCTGGTGCTTTACTCAATAATTAGATTTACCAAGCCAATAACAAAAGAGATTCTGTAATACCACACTGGTTAACCAGAAGCTAACCACAGTTCCCTTTAGGCATTCCAGCCCTTGGTTCCCATGCAGGCAACCCAGAGTAATATAGTAAGAGGTTATTGAAAACCCATTTCACCATTTCTTGCTAACCCCAAAGGATCAGATCCATACCCCTATGTCAATATGAATCTCAGATCCTACCCAAATATCATGCTGTCATTCAATCCTTAATGAAATAACAAGATTTATTAATAAGTTATAAATGGTTAATAGAACATATACATACAAATGATTGTGAATTCCTTATATCAGGTTTGTAGCAGTGATGGAATAGAATGCTGGCTTGTAAAGTCTCTCTGGTAACTTCCAAAAAATGGGAAAGTCCTTAGAATCATAGATCAAGATGCTCCTTTTTCTTGTAAATCCACAGTCCAGAGAATTAGAGCAGAAAAGAGGCAAAATGGAGGTCTTTTATATCCTCTGCCATGTGCATAGAAATTTACTGTTTCAAACAAAGCCCACAGCCCCTGTATGTGGACAGTTCGTGGCCCAACATGGAGTCCAGGGTCACATGAGCATATCTCATGCCTCTACATGTTTTGCTGAGTCAGAGTGGGGGAGTCATTGGCTCCTTGCTGTCTGAGGCATCCACAGGATGGCGCTATCTGGATAGGACAAGTTTCTTCAGTGGCCCATGGTGAGCATGAGGTGTCCTTGACAGGCCATCAACACACACAAATTCTATCTGGGGAGTGTCACCCAGGAATACAACACATAGCCATATTAATATCTTCAGATATAAAGATGATACATGTATATAAATAGAATAATTATACTTAGCAAATCATAACTTTTCCATTGACCCCTTACATGACATACTTTGCACAAGATTTGTTGCTAACAGTAGAAGCCACTATGATACAAATGGTCCTCTTTAATCATACAGCATCATACTGATATTTCTTTCTCCAAGATCAAAATAAAAGTTTAGCTGGCTTATTGCACTTGTTATTTAGTTAACTGTAAGCAGTCTGGGAGACCTACGTTTCTAGCAAGCATTGCCTAACTCATGTTTTCTGACAGTTGTAAACTTTTTATAACCTATTCATGTTTGGCAACCCAAATTATCAAAGCTTTTATTCTAGGTCATAAGGACTCAGAAATCTGTTTTTTCCTACAGTGTCATGCAATGGAAAACATTCTGAGCTGATTTATTTGTGTTTTTCTTGGAAGTTCAGTTAGCGAAATCCCTTTGTTTGTAAAGATAGCATGCTAATTGTCATGTCTGCTATCAGAATCCGTTCACAACTGCACGCTCATTAGTAAATCTCCTTATGCTCCATCTGCAAGAGAAACGGATTTATAAGTGTACAGTAGCTCATTTAAATTTTTATTAATGTACTGAACTTGTGAGTATTTTGGTAATCAAAGCAAAATTAGCTTGATACTTGAGAATACTGTATAACAAGGAGAGCAAATAGCGATAATATTTACCTAATTCTGCACCTCTAAATTTTTCATTTAGATTTAAATATTAAGAACTATAAACTGGTGGTGGCATTAAATCAGAACAACTTTTTCCTGGAGACAAATGCAAAATTTGGTTAGTTACAACCAGATAAGAAATCTCTTACAATTAAAGTGATGAGATTGGAGGAATCCTGCATCATCTTTATGAACAATCTGTCTCTGAGTAAGCCTTAACTCAGGAACCATCTGATCCATGGTTAGCAATTGTACCACTTGAGCTAAAGAGGAATCTCTTCATAAGCAGTTGATAGCAACAGCACCTTCATCTGTCTTCTATGCCTCTACTCCCTAATACAGCATGAAGGTACAAACTTGGGCAAATCATCTTCCTCCACAGAGAATCAGGGCAACAAATAATGGGAAAGTCACCAGTCAAATGATGATATAATCTCATCTCAGTGATGGAAGAAACTTATAAAGGGCTTCATGGGTGAAGTAGTAAATAGTGTCAGTTTTCTAGTAGTAAGCAAGTTATAGTTCAAACTCAAGTATCGTTCAAACTCTGAAAAACTGAACAAACCTGTAAAGTGAATCCAAGATACTGCAGCAGTTCTGAGAGCCAGAGACCCCAAGAGGACTCAGAACAGTTTTTGAAACTTTGCAGAACTGTGAAAATGCGAGCTTTTGTGTTGGGGAGTGGGGGAAAGCAACACACACCTCTGGGTATCCCTGGTAACTGCAGTCGCTGATATTCTGCTGATGAAAAGGAAACCAATGGAATAAAGCGCTGCAAGACTTACATGTTCACACAGCACCTAACACAACAGCACCCAACCTGGTTATGGCCTCTAGGCAATACCGCAATATAAATGATTAACAAAAACATGCTTGGGCTGATGCTGATGGCCAAGAGCAAACAAGATGGTAAACTTCAAGGAAGAAGTAAAACAGGGCAGATAGCGATATGAAACAAGTTACTAGAAAGCAAAGTAACTGGACAATAACCACAGTCAAAGGCAGTAGAGAGGGGGAACTGAAATGATAAACCATAGACCGATGACCAAGAAAGAGCCTGAAAAGTTAATGACCTCAGAGGCTCCTAGTTAACCAGACAATTGAACCATCCTAATAGTTGATAGAAAGGAAAGTAGGGTAATCATTTTGACCTAATCCTGGACTCTCCATTTTTTATTGTAAACGTCATAAGATCATCGACCATAATGATGATGTGAAGTGAATCATCATCATCAAAGAGAAACAACAAAATGGTCAGTAGAAGACACGCTGGTACATGAAAAGCCTATCACACTCACACCAATTCGTATAAAATTGGCATCACATTAGCCATACTAGCTTTAAAAAAAATCATCTGAAAGGTAGGGTGGTAATCATACATGTTGCATTCAGTGCAGTAAACTCGATAGCCCCCACTCTGTTGCTGGACTTCTGCCCGCATTCTCTTTTAACCTCTGCAGCTCTTTCTTTTATTGTTGTTTGATTTTTAGGGGGGGGGGTTGTCTTTTGTTCACAGAATGCCCATGACTTGTATCCACACCCCCACTCTCCCATTCCCTCTAAACTCTCTCATGAAACTCCCTTGTTAGCTGCCCCTGTTTGCATCCTTGCATCCAGTCAAGTAACAGTAAGCAAGGTGAGCATGTCCGCTTACTTCTCCTATGGCAGGAATGGGAGGGATTGGATGGAGCATTTGTTCCAACACTCCCTAAATGCTGGCCAGTACAGCAGAGTCAGTATGAGGAGAAAGAGTGCCGTAATTTTCTACCAGTATAGACAAGGATCAAATAGGTACTCATCCCCCAAATTAAGACGGAAGCAACGGGGAAGAATTTTGACTGAGGGGTCCAATGTTGCCAAGTCTCTCTATTTTATCACAAGTCTCACAACGTCTGGCATTTTTCAAAAGTCATGTGACTAAATGTCATTTCCACATGAATGCCTCATAGCTGCAAAGAAAAGTTGGAAAACATGAACCCCAAAGGCATGAACACCAGAAGTCAAACATAAAGAACCCCAAATTTACTATTTTTAAATGCGGGGGTTGGCAATGCTGGAGATACACCACCCCAGGAAGGGCTCTGGGACCCATTGGGACTTGATTGGATCTTCTGAATCACTCCTTCCTCAGGACTGTACCTAAAGTCACAATCTAGCTTGGTATGAGAAAAGAAAACAGCATTTGGCCCTATGTTGTTTTGTTTTAAAATTCTATAAATTGGCCTCAAAGTTGACAACAAATTATTTAGAGGCAGATCCTGCTCTCCTTGCTCACACTATGTAATACCATAGTATCGCTCAGGTAGATATATTGAAATTAATGGAACTACTTAAGGGATAAATTGGTATTACTTAGTACAAGCCTGGTGGCAGGATCTGCCTCTGTGTGGCAATAAACTAAGAATGCCCCCAAAAGGCTACCCATGCTTTGCCAAAAGACCATAACTGTTTCACTTCCCCTGCATTCTCAACATTCAGCAATAAGGGCCATATGAAAGGAGAACACAAGGAAGGAATCTTAAAAGCAAAGGCAGCCATGCCATAATTTAAAATATTTTTAAAAAATCAGCAGACATATTATCAGCAAAATCGCCATTAATAATGTAAACTGCAAGTCCTCCTTCTCAGGGGCATGCCCAGGAACAACAATTTGGCTGCTGTTAAAGGGGCACATTTGGTGCCCCCTGGGGCCAGAGAAGCTTATTCTCCTTCTGCCCCTTCACCGTCCCGCCCTGCCGCCACCAGTCCCAGAGCCAGAGGAGCTCACTGTCCCCGTGCGGCCGAAGGAGCTGGCTCTCCCCCTGTGGCCCTGATACCAGAGGAGTTTGCTCTCCCCATGCCCTGGCTCCAGAGGAGTTCTGTGCCCCTGCCTTTATTGGGGGGCAAGGGAGCTGTGCCCCTGCTTACCCCCCTTGTGTATGCCTCTGCTCTTTCTTAATAGTCAAATACATCCTGCAAATGTATCACAGGGTTAGGAGAAGTATTGGCCTTATTACGACTATTCCATTCCCTGGATGAAAATCAAACTCAGTTTATTCTTTCAGTTAAAACTGGTATGGAATGTATAACACTGAAGTTTAATTACATTTTATACATATGCGAGGCAATTAATGGAATTATTCAATTTCAGCTGAATTCCAGCTTGAAATCTCCATCTTTGGAATGTTTATTTTGTAATCCCAGGCTGCGACCCTGTTTTATGTGGTCTTTCTCATGCTGGAATGATTCAATCTTGGCTTCCATATTCCCAGACCATTAAAAGATCTAAACAGACAACATGAATGCTTGTCTCTCTTTTGGAAAAAGAGAAAGTTGTGATCTGTGTTTCCAACTTTTGTTTTCAGAAAAAGATTAATATATTAATTTACAGAATGTCATGTTTTAAAAAGAAGTCTCAGAGCAGAGTGATATGTAGCAGAACAGGCCTTGTTTATTACTTTATTATTCGCTGAAGGCAAACAATGTGCTCAGTGTTATACAAACACATAGTGAAACAGAATTCCTGCCCCAAGGAGATAACAATTGCCTAAAGAAGTCGACAAAAGAGTGTAGCACATAGGGACTAATTATCACTTACTCTTGATTTATGGATGTTGGATCAGAATCAGATCTAGTCACTCCCATAGTTCATAATTCATTAAAACTGACTTTTTACCCTTCTTAAAAAGTATTAGATTATTCTACATGTAGATCCAGATCACGGCAGTTTAAAATGATACTACACTGTTTGGGGCTATCACTCTAGAATGCTATTGGGATGTCTAGTTTTTAGAGGGCGATGGAGATGTGGAGTGAAAGGCTGAAGTGTTTTTGAAGGTTACCTCGTTGAATAGGAAAGCTGTGGCAACGTCTCAAAAGCAGATAAGTTGGCAGATGTGATTAAGATGATGAGCCTGGCTCCTTTCCAATACGGCTTCCAATTTTCCTTTTACAAACTATCATTTTAGTCATATGATTTTCTCTAGTACCAGTAAAAGTGTTCAAGTGTCATTTAATGTTATAAACTGGAGTATGTTAGCTGGTATCAAAAGGGACCCCAAAAGTAATGTATGGAAAATATATCCTTTGATATAAATTTCAAGAGTTTCAAGCTGCATAACATCATATCAGGCAATTTTTCTCTAGACAGTTAATAGTCTTCCCAACATGATTTACACCCTAACATGCCTTTTATATAGTAAAATCTGCTTACTACTTACCTTCTCCCCAGGTTGACCTGTCTGTTTTGCAATTTGCAGTTAATTTCAAACCTGAGATTGATAAATTCCTCTGCAATGAGTCACTGGAATGGCAACAGCAAAACCTGCAAGTAGACTGCAGATATTTGGTCCTGAACTACTAGCAAAACTGTGGAACTCAGCACATTTCTTAAAGGGATTTGAGTCACATATACACCAAATAAATATTAAATCCACTCAGACATACCAGCATTTAATGTCTCATCTTTCTCCTGTCACTTTTACTAAGTTATAAAAGTCTGCCTTGATTTCCACTAAGATTCTTCTACATCCAACTCACCTAAGCCAGACACTCCAGTATAGCCCTAATTTGCTTTTATGTAGCCGCTTTTTCAATTTTAGCTGTGGATCTCCCATTGAGGTTGACCCTGTCAAAGGGATATAGGCATATGTTCTACAAATGCAATTTGACACATGCGTTATACTGCCCATACATTTAGCCACTGATGAGAAGAAGTTGGTGGATAATTTATTAACAAATGCCCTAAGAAACATCTGAACAAACTAGAAAGCTCCCAGTCTGGGTCATGGACTTGCAACAATAACTAAATGTGCAAACATGTATTTGCATGCACAAAATGGATATTTAAACTGCAAATGCACCTGCATGGTCATGTATAAATTCTTGTGTTTTGCACATGAATTCCTTTTTACAACTGTACACATTTTAGGATGCCATTTACATGCCAATATTTAAAAAAACATGGCTCACTTTATGTTTAGCATCAGATTTTCAGCAATCGTGTGTGTGCTCAACAGTACAAAAACAATGGGGGACAAGAGTACAGCAAGCTCTAGCTATGCCCCCGCATTCATTCAGTATGCCCCTGATACTGTCTAGCTCAGTATCCTGTCTTCTGACAGTGGCTGGTGCCAGATGTTTCATAGTGAAAGAACAGAACAGGGCAATTCTCAAGAGATCCATTCAGCCTTCTATGCTGTGTGGCTGGTAGGGGCAGCCCAGTCATCTCTGTGCCAACCAATGATTCACCCACCAACTCATTTCACAAAGACTATCAAACAGTAACAATTATCAGATACTACTGGCTTGGGCCAGACAGATTTGACCCTACAATCTGGGATGAAGAATTCCGTAGCTTATTACCACTCCTTTGACCCAGCAGGCTAGAATGATTATTTTTAAATCCAACCTATGATATATGTCTGGTATTAATCCAGGTGTTCAATTCTTCCCTATTCCTTTTCATTTCTTCTCAATAAACAGCTCTGCGAAATCAATATAACATGCTTCCAGCTGTGTATTTGTGAAGAATAATACACAATACAAAGACAAAATGCATGGTAAAGTTCCCCTCCTAAAAGATTGGAATGGTAGAAATATCTGTAGTTTTAAGATGCATGCTTTCTTTCAAATGCCAAGCAAGGAATATTGAAAAGTAGACTATGCAGACCTGGTTTTATGTGACAGATGGAATATACGGTAGAGGAGAAACTCACTGCTGTTTCGTTTTATGGCTCTGAGAGCTCTTGGTTGGTTTATTAATAGATGATTGTCTGTGTACCTGAGGATAATGTACAAAAGAGATTTAAAAAAAAAAATCTGTCTCAATACAAGAACCATTCAAGATAATAAACGGCCCATGTGTTATGGAATCAAACTTAGGGACCTCTTCTTCCAGCAAATGGTTGGAAACTTACCCTAATAACTTTAGCTAGGGTATCATGGAGCTGCCTCTATGATGGAGGAACAGACTCCTGTCTGTACCCCCAAGATTTTTAAACACATTAGTTACAGTAACTCTTCAGTGCATGTGCTTTTTAAAACGTTAGATATTCAACAGAGAAGCTCCCTCTTTCTTTCCTACTGTCTTGCCACAAAACACTTTGAGCAATCACTGTTCAAACAGGGCTAAGTTCAGCCCCAGTATGAGCAACTTAATGTTTTTCACCACATCCAAATTTGTCCCTCAGTGCTTTGGGCCTCATGCAACGTGTCATTAGTTAACACAGGCTCAGAGGCTCAGGGGCTTGGTAAAGTACTAAGGAGATTTTCACATATGTCACCAGTTCATACCCAGCCCAGGACATCAGTGACACATTGACATCTGATGGCTTTTTCAGTAACTAATATGAAATCAAAGAATCATAGAAATGTAAGGCTGGAAGGGACCTCAAGAGGTCATTTAGTCCATCCACCCATGCTGGGGCAGGATTAGTATACCTAGACCAGAGGTTGACAAACCGCGGCTCCTGAGCCGCATGCGGCTCTTCAGCCGTGGCTATGCGGCTCTTCAGCCGCGGCGAGCCGCGTCCCCGTAGCCGCAAGCGGCTCTTCAGCCGTGTTGATCCGCGCCCCCGGAGCTGCATGCGGCTCTTCAGCCTTGGTGAGCAGCGTCTCCGGAGCCGTATGCGGCTCTTCATCCGAAGAGAAGAAGACCAGATAAAAAATTCTTTCCCCAGTGTGAGCCCCCACTCTGCAGCTCTGCCGCCGAAATTGAGCAGACGACTCAATTTCACCGCGGAGACTGCACCCAGTGATTCCAGGTCCGCCGCCAAAATTGACCAGAATGAGTCAATTTCACGGCGGAGACTGGTCTGAAGTGCCCAGCTCCTCTGTCAAATTTTAGAAACCACTGTGGCGCTTTGTGGCTCCGGGAGTCAAAAAGTTTGCCCACCCCTGACCTAGACCATCCCTGACAGATGCTTATCTAATCTGTTATAAAAACCTCTAACAACAGGAAATCCACAGCCTCCTTAGATAATGTATTCCAGCACTTGCTTATTCATAGGAAGTGTTTCCTAATGTCTAACCCAAATCTCCCTTGCTGAAAACAGAGTCAATTACTTCTTGTTATACACTCAGTGGACTTGGAGAACAATTGATCGCCTCTTTATATTTATTGATCGCCTCTTTATAACTATCTTTTGCATATTTGAAGTTTTCAAGTCTGAAAATGTGTGCCCCAGTACAGAGCGTCCACATTTCTCTTTTGATATTCATACAATTTAAGACCAGAAAGGACCATCAGATCATCCAGTCTGACCTCCTGTAAATCACAGGCCACCAACCCAACCCCACACTTCTACACTAAACCCAATAACCACAATTTAGCCCACTATTACAGCCCACTATTAAATGCCACAGACAGAGATGAGGACCGACCTCTGTACACCAATGTCTGAGGCCCCCTCAATGGCAGGGAATTGATTAAGAGAAACATATCCAGATAATTCCAGCAAGTGCCTACACTCCATGCTGCAGAGGAAAGCAAAAAAACCCAAAGGTCACTGCCAATCTGACCTCAGAATTACTTCCTGAGCTCACACATGGCCATCAGTTAGATCCTAAGCACGTGAGCAAGAACCAGACTGCCAAGCACCTGTGAGAGAATGCTTGGTGGCAACTCAAAGCCCTGGCCCTCCCCACCACGTCCCACCTCCAGCCATGGCTACCTCTGATGCTTTAGAGAAAGGAGACAAAAAGAAGCCACACAAACCAGACTACACTGGGGAGAAGGGGGATAATGTTCTTTCCTTAAGCATAATCTTTAGAAACTTAAACTGGAAGGGAACCACAGGGCTACCAAGCCCCACCCTCCACCATCTCAAGCAATGCCTGTCATACAGCCCCCCTCATAAATTTGTTTCAGGAATTCATAGAAGAGAGGGATCAACATCACAAAAAGAACCACCACAATTACAACGCATTAACACCCTTGTAAGCAGTCTTAGCAGAGTGGTCAAGGATTCAATGGGTCATTGAGATTGAATGTTAGTGGTCTTTCCAGCTCAGAGTTCAGGCACATAGCAGTGCCTTGCACTATCTCTGCTTGTCTTGTAACTAGAGCTGGGCAGGAAAAGGTTTTCATATGAGAATGTTCAAGATTGTGACATTTTTCCTCCATCCTGAATCGGGTTGAAAAATCAAAATCTTGTAAATTTTCTCCAACTGACAACCAAAAATGTTTTTTGAATCACTTCAGCTGAAATGTTGTTTTGATAATTCTAAAATGTTTATTTTTTAACTTTTTTTTCTAGTATAAATTAACTAAAATTTCAAAAGGAAGAAATGGCACATTTTGACATCAAAGCTTTTTATTTAAAAAATTCACAAATCAGGAGAGTCATCAAAACTGACCCTTCATTGCAAACAATTTCAGTCTTGACTAAATAGCATTTTCTAAGCAAAAAGTTTCACTGGAAAATTTCTGACCAATTCTAGGTGTACCTGTCTTGTAGATAAACATTAGACTTCATTCTCCAGACGTGTCAAGCTAGCACCTTTCAACGGCAACATAACATTCTTCCTTAACAAGCAAATCCATCCTACCAGTTTCATGTTATTTTCATGGAGGGCATCTATCTGCTCCTGAGAAAGCTGCAGGATAAAAATGCACTATAAATCTTTTCAGTGTTTAGTAGATGAAATAACAATCATTCTATAATCATTATTAGTTCCAATGGGCATGTGATGAAAGCGAAGAACAAACGTTCAGCAAGGAAAGCTCTACCAGTGGGTAAGATCCCCAGGTATAAATCTGGAGCGAAACCACTTTATAGCAGATGAATATCTGATCCCATGTATTTATGTGCATTGAATGTTAATCCTGTCTTTTCTTCAGGTTCCCTTCCCCACCACTGTAAAGCTATCCACAGTACAAATTGATTTACCCAGATGAAGATTTAGCAATGGTGACACAAGATATTTATAGACATTGCACATCATACGTTAGCTCATTTCTCAACAGCCTGGCCAGACGGGTCATCGGGGAGCAAAAGCAGTATAACTAAATGGCTCACTTAGGCATATTGAAAGATTAGTGGTAAACCACTAACCCAACCCTACAAGGTAGGTTGAAGTACAATAGTGCCACAGGCTCAACACAGAAGGAAGGAGCTTTAATTAAATCCACTTGGCCAAATTCAGATGAAGTTATAGCAGGATGAAGTTGGCCCAGTATCTTTTTTACATACCGACATGAAGGCATAGCAGAACATTCGTGTTTTTATTTTTCAGCTTCATTCTAGTTTGGACTTTAGAGAATGTTCCAGAAAGCTAGAAGTATTGTAGATAAAACTACTTTCTATAACTAATTCTTCTGCTACATTGGAACGTGGCACAGAACTAGAAGTGCTTCTCCAAGAAATTATTATTTTTGTTTATAATGCAATCATGTATAAAATGTGCTAGGGGCTGTACACTGTTCAGGCATATAGGAAAACACAGTCCCTGCCCTGAAAAAGCTTAAAAGCCATAAACATATGAAGGGATGCAAAAAGAGTGGCACATATCTTGTTAATTCCATGGGGTATTTTTTTTAACTAAGAGAAGGGCAGTGATGAGTGTTACTAAAATTAAAAAATGTTGATGTTTACCAATTTTTTGCTGTATTTCAACAAGACGGCTTACCCCTTCGATGATGAAGGGCATACCAAGCGCAGAGGGTAGCATGGAAAAAGCACAGAGAGGTTTGCTGGAGAAGCATACTGAGATACAGACATCCATCACAGGGAATATGGGAACCCAAGATGTAGCCCTACAAAAGGGTTCATACAGTAACATGTTACTTGTGTTAAAAACCCCTTATTAGATTCCACACAAAGTCTCTAGGAGAGAGAGAAAAAAATAACCCAATTGCAGGGTTAGCTCTTCTGGTCCCCTTTCTAACTGCCCTTATCTTAAAAAATAAAGACTCACAATCCTCACCTACAGTTTACCAGCTCCTGAAGCTCTGCAGTGAGCTACCAACAACACTACAGTTATAATGTCTGCCAAAGCCCTCTGACTGAATCAGGAGTGGGAATCGGAAGAAAGTAGAACCCTATCTCAGACCAACAGGGAAGCTTCTGCATGAGGTGATTTGCCCTGAATATGTACCTGTGGTCTCAAATGGGATCATATTCAAGCTGGTTAGCCCCTCTCATGCTTGTGCTACCTTAGTTATGCTTCCATTTTTAGCATGCTAGCTTGATCAGAGTTAGTGCAGGTATGTCTCTTTGAGCTGGAATTTACCCTTTCCAGCTCCTTATGTAGGCGTACCCCATAACTCCCAACAGGCTACAACTGTAGTGTGATTCATGTGGGTGGGGCATTAAGACTTGCAATTATACATTTGGGATCTAAGTAAAGCCAGTAACAGGTATCTAAGCATTGGAGAAAAACTAGTTGTCCTATGGGTACATGCACAAGGATCTCGTTAATGAGGTAAACATTCATGTACAGAGAACAATTCCCTACAAAAGGAGAAAATTAACAATCACTTCAGAAGAAGCTGTGATTAAAATATCTAAAATGTGAAGCACCTGGAAGGTCCTACCAGACCTTGTCATGTTCCTCTGTACCAGATATGGACTGGTCACAGAGGCTTAGTTATCCAAACCAGATGTGTTTATCAGAAGATCCTTTAAGGCACAGCCAGGTATGGCTGAGGTTTGTTTAAATAAGATATTTTAGACACAATGACACCTCGTGGCTGAAAGGCATAATACAATTTAGCATCCATTACAATTCCTCCGTCTTTGAAATTCAGTATATATCAGTCTAAGAGTCTCTGAATCCTTTTCTAATTACATGACCTGAATGCATAACAACTTGGTAATCTAGCTGTTCATTAGTTGCAAAGACTGGCTGTGTTCAGTTTGGAATCCTTGAGTCGTCTTCTTGTTCTACATCTACCATCTGTAGAGTTTGCTCTGTTGATTGTTCTTTCTGAGGAAAAAACTGTAGAGATTGACTGTTTCTGTTGAACTCTCCACAGCTGGCCTTGATCACATATGATCAGGGTGTTGAATTCTCTCTCTTTTATGACAGCTGGAGTTGTCTATCCCTTTTCTCAATCCAATTTGACATGAATACAGTTACCAGGTTCTAGACCTGGCATCTGTTGTAAAAGGGTTCCTAAATTCTTTTAGCCTTTTTATCTGATTTGACTACTCTTCATGTCTGACCACTGTGGAGATAGATGCTTTTCCAAAGTTGGAACAGCAGTTCTGAGTTGTCTTCCCATCAGAAGTTGTACTAGACTACATCCAGTAGCTGCTATTGGTGTTGATCTATAACTCAGAAGAGCAAGGAATGGATCTTCCTGCTGTAGGATTTCCTTGGCTGTCTGTACAGCTTTCTCAGCCTCTCCATTCAATTGTGGGTAAAGTAGGCTGCTAGTAATATGATCAATATCATATTTTATTCGAAATTACTTAAATTCTGCAGAAATGAATTGAGGCCTGTTGTCCATCACTAGTTACTCTGGAATATCAAAATGAGCAAAAGCACACTTCAATTTCTCAGTTACACTGCAACATATTGTGTCTTTCAAGTATATTATTTCTATATACCTGGAAAAATAGTCCATGGAGACCCTGTGATTATGTGCTCTCAGTTTGCATAAATCTGCAGCAAGTGTCTTCCAAGGTGTCTCTGGTAGAGATGCTTTGCATGGCTTGTATGGTTCATCATTGTATCTTAAGTTGATTTGTACTGGATCTCCTTTCAGAAGTCCAATATAATCAAATCCTCCATCAGGTTCTTCTACCTTTCTCACTAGTCCCATCTTGGCTGCTATGCTGCAGCTGTGGAGGTTGTTGGTCTTTGATCCTTTGATCCAAGCACTCTGAATGCATAGCTTTTGTCTTGTACAAGCTGTTTCTGAGGTGAACTGGCCCATACAGTTCAGAATACTTCCAGGGCTAGTCAGTGCTGTGTTCGGTGACTTCAGCTCTGGGAGCAGTTGAAGGTGATTGTAAATCACTTCTTAGATAACTGGGACATCAGCTCCTGAGTTAATTTTCAAGTCCATAGTCTTGCCATGAATATTTAATTTAACTTTCCAGGCAGGCTCTATGTCATCCCAAGTGATAGATCCTGGAAACAATGGTTTTTGATAGACTGTAATAATGAGTCAATGCCTGGCAGCTTTTGTGCAGCAAACATGCAAAATGTCCATATTTCATGCATTTATTACACTATGTATCTCTGACTGGATACGCATCATCTGGGGATATGACTTTTTCCATATCTTGTGCATGTAGACTGGAATTTGTCCCTTTTAGTCTGGGAGTTTTCTCTCCTTACCTTAGGTGTTTTATGATAATTACTTTTTAACACTCAAGTGTCTGTTTACAGTTTCTAAGCTAGTTTCAGGTTTTTCGAGTTTGTCATGTTTCTCCAAGTTTTGCTGTTTCATCTGATCAGATTGTTTTGCTTTTTGAAAAGCTGTGGCTAGGGTTAAATCTATTTCAGTTGTATCTGCTGTGAAAGGTTTATATTTGTTAACCCAGTAACCAGCCTATCTCTGATATTTTCATGTTTTGCATTCCCAAAATCACAGTTTTCAGCAAATGTATGCAGAGCTCTTATCACACATTCAACATTTTCCCCTGGTTCTTCAGTTTTCTTATAAAAATATGCTCTTTCAAAAACCACATTTCTCTCTGATATAAAGTATGCATCAGACATAGCCAGAACCATTTCATAATCACCTATGTGACTGTCTTCAGTAACGTCAAAGGATTTGAAGATATGCTCCACCTGCTTCCCCATAGCATCAAATAAAGAAGCTACCTGTATATCTCAAGTTTCTTTGTGGAGTTTGTCTGCAATTCAAAATCTTGCAAAATACTTTTTCCAGTCTGTCCATTGTGAAGGATTGTCAAAGCTGAAGTTCTTTGGGGTATTAAAGAATGGCATATGATTGGATGTTGATGAGATCCTGAAAGCTTTGTTGCGGTTTTCCTTCTATTTCTGTTCTTAGTTTACACTCATTACACCTTGTCATGTTCCTCTATACCAGATATGGACTGGCTACAGAGATTGCTTATACACACCAGATGTGTTCATCATATGAGCCATTAATAATGCAGCGCCACATATGGCTGAGGTTCGTTTAAATAAGGTATTTTGCTCACAATGCCATCTAGTGGCTGAACAACATAATGCCGTTTTCCATTACAGAGCTGGTAACGGCTCTAGAAGTCACCTTAAATATGTGGAAGGTGCAGCACTGGTGGGGAGGGTGAATAATATGGGCCCTAGTCTGCGATCCTTTTATTTAAAGAATCTAAGATTGTTTCTTTCTAAGGAAGACTCCATTTTAAGAGACAATGGCCGAGATCCTCAGCTGTGTCTGAGTACCACTTGGCACAGCCGGGGGCCAAAGGTAGGTTTCTGCCAGCTCTACATCAGCCAGGGATTCCCTCAGACTGGGGAAATCTCAGCTGCCAATTTAGGGAAGCTTTTTTTCCCCTTTTCAGTGCAAAGGAGTTGGCATATGGCCCGGAATACTGCTCAATATTTTCTTCTAGCTAAAAAGAATCCTGTGATATGTATTAGGAATAAAAGAGCCTTGGTGAAAGGTAGCCTGGCACAAATTGGAGTTCTATGTACAGAGAATCATTATGGGCCAACCCTCCACTCTCTTGACTCTTGTATAATATTTTGTGGCTGCGCGTAGCGGGCATAGAATGTTACCATTTTGATTAGCACTTCGCTCACTCTTTGCACTACCTTTGAGTAGGTGTGAATGACGACACCACCTGCAAGGCAGCAAAGAATCAGGCTCAAAATATTTACTTTTTTAATTAGAAGTTTTCTTTTTCCTCTTCTCTGTTCTTGTTTTCCTCACCCCCGCTATTTTTTCATTCTCCTCTTTCCCGTTTTCATTGTATGCGGTTTCCCCTCCATCTCCCCAGTCTCACCTAAGCTAAATGCAAATCCAATACCATTAGACTATCAGTGGAATGGAACTCTTTATGTTCAATGGAATCAAAACTAATCTGCCTACTCTGGAAGGAACTTTGTCCAGCCCTCCTCTGATGGAATTAGAAAATCAGTCAGGAAAATCCTGAAGGAGGCTGATAACTTTTTCATAGCAGAAACGTATGGATCAGGACTTCTTGAGTTATGATATTAGATCAGGTGTTTATCATTCACCAACATAGATTTATGGCCAGCAACAGGATCCTGATGTATGTTAAAAGAACAACAACATTCTTGCTTATAAACATGCCATGGTAGCATTAAAGAAGAGAACAAAGGGGAAAATTACATGAGCTCTGGAGTGGAATGATCAAGTCCTCTTGGTGCCATTGGGATTTTTCTCCTTTAACCTTATTTGCTCATGTAAAGAACATAACTTTATTATATGAAATAAACAAGAGGAAAATGAAACCACTGCAGCTGGGCTTGGATTGACCTGAGGAGCCTAGCTCATGTCAAATAAGAGAAAGCTGGGAGAGGAGATTTTTGGCAGTCAGTTACACTGAGACAGTGCTGCAATAAAAAGACAGTATTTTAACAAAAATCTTAAGGTACCAGAGAATGGAGAAGCTGAAAAATCAGACATCTGAACTCCAGAGTACAGAGGACAGTTGTATTTTATTGATGTTGGTGGTGGTGGTGTCTGAGCTCTTTTTTGCCTAAAGTTTAAAGTGTCATCTGGAAAATCTTTGGTTTGTGTTAATTTATATTATCCAGCATTGAGGTACCACAGTGGACATGGCATAAGAAGTAAAAGACATCTAGGCTTTTAAAGCCACATTTTCAATAGAGAACACAATGGATCAAGCTAAAAAATGCACATGTACCCATTGAGTATGTGCAGCCTACCATCTGATAGCATGTATTTGTGGGTTTTTACAGGTGTGCCAGTTGCATGTAGATTTTTGCAGGCACACCTATTGTACCCTCATTTTAACAGTAATTGTTAATTGTTAAGGTTGACTTTGGAATTCTAATGATTAAAGAGAAGCAAGTGTGAGAATGGGGCAATTAGATTATAGTTCCTTCTTTCCCATATAATAGTTTTGCCTATCACCAACACAAAATACAGAGCCAAACAGTGCAATATTCCTGACTGCAATGTAGTGCAATATTGTTTAGATGCAATTCCCCATTGTGTTCTGTTCTCTCATGCGTGGTTCTCTGAAACAGTTAAAGGAAACCTGTATCCAGACTGGTCAGGGAGCAGGCTGAAAATTCAAAAGATAAGAAGTACTTCTCAGCAGGAATAAAACATTATTGTAAATTAATTTTTAATGATTGTGTGCTGGGTTGTGCAATTTTCTTTCAAAATTGCCTGTTACAAATCAAAATGCTTCATTTATGTAACTTCATGATTTCCTGTTTACACACTCAAAAATATTCCAGAAGGTGTCACAAACCTGCATGAGATCCCCGAATGCTGGGTTTGGCATTTGTGTCTCTTAAATAGCTGAAAAACATATAAAATCACATGTAAGGAGACAGCTTTCTATAGGCTACAAAGAAGTTGTAGAAGTTGTAGAAGGCTCAAAACCAGGGCATGATAGGAATGAACTTAAATCCCCCTTCCAGTTGCTCCTAAAATTTCACAATTTTTGGTCTACCTTCCTGGAGTGTATTACGACCTGGATAATATTCCTTTTAAATAGTTTGTAAACCATCTAGGGGCCCTTCTTGTCTTCTATGTTTCAGAAGCCACCAGAACTCTGCCAGAACAACAATGTATGTATTTATCTAGGTCTTGCATGTTGTATATAGCTAATAACCATGGTTATTTGGGCCCAACTGTGCCCATGTGGTTCATTCATATTACATGTTCCTTGTGTAACAAACAAAAGACACAGCACTTATGTTGCTGACCTCTACCATGGCCTTCTTTCCAGACACTGTCTATGAAGAGTAATATTACATTTAGTTTTATTTTTTAAAATTTACAAATTAAAAAGAACGAGATCTGCATGTCACCACAAACACATATCATGAATCAACAGTGCTGTAGCTCTGGTTCTCCACTACCCTTTTTTGTTGTTGCTGTTATTGGTATCATCTGTTGCTGTATTTTGTCTTATTTCACAGACCAAACCTGAATGTATGGATTGCAGTGTGAGCAGAGTGAGCACACTGAAGGATGGGCCCTTAGATTGTAATTTCCATCTGGTACGGACTAATTTTTGCTTGTCTCTTAAACCCTGCATGCTGCTATTGCACTAAAGAATTAAATACACATTATTACAAATAATTAATTGGTTTAGGTTTTGTCAGATTGTGTTGGCTACACTGGAAGCGTATATGAGGGGTTTTTTTTAAGGAAAAGAGCAAAATTTTAGCCAATCTATGCTCCTTATGGGTGCTGTGTTAGTGCAGAGGATGTGTGGAACCAACTCTTGCTGTGTAATTTTTGAGGATGGCAGAATACTATTAAATAGACTATGCAGTGTGTTATGATTGTAATATTTTTAAAAGGACACCATGTAATAAATAATGATTGAGGAAGTGGCTGCGCTGGGAAATACAACAGAAATGTGTAAGTTCATAAGATGTACTTTACAAAGTGACTTTTACCAGTTTCAAACCCAGATTCCTTACCCAGATTTTACTTTGGGAAACTTCCCCCTATTTCAGTGGGATTTTGCTTGGGTGAGGAATGAGTTAAAACTGAACAATGGCAGAGGCATTTAGCCCACAATGCAGTTTCTTTCATAACAACCATATAATGGAAACCTCATGGTGGGTTCTCATTTGCAGCTTCTGCTTTCTAGAAGCAGCACTGCTAAACCTCTTCTCCCTTCTCTCACACACACACACACACACACTTGAAGACTTGTCTTCTCTACCAATACAACATTAAAGCAATGCTTTCAAATTCATACAGTTAAGGCCTATAGCATGTGATGTCATTGCAGTGGCAGCAGAATTCTTTTATTATCATCTCTTTATACAAGAAGAAAGCTATTAAAATCTTTGATCATTTTTGATGCTGCACATCAACATGCCATGCAGCAAGAAGAGCCCAGCATGGGACTGTACACTTGCATTCTGCCTAAAGAAGAACATACACAAAAGGGGGCACATTATTATTGTGTCTCATTTGTGCCAGATATTTGTTTTACACTTGGGAATCTGACTTAAATCCAAAGCTGGCTTGACATAAACCTAACATTTGTCTATACTTTTAAGAGACATGTTTGTATGGAGACATATTCAGTCACATGTGGACTGTTAACAATATATGCATTTTTACAGTATAGATTTATGTATATCTAAAGGGCTTAAAATCCAGATCAGGGGCTCCATCTGTATTTAACCTCTGGCCCCTACCAAACAAAACACCCAGTTCAAGTACACCCATCTTAGGACATTCAAGGTTACATCCATACATACAGTAGAGGTGTGCCTAAGATGCACAGTTCAGGTAAGGATCCTGATTTTAAGCCCATACATGTTGTGGGTGGGTGATATTTTTACTTGGGGTTTTGGGTTGCTAAGGGCCAGCACCTAAACACGGATGTGATCCTGGTTTGCCTTTCAAGCCCCTCAAATCTCAGGGGATGTCTGGATTTAGGTTCTTGATTTAGTCTCAACACTCATAAACATACATGAAGTATATAAGCAAGATATTCTTTGGAAACATAGGAGGCATAAGCTTATTTATTCTTTTTAAAATGTTTAAACTCAGCTTGATGAAGGACAGCTAAACATAGCAGCTTATTGATGGCGGGCAGGGAGTTTGGCATCAAACACAAATTGTCCTCTCTATGCTGATGACTCCAGACCTACCTCCTCCTATCTGAACCTAAACCTTATATCTAAAATTTGGTATGTCTCTCTGATATGTCCTCCTGGATGTCTAACCATCAGATCAAGCTCAACATGGTTAAAACAGCTCCTAATATTCTCCTCAAGGCCTTCCCACTACCTCTTTTCTTGATTTCTGTGGACTACACCACGATTCTGCTAGTCACTTCGACCTGTAATCTGAGTGTCATCCTTGATTTGGACATGTCTCTAGATCCTCAAATCCAGGCTATATCTAAAAATCTTGCAAATTTTGCCTAACATTTCTAACATACGACCTTTCTTATCCATCTACACAGCTAAAACTCTTGTCCAAGCTCTCATCATCTTGCACCTCAGTTACTGCAGCGTTCTTCTCTCTGGCCTTGACAAATGCAATCTTGCCGCATTTATTCAGAATGCTGCTGCAAAGTTAATGTTCCTAGCCCATCACTTTGGCCACGTAAGCCATCTTTGCATCTATCCTCTGGCTCCCCCTTCTCTATCACATCTAACATAAGCTGTTTATATTTACTTCCAAGGCCCTTCACAGTCAGTCTCCATCCAAACTATCATCTTTCATTCTCTAACAAGTTGTTGGCTCCTGCCTCTGGTCATCCCATGATGTCAGCTTTCATTGCCCATTTATTAAATATTCAAATAAGCACCTTCATGTTTCCTCCCATACCAGCCCTGATGCTCTTAAGGCACTCCCCTTAAACACCCATTAAACTACTTCATTATCCACCTTCCAATCCTACCTAAAAACACTCCTTTGCAGTGATGCCTACATAAAACTTGATTAGGCTGCTATTGTGCTGAGACCACTGCCTATCATGGGGGTCAATATTGCTCCATTGTTTCCTTGGGTTCCCCCATCTGTCTGTTTCCACCTTTTGTCTCTGTCTTAGACTGTAAGCTCTTTGGGGCAGGGACTGTCTCTTTGTTGTATGTTGGTATGGCACCTAGCACAAATGGGTCCTGGTTTATGACCAGGGTGCCTAGTAATACAATAAATAATAATAAAAAGGTGACTCAAAGTCATGAGGAATATATATTGAACTTTAATACAATTCCAGATTGCATTCTATTGGTTAATATATCAGGTGTATTTGTAATGGCATCATAGTGGGTGGAATAAGACATATAGGTAAAATTAGAATATTTTCCCTATCTCGGGCCCAATCCTGCACGCCCTCTGAGCACAGAAGTCTCACTGCATATTGAATACTGCAAGATGGATGCCATCCTGGAAATAGTAAAATAGTGCGCAAGATATATGAATATGTAACATACAGATATACTCCATGTATATCCAATAAATGCTATGTGTATATATATATATATATATACACATATGTATATATAGCAGGTGAATTATAGTAATTTCACAATTACTGCATGAGACTACAGTAAATCTTGTGATATACTTTGAAAAAACCTTGTGCAAAATGAAGTCATCATCAATCATGAGATCTTAAGATTTGTTGGCGAATTTCAAGGTGTTATTTGACTTTTCTGATAATAACCACAATTAAAGCACATCACTCCTGTATGCACATTGTATATGTGCACATGGATGTGATCTATTGGTACTATCATAACTTTGTAACTCTGGTGAAATTACAGAACATCATTAGAAAGAAGGAGACAGAGTGCTGCGAGGATTTTTTTTGGTCTTTAGGGGTTTATTTATGCTGTAATAAATTTCATATTGCCATCTGAAAGGTGGAATCTAAACACTGTAATATAGTAATACTGAAGTATTTGTTTTGCTTCCTTTTTTTCTTGGCTAAAATGCCAGCAAGGGAGCTTTTTTCTGCTTGGCAGGCAGCCAGCAGTTTCTCAGTAAATAATATGAACCCTGTCCTGCAGACTAAAGCCGTACATCACTTCGGAAAATGTTCAGGCCCCTGGAGAGCTCAAGGAACCCTGACTTAAAAGTGTGTGTGGAGAAGATTCTTTTCCCAGCAACTTGGCACACACTTTAAAACTGTGTAAGGTTCTCCCTCCCCACCTCTTCCTCACCACGCAAAATGACTCCTTGCGCTCCTCCTCCTTGTCAATCATTATGCTCTTTTCCCTCCTATTCCAAGGTGAAGACAGAAAAAAATTGGCCATTAGGATAGAAAAAGCACCCTCAGTAGCCACATCCCAGCAAGGCTGAGCCAAATCTAACCCCCATCCACATTTGGTGCTTAGCCTCTTGTGGTGACAGGTACCAGCTTAGTAGCTGTGAGCAGCCTACCTACCCACCTACTCAGTCAGTCTCGGATAGTGACATCAGAAGCGACTGGTTACAGTTGGTGCAGTTGTTTTAGTTTTTGGGAACTGTGGTATCAGGAGTAGGCTTCTAGGATATCTATTTGAGACGGAGAGTCTTGTGTGATCATTCAGGCCATTCCTCTGCAAAGGCAGGCTAGAGTCCTTGGGCAGAGGATATATGAGATGCTAAACTGATACCAGAGCAACACTAAAGGTAAGGCCATGAAAGCAATCGATTCTAAACCCTTACAGGATGAAATATATATATATTGAAATCAAGGCTGACAATCGAAGTGACTATACATACATATTTGGATTCCCTGCGCAGGAAAAGGGAACTCTTACACCATGAAGGCCACAGTTACGTGTGACTTATGCTGGCTTCTGTTTGAAAATTGACACAAAGAGCTTCAAGTTTAAGATGGACAGATTCTATCTGCTTCTGCAATGGAGAAAAAGTATGGAGGGTGAGAACGGTGGTGTATGTGCAGGGGGCTGCAAGCAGAATCTTGGTCTTATTATGCTCCTTGTATGTAAGTTGTAAAGAGAGCAATAATTTTGGCCAGACAGGCAACACACCTCAAAGAGAGAATGTCTCATTGAGGTGGATAATCATGGTGGTATTCACCTCTGCATATCAGCTGGCACGTCCAAAAAGATTTAAGAGCCTCTCCTAAATCTATTCCCTGCAATGATCTAGGCAGAATGCTTCCAGCAGCTGCTGCTTCAGTGTTGCACCTCTTCACACATTCCCAACCCACAGCATAGCTCAGACTTTAAAAGCCACAAAAGAGCCCAATTGTTTAGTGAAAGGATTGCACGCTTGCATGGACTTGAACACAGAATAGATTAATTAATCAATGTTTGCAAAGCCCTTTGAAACTGAAAAGTGCTATAGGAGTTAGGGATTATTATTACTGGACACTTCCCAGTTTGCACTGAAGTGACAATCACTTTCTTCATACGTGTTCCCAAGAATTGGATTGGGAAACATGAGGCTGCAGTTGCTGACAGTCTCAATCATCGAAGGATATGTGAAGGGAGAAAGTGTCCTATAGCTGTTGTTACAAGGAAAGATTCATCTTGAAGTCAAGCAGACAACTGTCTTATTCTCCAAGGTCTGTAGGCAGGGTCTTCCTTGTAAGCATGTTTTTTCCCACAGCTAACATATAGTTTACCAGTTGCCAGAAAGTGATGTGGCCCTAAGGGAGGAACAATGCATTTCACTTATCCACTGGCACTTTCAGCAGTTAGCACTGTCCAACATTGTTTCCATTCTGCTGTCTCTGAGAATGAATTTGTTTGCTTAGGTAAATTTACTACACTAGCTAAATCTAGGCTAGAATCTTGCAACACATCAAACAACTTCATTTTCTTTAACCACTCCTCAATCATTACCAGGTGAAAAGAAACTTCAGTTTCCACAGTTTACAAAAAGTGTTCGGTTTCCATAAATCTACCTTGTCTTCACACAGAAGGAAGTTCTCTTAAAAGGTTCTGGGGTGTGTTTTGATTATCAGTGTACTGGGTTTTGCATTAGTTCTACCTGTATTTTATACAAAAAAGCTTGAGCTGCAATAATCATACATCTTCTTCCCCTGCAAAAAAAAAGTCTGGAAATGTTCAGATCTGGTGTTTTAGGTTGGCTCAACCTAGAAAAAAGCCAGCTGCAAAATTCAGAACTGAATCCAAGTTTAGATTACAAAATGCCCCAAATTTTGTTGGACATTTGGATTTGGTATTTTGTTGCTGTAACTTTATAGCATATGTTTATTGGGGAAGGCAGCTGGCAGGCATAATCATATGTGACGGTTTTAGAAAAACATTTGATTAATATAGCTGATGCATATCAATAATTCTTTTCAACTTTACAGAGGAGTCATCAGCATCTTTCTTTGCATTTCTCTGAACTGTGTATGAACTTGAGATGAAGGAAGAAAACTATACAGTGACTATATAAAAAACACACGCACATATAAATCCCTGTTGCTGCTAGTGACTTTCAAGTGCCTGCTAAAAACAAAATTCCTAATGCTAAGATTTTGCGTGTGAATGTGTGTATGAATGGCAAGAGGTGTTCTTTTTCTAATGACTCTGTCCTGCTGAACATCTGCCGCACGTGGTAACACCACCAAAATAACACTTGTTTGAATAGTTTTCTTTGGCGATTTCAGACTGCTTTCTATAAGATGATATCAATTAGGCACTGAACTCTTTTCAACTAAGAAAATATAAAGCTTTTCATAGATACATTGCTGTTCACTCTGAACACTGGGGTGGACTGTTCATTCTTGCTGCACGGTCTTTGGTCTCATGAACTGTAACTGCCTACAGCTTTACCTCTGTGCATACTGCTAATGCATTGCTTGACCATTTAGTGAAATCAGCTCACTCTTCACTTTAAAAGACTTTCAGATAGGATCCTAGATGTGTCTTTGAAGATTTTGAGATGTTTGTTAAGAACAAAGATCATGTTTAACAGCCCTTTTAACTCTCTGTAGGATGGCTTAGTCAGAGTTTTTAAGTAATTGGATTGTCAAGTGTTTACTGCCTAGAATGAATTAGGAGGTAATTAATATAAATTATTATGATTAACAATGATTAGTGATTATGTATGAAGAGATTATTTACTAGTGCATATACGTTCATAATATTATTAATAATACTTTGCACTTATATGCACTTTTTAATTTAAGGACCTTTTATTCCCAGTTTCAGAGATAAGGAAACTGATGCACAGACAGGTTAAGTAACTTACCCAAGGTCACAGCAGTCTAGCAGCAGAAACTGGCCACAGCATCAAAGAGCTCTAGTTTTACTCTGCATGGCATGGTGATGTTATGGGTGCTCCATGCCTGGATTACATTAATACAATATGTGATACTGATGAATTATGCAGGGAAAAAAGTTCATATTTCTTCATGGCACATGTTTTCAATCCTTAAAACTACATAGCTGTAGCAACCTAAGTGAATGATCATGGGAAAAGAATGCATGCAGAAAACAAGCTAAGAAACTAACTTTGCAACAAGTATTTTACTTGATTGGTACATGACTTTTAAGAGAGAAATTTTGTTTAAGACATTAAGCAAAAGGTCTAATGGAACAATAGATGTGTGGGTAAGACAGTGTCTTGGCCTCTACATAGCTGGGTCCAGTTTCCATCTCTCCCACAGACTTCCTGTGTGTGACTTTGGGCAAGTCTTTTAACCTGTCTGTCAGTGCCTAGTCTTCTGCTTGTATGTTGTATCCTTCTCTTCCATCCTTTGTCTGTCTTGTCTATTTAGAATGCAAACAATTCAGGGCAGTGGGTATCTCTTACTGTGTGCATCAGCACGTAGCCCAATGGGCTCTGCCATGGATGGCACCTCTAGGTAATAACAGTAAAAAACAAAATGGAAAGACAGGCTCCCCAATAGCAGTGGTGGATTCCAAGTCTCACAAGATAAAAACAGGCAAGGTACGAGATATATGGGAATAACAAACAATTTGGAGTAGACTTACAAACTGCTTGAAAATTCCATTAATATTTTGTGGTTTTACTAACATAATATGACAAATTCTGTTCTCAAATACCAAAAACCTATAGGAGTTTCTCATGCATATCTGAGGACAGAATTTAATCCTTTAGGGGTTTCACCAAATAAACCCAATCAATTTAGAGTCTCTCCAGATCACAAAGGTATTAGTAAACTTCTAAATATAACCTGTGCTGAGCCCTGCTATAGCAGTGGTTTTCCATATGAGGTCTGCTGATCTCTGGGGGTCTGCAGATTGTCTTAGATTTTCTAAGGGGTCCACACCTCCATGCAAAATATTTTAGGGTTCTGCAAATGAAAAGAGCTTGAAAACCACAGTTCTATAGCACTGTTTCAGCCCGCACAATATGTAAGAGGTACACGCCACTTTGAGAAAGTGCCTACCAATAATAATGTATTATGCCCATTACTATAAACATTTCTGCAGCAGATCGAGGACTGAGTAGACCATTTGGCTTAGTTTCAGTCATGACATTTTTTCTGCTAAAGAGGACTAGACCTGTTAGTCTAGTCACAGTGCAGTCCAGATCTGGGAGAACGTGTCAGTGAGAATAGACCAGCTTTAAGATCAAGCCCCGGAACTAGTACAGGAATCCTAAAAGCATTTTTTTTAAATAAGGGGGGACATTTTGTGCCAGATTTGGATCTCACTTGCTCTGGTTATAAAATCTTAAAACCAGAGTCAAAGTCCATGGAGTTGCTCTGGTTTCCACTGCTATAAGTGAGATCAGAATCTGGCCCTTTGTTTGTAAACATTGCACCTAGGACTCGGTTTCTTTTGGTAATTGTGTAGCATGTATAATATATATTTGTTTTGCTTGATTTCACAATATGCATCACCAGGAAATATAAGATTGTTTGTTTATCTTTAAAGGGTTTAAAGTTGAAACAAATTTGCATAATTCTCTTGAAATTTCTTTTAAAAAAATCCTAAGAACCTGGTACTCTTTAAAGGGCAAAATTCACTGCCCAGATCCCATGGGTCTTGTTGGAGAAGCAGATGGAATTTAGAAAATGGCATAAATAATCCAAAGAAGTAAAGCCCCCAAACTAGGGCAGGCCACTTAATTGTTATTTTATTTAAAGACAAATTTTTAAAAGATCTGTTTTTCTTCATGTATGTTTTCATCTTCTCCCTGCCCACGTAGAGTTAATATCTGTAAGGAGTATGATAAAACAAATGCAAAGCCAAAGAGGAAATAACAATGCACAGATGCATACTTAATATCTGAACCTGCCAATGCATAGCTCAAGACACAGACCCAAAATGAGGGACACTACATAAATAATTATGCAGACAGCTATTTATTATGGAGAATTTGTCTTTTAAAACCATAACACTTTCTCTGGACTCACATGATTCAGCATCTCTCAGATGGAACTATTTGCAGTGAGGCAAGGTAGTAAATATGGATTGGCTGGATCTTTGCTTAAAACTTTTCCGGTTAAAAAAGAATTCAGAAACCTTTAATGCTATAGGAAAGGGAAGGCTATTCTTATAGCAATTTTACCAGCCCAGCAAAACTCTGAGACTTCTGGAGCATCCTCTCCATATGAAATTTCCAACACCAAAGAAGTCTAGATACGTTTGGATAAACTTTTGCCCTTCTGTGTGCTTATTCAAACCTAGGGCAATTCTCTGCTCAGTACAATACCAAGTGTTGTTTTTTGACATATGATATGGGGCCCCGTGATTTTTTTTGGGGGGGGAAGGGGGCAAGGGAGTATTGAATTAGTTCAGGACCTGATTCTCCCTGCACTAGAAGAGGGGAGGCACAAAACACAATTCTTATGTAGCCCCTTTTCCCTTCCCTACCCCACAAGGCTAAACACTAGACCAGCATAAGTGATGGGAGGAAGCAGTGCAAATAAGCCAGTCGACTGCAGCGAGGACTGTGATTTGAGTGGCCATTCGGCCAGGTGATTGCAGTTACTGGGTTCATATGAGCACAGGCGTCGTTGTACTTTTCAGTGCCTGCCCCACCTGCTGCTGCCCTGATCGCTTTGCTTCGCTTCTGCCTCAGTCCCCTGCCCGGTGGAGGGGGAGCTTTTGAAAAGTTCGCACCCAAGAGCGTTAGAGGGATGGGGGGAGAGGGCTGACAGACGGGGAGGGGAAGGAGAACATGGCCTAATAAGGGGGGCGTGGGGCAGAGCGGATAGTGGAGGGGGATGGAAGTGGCCCTGGGGCAGCGGAGGGGGGCAGGCAAGGCGCGGGGTGAGCGCGGCAGGGAAAGCCGGGGGCAATGGGGCGGGAGAACAGAGGCTCCTAATTCTGCAGCACCCCCCGCCTCGCGCCAGCTGCAGGCCGGCCGGGCGCTGGGCTGGGGGGGCCGCGGGCTCGGCCGCGCGGAGGGGAGGCGCCTCGCAACAGATGGGTGAAGCCGGCTGCCGGGGGAGCGAGTCGCGCATTGGCCGGGCGGCGGGAGGGCGGGAGGCGCGGCAGCTGTGTGGTCCTGCCGGCGGGGAGCGGAGCGGAGCGGACCACCCCCTGCCCTGCCGGCGCGGCTCGGCGGCTGCCTGCCCCGGGGGCCAGGGGAAGCGGGCGGTCGCGGCTCTCTCTCCGCGCTGCCGCTCGGGGCCGGCTCTCCCCGCTCTCCCGGCGCGGTAAGTAGCGGCCCGCGCGGCGCGGGGCTGCAGCTGGGGGGAGGGGAGGCGCTGAAGGGCTTTTTTCTGAGGGGGGGGCGCGGCTCTTCCGCGGCTGCGTTTCCCTTCCCCGCGCCCTGGGGGCCGGGGCCGTCCTCCCCGTGCCGGGGGCTCCGCCTGGCCCCGGCCGTGCCCCGCGAGAACCGGCGGGTGGCCGGGACCCGCGGGTCCCCCCCAGGGAGCTGCTGCCCCCCGCCTGCGGGGGGTAACTTCTCGCAGGGCTGCTCGGCGCCCGGGACCGGTTGTGGGGAAGGGAGAGGCGGGGAAGGGGCTCTCCCAAGGTCACCCCGCACAGCCCGGGGTTGCGCTGGGCTAGCTGCCCCGCGTGGGCTGCGCTGGAAACTTTGATCCCCGGCTCTGGGCTCTGACTGCCGGGCCAGTGGTCCTCAGCCCTTCCCGGCTGTTGTGCCCCTTTCAGGAGCCCGGGCTGGCTTGCGCACCCCCCTCTCCAAGCTTTCACCTCACTCGAGTGGCTGGCTTACAAACGAGACCTACAAACACAAAAGGGCCCCCTTCGCGCTACTGTTGGAGAACTGGCTGGCTTGCTGCTTTTCCCGTCGAATTAAGTTGGTGTGTAAATATCGCACTGGCGTTTCAGAGTGAGACTAGAGCCTGTTTTTCACTTGTGAGCCTCGCCTGAGCGCCAGGAGGCAGGGCCGAAGCATATAGCTTAGATTCGGGGGCCCCTGTGTCCTGAGTCCCAGGCAGTTGCCCTTCTTGCTATCCCCTAACACTGGTCCTGCCCTTGCAATATCCCCTAAACCTGTTCTGTAACTCTCCCAGGTTGAGAAACAGGGATCTAGATGAGTTGAATACCCCCCGGAAGACCTCTGCATCCCCTCAGGGGTATGCGTACCCCTGCTTGAGAGCCATTGTGTTAAACCACACTGTGGGATGATGCTGGAAGAGTACATTTCTGTACGATTGTTTTCTGAAGCATTGTATGTCACCGTGAAACCACGGACCAACGGTGCTGGAACTTGCGGTGCCAGGGGTGTGGTAGCATCTCTTGGCTTGGAGTGGTTTCTATTATATACAGAGTTTACAGTTTTGTTCAATGGCTTTCAGCACCCCCACTATAAAATTTATTCCAACTCCCCTGCCATGGACCTGGTGCAAATAGCAGTTCTGTGGCTCGTCTCCTCCCAGCTTTCTCATTTTTCTATCTGGTGGTAAATATTAGGCTCAGTAAACAAGAACACAAGGCACTGAAGAAAGAATAAATGGTTTTACTTTCTTACTCACTATCACCAGGCATTTCAGTGCCTCTTATACTGAATGCTTTTCCCATATGCTTTAAAATACCCTAGAGTTAAATACAGCTAAGAATTCAAAGGTCAATTACAAATGATGATAGTTTCCTGTTCATGATTCCCTTGCCAAGTGCACAGTAATTCAGACAAGCCTAAACTACAATTCCCTAATAAGTCTGAGTCTAGCTATTTTATGTCTACCGACGGCTAAATTCTGACATCCTCAGGTAGCACTTACTCTTGGTATGCAACCTCTTCCTTGGCTTCAGTTTGGTCCCTTATCACATGGAAGCAAACCTGAGTCCTACTGACACTCGAATGAGTAGTGTCTCCTTTTCTTGAAACTTGCTGTCATGGCCACTCAAGCCAATGTGTGATTCTAGTGGTCCAAGCTGAAGTGGTTACCTGCCAGAGCCTAAGTTAAAGATTCTAAGGTTCAGTTAATGATGCTGGAGGCTTCAGAGAGAGGAGATAAAACAACAATGCATAAGAGAACTGCAAAGGCTTTTAACATGAGGGAGAAAGTCTTCCTTTCAGGTCTTCAAAGGTGGTGATGCAGCACATTGGAGCATGAGAGTCACTTGCCTTTTCAGCAGTCTTAGCTTGCATAATAGCAAGTACTGCAGATCTCATCCTTGTCCTTAACAGAATCCAGCCATTGCCCATGGGGTGGGTAAAAAGTATCTAATAAGATTTCTTAATATTCTCTGTTGTTTTGTATACCTCAAAGTTCCTTCTGACTATGCCCTTATCCATGCTAAAAAAAACCAGTCTTCACTGTATAAGACCACCCTCTACCCCCCACTATACTACTAATGGAAGCTATGTTTGCTTTGATTGTACAGACTAGTGTCCACCTAAGTATGGTATAGCACTAAGCCCTATTTTTTGAGTAGCAACTCCTACATCTTTCTCCCTGGCAAACTCTAGCTAGGTTAGAACAGACCTAGGTATAAACAGACTAAGCAATTGCTTAGGACCATGAGCAACTTGAGGGGGGCAACAATATTCCTGTTTAGGAATTCCTCAATGAGCTACCACCGCCTCTGCGTTAGAAACACATTGGTTCTCCCTGTCTACAGAAGTAACCAGTGCTGCTTCCTTAAGGGGAACATTACACTGCCGTGTTTGATGTAAACTCCCTGCATCTGATCCCAGTGACTTCATCTCCAGTAGCTGAATGGATATCAAATGTGAAAGAAATCAGCAATCCTTCTGCAGTGAGAGAGGAAGGAGCAACTGAAGGAAAACGAAGAACATAAATATCTAACTTGCAAATATAACTGATCTACATATTTTGTTGAATTATGAAAATAATTTTTCTCCTACTTCAAATGAGAAGTGAAGAGAAATAGTGGAATACAGCTAGAATTAGTGATGCTCAGAGTGAATAGAATACTATATTTTTCACAAAAATTAAACAAAGATGAGATTCACAGGATAATAATCTGTACTTTGTACTGACCTTTCCCTTACCTAGCAGTAATTATTTGCCTCTTACTGTAAATAAGTATGAGATGGCTTATGCAACTAACTTTACTTTTATAATATAGAAAGTATTTTCATATAATGTTGTGGAATTCTTTTAAGTTATATTCTCTTTATGTAAAAATCCCTTGAAATAATTCACCCACATCTTCACCCAGCTCTAGGGTTCTCGGGCGTTTCACCTCAACATCTAGTTGATAAAATCTGGCTCTAGAGAGTTGCATTCTGTTCTCTGATCACTGCCTAGCTTCAGTTTGCACCTTATGGTTGGCATGTGTAACCTCAATGGCCCAAGAACAAGAGCTATTTTTGTCTTCTTAGCTTCACCCCTCTCCCTCCCCAGCTCCTTAGGAAGCAATTGCTTTCACACAAAAAGCAATGCCAGAGCCAGTATACTCAAGAGTAAAGAAATCGCCACCATCCCCTCATCAGCTATGTTCCCGCTACAGACAAGAATAGGCAATACAGAAGGACATGCTTATTTAATAGAGCATTATGCCACTTCTGGAACAGTGGGAGAAGGAAAAAATTTGATCAAGTGTGTGAGGGAAACCCCCCTAATCTTTGAAAAGTGTTCCAACTGACCTTTAATGTCCATAAAGAGTTGACTTCTAAATTCTCATCTGGAATATCCTTCATAATAGAGATGGTCAGGAACATCTGAAACATTTTTTTCATAGAAATATGCAGTTTCATTTACACCAAAATATTTTCCAAAAATATTTCAATGAAATTTTTGTCGGGACAGTTTTTCCAGTCCAGTGTGAACTTTGGAAGTAGAGAGAGAGACTGACCTATTTGATTTGAAAACAGACATTTTGATGCATTTGTTTTCCAAAAACCACATAAAGGTTTTGGTTTCATTCCAACATGAAATTTAAAATGCATTTTGAAACCTTGAAAGTTGTCCTGAAAAGGATTTGTTCTCCTGCCAGCTCTACTTAATAGATTTGAAATACCTTTTTACATTTTTTTTAAAGTATAGCAGTTTCAGTGTTTACTTCTGTCTCCTAGTGTGCAGAAAATATAGTGTATAGAGAAGACCTACAGAGATGAGGCAAGTTTGATAAAAGAACACACTGAAGATCACTTTAAACTAATTAGTTGGTCTTTGTATGGGGAGAGAAAATGTAATTTGAGGAGATTTTATACTCTGAATTGTTTAAAATATTTGAAATTAGTTTCAGATTTGTATTATTGATATTGTTAGTTTCAAAGCCTTTCTACAAAGGCTGATAGTCAAATTATTTAAGTCTTGAACAACTACAATTGGGAAAAGAATTGTTCCAATCACTTTTGAGTAAGCAGGCAGTTTTTGCTCCTGTCATAGTTTGGTAAATTAGAGATTTTATTACAATTTCTTGTGAGGAATCATGCCTAATTTCCAGTGCTCATGTAGGCACATGAAAAACGTATCCACATTTTATGTAGTCACAACTGGATGCCTGTTAGGAACCATGATCTGTGCACACTGAGGCCTACATTTGTGTGTATCTTGACATAGCCTTTTGGAGACACATCCGGTTACAAGGTCACAAAATAGACACATTTCGGTGGCACTGAAACTGTGCCTTTGATGTAAGTTGAACATCTTTAACTTAGGACCCTGAATAAACTCTTATGTACTTTTAAGTAAACAAACAAACAAAAAATCACACTAAATATCTGGTCCAGAGAAATTACTTTTCATTTGCTAAGCCACAGTGAACAGGATGTTCTGTAATGATAAATATTGATGAGCTTGCACTTGTCAAGTCTGGAACATTGGCTAACTTCTCTGTGGGTTGGTTCTGATGTGAATTTTGTTTTGGTGCCAAGCAGGGGTATGCGTGAGGGTAGAGAAATAAATAATAATATTACAAAAGATCTAACTACAGACCTTGATTGTAGGGAACATTGGGTATAGAGGGAAGTCTGTTTAAAGCAGGTTGAAAATCGTGAAGCTATTATTACGCTTATATATTTTATACAGCTCTCAAAAGTACATGTGTGCCTTTATAGTACAGATAAACAGTTCCTGTCCCTGCCCTGGGTTTGCAGTCTAATTTTAGACATGAACAACAAACTGGAGTAACAGAACAGTGTGTGGCAGAAGATATTGATATATTGACATCTCTAAACTGAAATTTCAGTTATAACCACGAAGATATTAAGTGAGAGTTGCAAGGATGCCTCTAATAAAGTTCTCTTGTTAGTAATGAGTGTGATTAAATTTTGTTTGTTTCAATTGGGAAGTGGTGTGGGGGGAGGACAAGTGGGGAATGGAAAGGGCCAGGTGTGGCTTTGCCAACAAGAGGGAGCAAGAATCAAAAAAGGGAAACAGAAATGACTATGCTGCATTGGTCTCCCTGACCTGCTTGCAATGCTCCTTTGTAGGAACTCTGGGCAGTTAAAGCTGTATGGGTTTTGGAGCGGGGAACAGCTAGTTTGAGTGATTCCCTGTCCTGTGCAGCCAGGGGATTTCCAAGTGGGAATCCATTCAGCTGTTAATACCTATTCATTAACTATCCACATTTTATAAACTTCTGCTTCCCACCCCCTCTGCAAACACTCTGACCACCCTTGTATGAGCCAATTTGCCATGGATTAAAGGTGGGTTAGTGAGAAGCAGAGTGGGGGCGTGCAATCTGCCTGGACTCCACATGACCTGCTGGGTAGGGATAAGATTTCCATGCAGTTTCTCTGGCTCATCACTTAGTGCCGCCGCCGCCCTCTACCACCTGTGTGTGGGCATAAACCACTCCTGAAGGGGATTCCCTCAGGTTCTCTGCATAGCCACGTCTGCAGAGTTCTCCCTGTATGTACATATGCAGCTTTTTCCATAGGATGGTAGAATTGGGGCCAAAGTTCATGTTAATATACCAATAAGTTTTTATACCCCACATCTTTCAGCTTTATCCCCAGCACTGTCCAGTGGGTGGGTGGGTGTTAATGACAAAAGAGTAGTGGTGGTCTCTTGGAACTGCAGCTTGCCACTAGGACAGATTCAAAGCTTCAAAACCAGGAAGTACAAGATGCACAGTCAGAACTGAGCACTGATGTGTTCAGTCCTAAAAGACCCAGTTCTCTGCTGACCTGTTGTGTCTTTGCACCACTTGACACCCTCCCTCTTTTAGGTTGCACAGTGTGCTTGGGAGTGGAATGGGTAAGAGGAAGGAGGGCTGGATCTGAGGCAGGTAGAGGCATGATGGGGTGGACCTATGCTCCAGTAGTTACATGCTCTTACCATGGGTTATGTGGGTGCTCAAGCTGGGCTATAATTTTGAATAGCTCTGAGGACTGCTTCATCCAGTGAAGAAGGCTGCTCCTACTCACAGCAGGCCCCAAACAAGGGAGGAGAAAGCCGCTCTCTCTCCTTCTGTTGACTCTGGAATGAATCTGGCCCAGAGACTCCAGTGGGGCTACTTATAGGAATGAGAATGGTAGGATCAGGATCTTATCGTGCTAGAGCACTGAACTAAAAATTCTGTTTATTCCTTCCCTTGCACCTCTTTCCTCCCCAGAAACTAAGTTAAGGTGTTAACGTAGGTTCATCTCTCCGACTCTACAACGAAGTGTGAATTTTTAATCATGGTGCTGAAATATCTTTAAAATAAGAAGACTAACAAAATATAAATTGAGAGAAGAATTTTTTCATAGATTTTGTTACAAGAGCTCTGATTTGCATTTGAGGATAGTCAGGAATTATTAGAATTTCCAGTCAAAATCTACCGTTTTACACTTTTGCAACTCCATTTCATTTTGCAGGAGTGCATGAGGCTTAGGCTAGGACAGAATTTGGCTCACTAGGCCTAGTATGTTCCTATACATTCTTCAATGTGATTAAATATTCCAGGGTCTATTGTCTCCTTCATGTTAACTACAGTTCTGCTTGTGGATGTATCCTAAAACAACAATTAATTTCTTCATCATTTAAAAGTCGTGTTCCCCTCTCCCTCCCCCCAACACCTCTTCTATAATATACTGAATTAAATAAAATCATTCACTTACCTGCCTTGCAGGTTGAATATTGTGTGCCTACCCCATAACTGCTTAGTAGGGCCCATACACAAGTGGATCTAGTACTGTGTGTTAAAATCCTATTACCTTGAAAGTGCAGCCATTGTCTCAAATATATCTATTCCTCAAGATTCCATTGTATGTCTATTAGGTGTTCATAACAACAATGTCAAACTAAATTGTGAACTAAAGATTTTTTGGGTCTAACTCTCGCCTCCATTTTGCTCCTGCAACCCAATGACTTTGCAAGGGGGACTCTGCATAGAGAATGATGTATAATTGAGTGGCAGATTTGGCCTGTGGTATAGTAAGTTCCTGTCTTTTCTCTCAGTAGTTGTTGCATAGATATTTCTGTACATTTTTTGTATACTTTTCCCCTCCCATCTTGGAACAGTTACACAGGTCAAAGGGATGCCTTCCACATTGATTCCTGGAATTGTCCTATAATGTCTCCCTTTGGGTTTAATAATATCCAATTTTATTTTTTTTTTGTATTAAGATTACTAGTTTAACACTATTGTACATTGTGATCAGCAGACTTTCCTTTGTGATTTGTGGAAAAACTAGGTTCTTAAGTGTACATTTGGTCCTAAAATAGTGCAGAATTTGATCCAGAATGACATACATCCTTTTCAACACCATTGAGGTTACAAGAATAGCACAAGTTCTCAGTTAGAAGAGAATTTGGCTCCTAAAGTACAAATAAAGACCATAATTCAGCTGGGGTTGGGGAAGGAGAGGAACCAGATTTCCATGTCCCTAATTGTAACACACTACTTTAGTATCACCACCTTTTATTTTAATAACACAAACATTGCAGGTGTAACTGTTGGTAATCAGGATGCTGTTTGTATCCAGCTGTGAATAGTTGTTAGCATCCATTGCTGCAAAAAAAAAAGTCGGTCTTTTCTTCTTTCATGTTATACATTTTTAAATAGTTCTGTGTATTCATTTTTTTAATTCTGCCCAAAGAAATTTTATTTTTCCCCAGCTCTTTTGTTCAGTAAATAATAAAGCTTTTCACTCTGTCACACCACTAGCAGCATTAGAATGAAGGACTTTAACAAAGATTTGGTTGTAATACACCACTCTATTTCAGGTGAGAAACAGTACAAGTCTTCAGGGATTTGTAGATAGAATTATATAGTATAAATACCTAGAAAAGTTATGCAGCTAGCAAGCTTGTTTAGGATATAACTCATTATTACATAGCAGTTGTAATTTGAAGCATATCTCAAAATTTGAGGGGGAAAGTGATGAAAATACATAGCTGGTACTGTGGGTGACTTTGCAAAGTGTCTTTAGCCATGTGTTTCATCTAGTACATCTGTGAATTCTACCATGCCTCCAGATGGTAAAACAGAATTAAAATATTATATCCCTGTGGAAGACATCATGATAAAAACTGTTTTTATGCAATTTATTCAAATTCCTTTTTATCGTGTCTGAAGTTGGTACACTGATAAAAGTGGAGGCCAAGTACAAGAGGGCTTGCTTTGGTAATGGCAATTGTCAGCTTCAAATCACTGGTAAATGATCTGGGTTTAGTCATGCTAGATACCCAGTAATTTAGATATGGAATAAAACCATCCTTTTAAATATCATTAATTTGCTTGTGTATAACATTTTATGGGTTATCTTGTCTTCAGAACTCTCTTCTGGGTAACAAATTTGTAACCAGTAGAGATCAGTTATGATGCAAGATACTGTAGTTTGTGTAGATGTTCACAGTTTGACATTAATGGTATTAGATTAGCAGCATCAGCAGTATTAACTAATTTCCTCATTGAGACGGAGACATTTGTTTGGTAAAAGGATCATTAAACATATGCAAACATTCCCTTTGCAGTATAAGGTCTTTGGGCCCTGACAGATGATAAATGAGAAAATTACAGGTTGCAGGAAAATGTAAATATCATTCTTTGTAAGTCTGTCCCGTAGCAAGAGAGAAATGTTCCCCCTCTAAGTAGTGAAGCATTCATTATATTCTTTTCACATCAGTGAAGAATGCCCAGACTATTTTACATACTTATACATATCTTGATTTGTCTCTTACTTTCTTTTTGAGTGCTGCTGTTGTACTGGGATTTGTCCTGGTTTTGTTAAGCAAGTACTCTGGCAGTGCACTGCAGAAAGAAGTACACTAGCTTCAATTAACTTCTTCTATAATCTTTTGAACAATCCTAGGTTCATCTCATTATGTTTTTTTATCAACAGTCATGAGTCATTCATGAAGCATCCATTAAAGAGTTGCACGCTAGATTAAACTGTAAACTCGCATTTTAGTTACCTTTCCATCAGATGACTATGCAAAACTACAAACTTTCATGTTAATAGACATCTTTATCATGGATTGAGGAAATTTAGTTAAACATAGCTCCATTAAACTTTGAGATGAAAGAGCTATAGTGACTTTCTTACTGTCCAGCCAAGATGCATAGAATTTGCAATACCAGAGCAGATGATTGGTGCCTCAGATCTAGTGGTTTTTAGAAGACACCAACAACACAGCATTCCCACAGTAGCTGATTGCCCAGTGCTGTCCCTGGGCGGAGTTTTCTTCCTGACCCTTACAGTGATCACCTCACACCTTGAATCATGACACAGTACTCCAGTTTAGTGTCATTCAGCTCATTATAACTGAGGCTAATATTGTGGTGTTATCACATAATCAAAAGTAAATTGTGATTTCTATGATAGTTTATCTTGTTTCAATATCTGCTGTTTCAAAACAACTTGAGCTGAAACTTGACAGTTTTCATTTATAAAGTTTTCAGACGACTTCACATACTTTTGCCAAATTCTACAGGAAAAACTTTTATGCAAGCAGATCTTGCAGGCCATTAATCCCTAAAAAGGACCTTTATTACAATTGAAACATCAGTACCTTAGAATAGCTGAGATGTTTAACTTTGCATGTTAGCTACTGTGCATATTTCTCCTTCCTTCATCCAAAATAATTATCATTGCTGAGAGCATCCCCATTGTAGTGAAGGTAAAGAGGGTGGAGAACCCTAATTTTTCCAAAAGGGTCCCATCATTATATTGCCTAAAATGCCTGCCACTTCTGATCTTGATGAGCACACGCTCTTGACACTTGCTCATACTAATCTTCTAGGATGTGACTTTTAAGCAAGTCAGGCCTGCAGCTGCATACACCGTTATCATGACGGCATGCTCCAAATAGATAATAGTGCAAGTGCATACCTAGTTAAGCACACTGTATCTCACGTGGCTATGTGATCTGTGTATGCAGTCTAGCAAGAATCTTAGGTACACTCTGCTGCACACAACTTGTTTAAAATCAGGTTATAGAACCATTTATCTGAGCAAGGGAATGTTTTCTGGGGCACTAGGATCTTTTCAAAAAGTCCCATGAAATATTTAACTCCCACATTGACATTCCCTAGACTAAAGGGGGAAGGAGATTGGAAAAGGACCTCAATTTAATATTTCCTGTGGTGGTGCAACACCTATCTCCTGGTGCTGCATTGTAGTATCAGTGCTGAATTAGAGTGAAGGAACGGGTGAAATCCTTGCCTAACTTAGGTCAGTGGCAAAACTCTCACAGACTACGATGGGGCAGGATTTCACCCCAGATCTTCAGGTGACCACCAAAGAATCTAGCCCAAAGTTCTGTTGCACAGGAATATGTAAATTCAAGTTTAGCAAGAGTTAAGAGTACTATTAACAAAGCTAGACCAGCAATTCAATAGTTACTAACAAAACAGCCTTTCTGCAACAATCCATCTCACATTGAAAAGTTGTCCTGAAAGCATGATATTTTTCATTAAAATTTACTATGCTGTATATAATTTCTTTTATATACAGCATAGTAAAGAAAACCTCTTTAAAGTGTTAGTTTTAAAGCAGTTAAGAAACCATAGTAATATACGTTTGGAGTGTGTGCCAGATCCCATACATTTTACAAATTGTGCTCTAAATTATACCCTCTGTTACACTTGAGCAATCCAGTGGCTCTAGGCAAAGTTGCACTAGTATGACAAAGGAAACATTTGGCCCTCTATGTTGTGATTGCTTCAACACATTTCAGAAATGCATCTATATCTGGGGTGGAACCACATATCTAGTCAGACTGCAACAATACATAGCATGAGGGGAACTGTAGAACAGTGTATCCATTTAATAGTTTGTAGAGACTATACATTTCCAGAACTCAATTACAGAAGAGTCATTATGTTTACAATGAAGTTATTATTTCTCCAGATTTCTGCATATAACTCTTTGTATGACTGTTCCCTTTGAGTCGTTTTTAATAAATACCTCTACGTGAGCATGTTACATAATGATGTATAATTTAATTTATTCCCAGTTACAGGCATGAAAGGAGTTTTAAAGTCTGACTGAAATTACACGTGGTATTTATTGAATGTGACATTTGGACCCATCCAGAGTTCCTCCATCTTAGTAGTATCCATTTCATTGGGAGTGACACTTCTAATTATTTTAATAAGGAATGGAATTTTGGTGGTTATTTTTAAGTTAATTTATAGGTTTTGAGGAGGAAAAATTCTGGTGCTACTCTCTCCTTGCGACATGTATAAAGATAACTTTTACAGAATTGCATGTAATTCATCTTTTCCCCCTCTAAATTTTCCTTAGTGTGATATTTAAAAAAAAATGATTTTTTTTCTGAAGCTGGATTTCTAAAACCTACAGAAAATAGGACTCCTATCTAATTCTGACATAGATACACTCTCAGCATTTTATTTAGCGGTCATAACCAAATATAAAAATGTCTGTGCCTCTAAAAATATTAGTTGAATTCAATCTGTGTATTAGAAGTGTTTTGCTTTGTTTTTGGATGTGTTTAAATAAGGTGCTAAAGAATAGGATTCTCAACTGAAAATTCCCTCCCAGCTTCCAAAGGATGCTTTAACCCTCATCTGTCACTTTTGTGAATAAAGGGAAATATGAGGGCGACTCATTTTAATACGTTACCAAAAAACACAATATAAGATTCTCTGACAGTAGATTGTACTGTTTTGGGAGATTTTTTTTAATTTTTATTTTTTTTAAAGCATCCTGTTATCTCTGATAACATTACAATAAAGGTGATCAGTTTCTTATTTAATGAGGTTCTAATGTCTGATAATTGGGAATCATGGTGGAAATTATAATTGTGGTTTGGTTTTGTTTTTGTTTTTGTCATCTATGTCGAACTCTGTCCATGTCTCTGTCCATGTCTGCTGATTTAGTTTCTCTAGTGTCTTCACTTCTATTAACCTTGGTACATGGGCCTATCTACCCTCAGGAGCCTGTGTTTTGAGAGAGTGCGTGCAACTGATACAGGATGCTTATGCTTGAGAGAAGATGGAGGCATTCAGCATCTCAAGTTCTCTTCCTTAGGGTCTCACTTTAATGTTTTGTAGGAGTCTTGTCAGCGTGTGAAATTACTGAGAGTTCTGCCTGTGAGAGAACTGCTAGAGGGGGTTCTGAAAGGTGAAGAGGAATATGATAGTTGGTTTAATATAGCTCTTTTCATAGTCTTATGTAGATTTTTAGCTAACTCTGGGATTTGTCATTCTTATTGCCGTAATGGTTAAATTATGTTAGATCTTTCAACTCTAAACCATTGTGATTTCCTTAATAATGGCAAAGAACCCTTTATAAATACGATCTTTTCAAATACACTTCAGATCCGGGGAGGGGGACCCCTTTTGGTTTTATAAACATTAAGTAATTAGAGTATTTAGACCACTCCTCTGACACAGCCTGAAAACAGAATATAGGGAGACGGGGGATTAACCACACTTTATGGGAACAGCATTATCAAAACATAAAAACACACACACTTATGGTAACTCTGACTGCCTTAGGGTGACCAGATAGCAAGTGTGAAAAACCAGGATGGGTGGGGGGCAGTAGGCGCTTATATAAGAAAAAGCCCTGAATATCCGGACTATCCCTATAAAATAGGGACATTTGGTCACCCTGGACTGCTTGGACAAGTGCAGATTGGAGGAGAGGGTTGTGTTTGAAAAGACAACTGCAAAACTTCATAAAATAAACAAGAATATTTAGATGAAATTTAAGATTTTTCATTAGTCAAGTGCTGTACAAACATTAGCTGATCAAACTGTGAGAGTTAAATAAGCATTTTTAGGTCTGTTTTATAGATGGTGATTGAAGGCAGAGAAGCTAAGTCAACATTTTTCAAACGTGGCACCTAAATCCATATTTAGGCCCCACCCCTCCTGTGATGGGATCCTTAGCACCCACTGAGTCCCAATATTTTCACTGTGGCTACGCATGGGTCTGTCAGCCTGTATGCATCTGATTGGGGAATCAGGGCAAAAAGCATATATGTAAAAGTGGCCTGAGTTTTCGGACAGGTTGAGTACCTCCAAATGCTGAAGTTGCTGGGAAGCACAAATACTTTCATTGTTCCTGTTGGAAGTTGTGGATGGTCAGCGCCTCTGAAAAATCAGGCAGCGTACTAGTTTGGCATCTGTGGCTTATGTGGGATCAGGCAGTCTCTTCTTTTTGAAGATCCCACATGATTAACGATGTACAGATCAGTTGCCTCTCTTCATCTCACATGGCAAACTTAGGACATTTAGGTCATGTTTAGGCATGTCTTGTATCTCTTTTATTCTCCATAACATCTATCCATATCCCCATTCTCTGTGTCCTTGTGTTTTGGTTTTGGTTTTCTTCTAGGGAGCCCTGCACTTGCGATTTTTTAAAAATAATCTTAATATTGTTAAAATGCATAGTGACAATTTCTAAGGTGCCTAAAATACAAGACTGTACTGAATGTAAACTAAAATAATTAAAATAAAATCGTAAGTATGAAGTAGTCTGAATACAGCATGTGGAAAAAGTGTGCACATTAATATAGTTAGTTTGTCCCTTTATAGACAAAGGGCACCCTTTTGAGTGCTCATCTTGGGGATGGAGCTCACATAATTCCCGGTGACAGACAGCAAAGGTTGCTATTCACAAAAAAGAGAAATCAGTAGTACGGGGAATAGAGCTACTGGTGAATGCTATTAAGGAAGATGAAAAGAGTACTTGATACACTGTACTCAGATCTTAAAGATGGCAGCTGACTTCATAAAGGACTATAACAGAGACTCTCTCCTAAACATTTCCTCTTTTTCATTTATTGCAAGGTTGTCGCTTACCAGCCAGCTATTTGAGGTTAACAATGGCATGATGTGGTAGATATTTACTTTCCAGGTAAGCTGTTCACTAGGAGATATTACCATATTTCTACTTTTCAAATAATGGTAGCATGAAAAAACTGTACAGGAAAACAAAATCTGCTTTCGTATTGAGTCTCTATAAAATGGGATTCTATAAAACCAAATATCTGCACAATGGCTTATTCAAAAAACAAACACACACTTGAACTTGATAATAGTTGACTGCCTCTGTATGTCCTTCATTTTAAAAACACATTTACAATACAAATAATGCTATTCTGTGGGTCATTTCTGCTTCCCATATACCCATGCAGTACCCAGTTTGCCTTGCTTGTGGGTTTATCTGCAGCGGAATTTTGGTCTATGTATCTCAAAATCTCTTTAATTTTTGTTAAGAGTTGTGTTCATATGAACATTTTTTTTCTTATGATTCAAATTTTAATTTGCATCAGTGGCTTTAATGTAGTAATATGTTTCTTGTAAACCATATGGTATAACTGTACTAGTTTCTTTAGATACTTTTCCTCTTTAGCCCAGTAATGCACAATGTGCTTTCCTGTTCTGCAGGGGGGTGGGAATAATCCATCCCCACCCCCCTGCAAATTTATTTGTTTGTTTGTTTATACATATACATATATATGTTTTGTTTGTTTATTTTTATTTTAGCATTTACTAGATTAATGAGGTTGTGTAATCCAATAGATGGAGCACTGGATTGGGAGTTAGGAGACCTCAGGTGAAATTTTGGGCCCCATCAAAGTCAATGGAAAAAATTCGCATTAACTTCATCTGGGTGAGGATTTCACCCCATGTGTTATTTCTTGTTATGCCACTAAATCGTACCCAGTGATTTATGTGTGTGTGACTGTCTGTACATCACTTTACATCTCTGTGTTATATTTTAAAAATGGGAATAATGATATTTACCATATTTGCAAAGTGCTTTAGGATCCAAAGATGAAACATAATGTGTTTATTTTATATATGATAAAATGTTGCATCAATTCTAGATGAAATCTTATGAAACCATATTGTGTAGGCTTGATTATTTTGTGGCTGATCTGTAATTCTATTTTTTTCACCTGTCCTTGACTAGCCATTCACAAGAATGCAAATTGATATTCAGATTTTCCTGATTAAAATCGCATCTCAGAATCTCTAGTTACTTTTCAGCTGTGCTTGAAGACATTGTTCTGTAGTTATCTTTACAATTAGTTTGAGAGTTGGTGCTAGATATACCAACCTGCTCTTCGAAACCTTATCTCTACTGAACAGTTACTGTCCCTGGAGATGTTTGTCAGAAGGTGCCAAGTGAATGCCCTGTAACAGTTCCTAGGTACTGAACTACTCAGCAAAGTGATATTTGGTTTCTTCCCCCACCTTTTTGTATAAATTCTTATATCTTGGATCTTTAGAAATAACCACTCAACTTTGTAAATGGTAAATAGTGCACAACTGAAAAGAAATGGTTAATGCTGACAAATACAAAAGTATTTTTAGGTTTTATTTTAGGTTTAACAGAACATGTATAGAGTGATTTTTCTTTTAATGTTTAGGCACATTCTGAATATGACTCACTGCACACAGTACTTGTTTATAGTATCCTGCTCTTTAGCTTCACTTGGAGATTACCTTTAAAATGAAATTGATTAAAAAGCTACAGAACAGTGCTAATGTCTTTCTAGACAGGGAAAGTAATTAGAATTAAGAACACACAGCACCGTGTGATTTTTACTGTTCCCATTTTATGATTTTAAAAGAGTCCTGCATCTTGGAAATGAAAAATTGTGACAGAAAAAAAAATATGAATGTCTAAAACTCAAAGTGCAAAAGAAGGAAACACTGATATCTCAGATTGACATAAATTGTAATTCTATAAACAGAGTATAGTCCAAATTGGTCTATTGTCCTGTTAAAGTTAGTGGGAATTATTCACATGTATCAAGAGATGTCTCTTACACTGAAGTCTGTGGTAGTTGTACTGCTGACTTCAACAGGAGCATTCAGATGCTGGATCCCTTAGTCTTTAGTGATAGATGAAAAATCAGTGAGGCTTTCCTAGGATAGGGCCAAGGCTGCAGGGCCTTAAACATCCACTACTTCTATTTAGCAAACTAAATACTTCATTTCATAAAGGTCCAAGTTTCCAGTTTGGAAAAACAATTCAACAGGGTCCTAAGTCATACTGATGTCAGTGGTACATAAGCAGGTGTTTAAATGCTTAGCTGAATTGGAGTCCTACTTTTTTAAACTTGGGCAGTTAAGTTGATTCTGCATTTCAGCCTCCAGCAAGGTACCTAAGTTTAGCCACAGGCACAGTCCCATTTACTTCAGTCAGCCTAAAGTTAGGCATATATTTTATTTATATTGCTTAAACAGAGCTTTTGTATATACAGGCACATGCAAGACAGGTAAGTGTGTGTAAATGGTGGTGTCTAGCACGTACAAATAGCTGCTGTTGCATACATCTTGTTTTGTGCATGCAGCTCCCTCATTCTATGTGAATACATTGGCTTCAGCTTTCAGCCAGGCCTCAGGTAGTTTTGCAAGAAATTTGCACCTGCCTCTTCCATTCTCTTCCCTCCCCCCGCCACCCCGAAAGCACACTCCATGCTGTGCCTTCATTTTATATGCCAGCAATTAATGTTGAGTGAAATTCATTATTCTGCAGAAAGCCAGCACAATGCTTGTATGCCAGTTAAGTGTGCTGAATTTCATCCATTAGCTGTTAACTGTTCAATTGCTAATATTAGCTAACTACCTCATTTGCTGGGAGGCTAGTTTTCTGAAAATGCAAGCACAACTTAACTTGTGAGTTTGGAACATTTGGACCTGGAATTTCTTGGGGGGGATGAGTCTCTCCAGCGAATAAAGTGGAAGTCTTCACTTCCACTGCTTTAAGCTTTGTTTGATGAACAGGCATGTGTTCCCCTCTTTCAGGGATTTACAAAGGGGGGCAAGTAGGGGCATGCTGCCCCCCAATAATCATTGGGGCACAACTCTTCCAGCCCCTGGACCATGGTGGCATAATGGAAGAATGAGTTCCTCCTGGGTCTGTGGTGGGGAGTAAGGGGAAAGAGCGAGCTCCTCCCGGGGCCATGGCAGAGGGGCACGTGCCCCTCCAAAAGGGGTCCAAGTTAAATTTCTGGGCATGCCCCTACCCTCTTTAATTCTTCCTGTTACCGGTATTTTAATTGAGACTTGTCATGCGGGGTTCATTGCCAGACACAGAGTTTGATAGAATGAGGAGAGACAGGCACCTGATTTTTGGGGAGATTCTAGTATTTAAATATTTATAAAATAATTACTTCTGAGCCAGATCCTCTGATCTTCTTTGTCCCATTTCTGCCTCTTTAGTGTTAACTTAAGGCAGCAGATAAGGAGTCCGCTAATGGAAAAATATCCTAGCATAGGTCTGGTATAATTAGCCTGATACCAAACACCCCTCCCCACCTGCTGGCAGTTCAGTCTAGTGCAATATGCTGTTGGTGATGCTGACTGGTAGAGAGGCCCCTTGAGGGTTGCTTTCTGCTGGAGGCTGCTCTAACTTGCATTGGGGTCAGTTTGGCTCCTGAGTACCCAGGATCAGGTGAATGGGAAGGTGGCATAAAAGCACCCACTCAACCCCTGCCCCATTCCTTCCCCAAATGTTGTCCTGGTGCACGTAAGGATCTACCCCCTCATAATTTTTTTACTGCCATAAGTTAGATACTACAGCTGGGAGATCCAAGAGCAGTTAACTACAGGGTTGCAACAAAGACAGATGTTGCAAAAGCTTTTTGGGTTTTCAGAGGGAAAAAATGGCAATAATTTGCAATGAAATCTTCTGAGTTCACTGGCTGCTTCTGGGTGCCCAGCACCTCTAAAAATCAGGCTAAATGTGGAGGTAGGTGTTGAACTTCAGGCACACAAGTTTGAAAATGTTGGCTTTAACTTTTATATCTTAAATTTCCTCATTTTTAAAATAGGAGTAATTATGATGGACCACCCAAGGGACTAGTGAGGCTTCTTTAAGTAATGTTTGTAAAGTATTCTGAAAATAAGTAATATTACTTTCTTAGTACTCCTGTAAGTACCACTCTAAAATATCTTTGTTAGATCAAAGTGACAGGTTAAAGTCCATTGACTTAAAGTTGATTTTGCATCAGATTTTCACCTGCATAAAAGCAGAAATTGGCCCCTTCATAGCAGAGAAGTTAACTAATCATTCTGTAACAGATGACATGTTAGAATGGTGAATTATTAGACCTCCTTTGCTCTCTTTGTTTTTGTTTTTTTTCTACCAGAAATAATGGGCTAATGCTGGTTTTTAACTATCATGACTTAGTGATAGGACAGGTTCCAGACTGAATGAGCAAGTGAGCAGAAAGATAGATCTCATAAAATCGTAGGACTGGAAGGGACCTCAAGGTCATCTAGTCCAGTCCCCTTGCACTCAAAGCAGGACTAAGAATTACCTAGACCATCCCCCACAGGTGTTTGTCTAACCTGCTCTTAAAAATCTACAATGACAGATATTCCATAACCTCCTTAGGTAATTTATTTCAGTGCTTAACTACCCTGACAATTAGGAAGTTTTTCCTAATGTCCATTCTAAACTGCCCTCGCTGCAATGTAAATGCATTGCTTCTTGTCCTATCCTCAGAAGTTAGAACAATTTTTCTCTCTCCTCCTTGTAACACACTTTTATGTACTTGAAAACTGTTATGTCCCCCTCCTCCCTCAGTCATCTCATCTCCAGACTAAACAACCCCAATTTTTTCATTCTTCCCTCATAGGCCATGTTTTATAGACCTTTAAAAAATGTTATTGCTCTCCTCTGGACTTTACAACACTCCTACCAATACATCCCAGAATGGTGTTTGGGGTTTGTTTTTGCAACAGTGTTAAACTGGCTCAGACTTAGCTTATGATCCACTATGACCCCCAGATCCCATTCCTCAGTGCTCCTTCCTAAGCTGTCATTTCCCATTTTGTATGTGTGTAACTGATTGTTCCTTCCTTTGCATTTGTCCTTATTGCATTTTGTTCTATTTACTTCAGACCATTTCTCCAGTTTGTCCAGATCATATTGAATTTTAATCCTATCCTCCAAAGCATTTGCAGCCCCTCCCCGCTTGGTATTGTCCACAAACTTTATAAGCGTACTCTCTGCCATCTAAATCATTGATGAAGATATTGAACAGAACTGGACCCAGAACTGATCCTTGTGAGACCCCACTTGATATATCTTTCCAGCTTTACTCTGATCCACTGATAACTACTGTCTGGGAATGGTTTTCCAACCAGTTATGCACCTACCTTATATTAACTCCATCTCAGAGCTGAAGGAATGTTTTAATATATTCAGGTATTACCTGAAGAAAGGGAAGATGATAAAGGACTGTGCATGCCCTTCCTTACCTTTTAGAAATTAAAATTGTGAATTAATTTTTAATCTATTCAATAACCAAAAGTATCTATAGAATGCTGAAATAAAATGGGGCAAAGCGCTGAGATTCCAAGCTTCTAGATGTTTTCTGATATGGAAGGTTCTAATTTTTGTTCTGTTACTGAAATCTGAAGTAATTTCATTGAGGTTCAGTTGAGTTAGTCTGGATTTACAGTGAGTACAGGATTAGGCCCTGGAATACCAGCCTGGGGGAGACTTGATCATTTTATCTAACTTAGTATCTTGCCTATCTCTGCTATTTGTCCAAAAAAAAAACCAACCTTTTTTTTATAACAAGCAAGGATGTGCTTTTAACAGCACATCATTCAAAGTTAAAGTAGTTAGTTGTAAAATGATAAAATATATCCACACAGGCTTTCCCAAAGATTGGTACATATGTCAATTTCCAATTTCCTAGCCTATTGACATAAATCATAATATTTATTTATTCAACTCTACTAAAGAATTGCCAAATTGTTCCTTTGTGGGTAATTCTTCTAGAAATTGACTTGTAATTGGCTAGTGAGAGAGGGTACCAGGCCAGCTACTGGAATGAGGTCTGGATGCCAGGGCATGACTAAGCTCCCCTCTAGGGGTATAGGATGTTCAAGACCAGCTGCATGAACTCACGAAGACTTTGGGACAGGTCTGTGTATGGTAAAGATGATTTGGTCAGTATTCCTTTATCAGCTCTAAGAGGATGGGGATGACACTTAGAACTGCTGTCTCTCTGCTCAGCCCCACTCCCCATCAGTGGCCCAAATATCCAATGGGACTTCTGTGGGATTGGAGAGAGAGAGAGAGTGTGGAACCTGATGCAAAGCGCAGTGAGGTCAATAAAAGGCCTTTGATTGAATAGGTTGAATCAGGACCTTGTTTCTAGTCCCCTACAACAAATTTAGCTTGTTGGTAATTCCAGTATTTCACAATCCTACACACGTTTTGATTTTTAATTGTCTTTATAGCACAGTCCTTTACTCTTAATCATTTGGAGTGTTGGTATTTTACATCCATTTTGTGTTCCTGTAAAAGGTGACATGGAATGCAAGGCAGTGGAGAATTAGCCCCCTATTCTCTCTGAATAGTGTGCCATAGCTCTTCAAATTCCTGATGAACAGTTTCTAGAAAAAAGAGTCATGACCAAAAACCTGGAGAATGGTGGAATTTAGACAAGCTTGTAGCTAGTGAAATATCCAAATTCAGAAGCTAGTTTCTTCCTTTATAACTGGCAGATCCCAGACTGCTAAACTGTGGAAAAACTTATCATCCAGACTAAGGTCTGAACTTTACAACTCAGACCTATCTCTGTTATGACTTGTCCATTCTTTCCACCATACGGATATATAAATCCTATTGATGAACATGTGAGTTATGCATACACATGACATATAGGGGATATAAAAACAATACAAGCTGTAGTATTAAGTCAGTTTTTAGCTTTGCTTTTCAATTTATTTGAGCATCTTTCAAATTTTAAATGGGTAAAAAGGATCTCTGTAATTTTTAAACTTCTTATTCTCCCTTTAAGTATATTCCAAAATCTGAGATGAACAGACTTTTGTATTTTACTATGAACAGTTTCTTTTCTTAAGGTTACTGTAAGTGAAATTGTAACAATTCTTGCCAAGATTCATCAGCAGCAAGTGAATCTGTGACCAAAAGCTCACAGAACTAAGGCAGTACCTCCGTTAGCTGTTAGCAGTAGTGGCTTCTACTAGGCAGGGAAAACACTACACTTAGCCAGTATTTTACAATAACAAGAGATATTACTCTAATTTTATGGACAGGAGGTTTCAAATCTAATTTAGACAAAAAATGTCTTCATCCAAGAGAAACCAGACTTCTCGTTCATTTTACTTCTGATTTATGTAAAGGATGAGTTATATGATTGACTCCTTCATTAGAACAGACTTCTATAGCCAGTAAGAACAGTGAAATGCTGGATTATACAATAAAATTATTCTGGGAAGCTGACACGCTTAGACATTTCATTGTAATTGGCTAGGATTTAACAAGCTTATTTCATGCAATACAAACCAGTTTAGGTGGAGACACAGCTTTTTTCCTCCTATATGCAAAAAAAAAAAAAAAAGAAAAAGGAAAACTCAAAATCTAAAAACTGGTAGACTCTCTCCTCCAAACATGCTTTTATAAAAAGCAGGTTCCTTCTGTTTTCCAAATATGTTACTCAGACAAAAATCAGCCAAGTTGTCAGTTAAGATCTGTTACAGGGAACTGGAGTGAGACCCAACTATGCACATCATAAAACCAATTTAGCAACCTGGTTAGTGTTGACTTTATATTTTGGATAAACCTCTCAAGTTTTCCTAATACATCTCTCTCTCTCTCTCTCACACGCACTTTTATTTCGGGATGTTTTGTTTAGCTTTTCACCAACAGTGTAATTGGTCTTGCCTTAAGATGGTGTCATACCAAAGCCACAGATGTAAAAGTTGTCAAAACTAAAATGTAGATGTTGGCAAAAGATGCCAGAAGCTGTTTGTGAGCTGACAATGTCCTACAATGAACTGGGCTAATTTCAGATGCATCTTAAATGGGAGTTCCACTAAACTGTGTCCATTTACACTAGATATAAATTTGGCCCATTATGTTTTATGTGGAACTTAGTCAGTAGAAATTTTAGTAACCAGGTTTTAGTTATATTGTTGCATGGGATGATATCTTTAGTGCAGACATGTAAAACATGCAGTTTTTTGGGACAGAATCAAAATGAGTTTTCACACACAATGTGGTGCACTGCAAGTTCATCCGAAACATTAACATTCAGGCTTTAAATTGTGTTTAAATCACTTCACTCAGCTTTGATCTTTTGTAACAATTTTTGTTTTTCATTGTTAAGCTTTGTGTTATGTTGAATCCTTTTAGTTGCTTGTATTCAGAGAGAGAGAGAGAAAGCAGCCCAGGAACAGAGAGATGCAACACAGGCTCACTGAACTAACACTAAAACCCAGCCAGGACTGGCTGAGCTATCCCCTAATAGTCTAACTCTATTGCTATGGCAACAAGCTAAGCTCTGTTGCTGCAGTAACCTAGGCAACTAGGCAAGACACAAAATACACAACACTTTGCAATTTTTGACACAGAATGGCATGCAAAAGAATGGCAAAGAGTCAGCAAATTAACTATTACACTACTTATTCTGTAGCTGTTCAGGGAAGACAGGAAAAGCTACCCGTTCATTCCTTAATGTTTCACTAAAGATGGTAGAGCTGGCTGTATTGTGTACACTACTGACTGTAAATTACACTACCAGATGTTTTTATTTACCACATAATGACCATGACCAGCACTGGCTTCAACATGTTTTATGTTTCTGGGTTATTTCAGCATGCATGTTCTGTTTGCATAGGGCCAAAATTTAATCACATTCAAGATGATTTCAAAACTCA
>ML675625.1:12751305-12778874 GCA_007922155.1 Mesoclemmys tuberculata | reverse complement strand
TTTTGTCCAGGCTAAACAAGCCAAGCTCTTTGAGTCTCCTTTCATAAACTCCCATTGACACTGACCAACATTTGGCCCACAGTGTCCTATTGCTACAAAGGAAGGCATGCGTCTGCTCTACATACTCAGTGGGAAATAACTTGTCACATTTTGTTTTTTTCTGATATTAATCCTCTCTGGTGTGGATTAGCTAGGAAATTCTAAGGTAAAAATAGAATCAGAACTATTGAAAATGGGGGAAATACTTATCAAATGAGTGAGTTTATTCCCCTACAAAGCAAGCTGTTGTCTATCAAAAAAGGACGTATTTGATCCCGGGTGTGTGGGGGGGGGGGAGAGAAAGAGATATTAATTGGAATGAGTTCTCTAAATGGTAGTTCTGTTTTGAAAAGGACTGTAAAATTGGCATTGAGTCTTTTCCATGTTCATTGACTTTCATGGATTTCATTGAGCTTAAGACCAAAAGGGACCAATTTGATCATCTAGTCTGACTTCTGTATGATAGGCCATTAAATTTCATTTAGTTACCCCTGTATTGAGCCCAATAATTTCTCTGAGTAAAGCATAACTTGTGTCTAGCTAAAGAATATCTTCCAGAAAGACATCCTGTCTTGATTTCAATTATACCATTTCAAATTTAGTCAACTCAACAATTCCACTGAGGATGCATGGGCCAGAAGAGAATCCCAATGCATTCTGTGTACACTAGTTCTGTAGTGGCAGCAAGTGGTTAAAAAAAATTAATAAGAACTTGTTTTTGCCAATTAAGTGACCATCTATAACTCAGAATAAACTCAGGGAGCTAATCCGTTGATGAAGTAGGTGGTATTTTTCTATGGTCAGTTTGCTGGCTATAACTAGACTTTATTTGGAATGAGAAAATAATGATATGTACAGCAGGGGGAAAAAAACCACATACCATTAGAGCAAGATGACTGTGGTGTAGAAAAACAGGAATGTCCAAAGAGGAGGAGGAGGAGAGAGTGCTTTCGTTAGGCAGCAATGTTAAGTCAAGAATTTCTTTTAAACAGTAAGAATGATAAGGGGGTCAGACCCAGCATCTGTCAGAAATGGTAGACATGCTTTTGCTACACAGACAACTCAGAGGAGCCTGGGTTATGTAACTTCCAGGCCTATTAATTCTATGATGTTGGAGTATTCGTAATGACTCAGGCTCTAGATTATGAATGGATTTTCCTTGAAACAAACCCTGGAGTGTAGACCATCTTCATAGTAGATGTTGACTAAATCAATAGAAATAATCAACAGATAATCTTTCCAAAGCAATGTGCGATAATGGCAATTTAATGTGATTTAGGTGACCAAATTCGAGAGCAAATTTCAAGTGAATTGAAGTTACTTAATACTGCACATGTTAAACAATGAAACAGCTTTCAAAAAGCAGGAGATGAATTTAAAGCACAAGATGGGGAAACTATTGGAATATATTCTAATGTGTGGGGAAGATCTAGCTGGTGGCAGTGCTGGTGGTTTAAATGCTGTGGTGTATATGAGTGCTGCTCTGGCCAGCACTTCACTCTCTCTACCAAGGAGTCTGAATCTTCATATCATAAGAGGGCAGGAATGAACATCACTCCATCTAAAGGCTAGTTCAGAATGTAACTAAGGACTAGAAGTATTTTAGTTTTTGCATTGGAGTCTTGATGTGAGTTTCAACACAGGAAAATGTAAATGAGCTTGAAACAAGACTCTAAACTGCATTACTGCTGTGTAATATTGCAAGAAGTGATTCAGGACAATTCTGGCTCCAAGCTTAATCTAACCACAGATGGGATGAGTCTGAATTCTGTCCAGGAAAATGTAGTACTGAAATTAGGTTATATTTAATAATTAAAAAAAATCTTGGGGGTAGGGGGAAGTGAAGTAACTGTGAGTGAATTTTAAAAATGGTTTTAATGGAACCTTAAAATGGTCACATCATTTTTGTGTATCCTATTTGGCCCACTTTTCAAACCTTTAATTCAAGGTATCCGGCTGAAGCAAAAATACAATATTGTCATACCTATACATTAAAAAATCAGGAGTTGCCCCCCCTGCCCTCCCTCATCACTAGTCTGGCTTAAAAACCGTGAGAACTTTAAAAACAAATGGGGTTCTTTTTATTTGCTGTTAAGGCTCACATTTTAAAGCTTTTTTTTCTCCGCTGGGCTAGAAATCTATTTAAAATTGCGTGTGTATGTATATATACATATTTAATTTTAAAAAAATTGTGTTGAGAAGAAAAAGACTTGATATATATAGAGAGAGAGATTTTGCATAACTTCACTCCAGGAGCTGGGGTTTTAAGCAAAGTAGCAAATATCCTAAGGGTTGGCTGCACTGAAAATACACTAACGTTAACTGTAACACTGTGACTACTATTGCTGATGGTTGGTGCTGCTGTACACCTTTGCCCCCCTGCTCTCCAGTTATGTTCTGTGTCCCTTTATAAATTAGGTGTGGAGAAATTCTGCTTAAAAAAAATCTCACTGAAATGCCTGATGTATATGCAAGCAATTTTTTTCTTAACAAATTACACCTTTGGTTTTTGTCTTCCAATATGTACAGTTTACTGTTCTATTCATGACCACAGGAAAGCTTTAAATAGAACCTGTCATTTGTACCCCTCATGAATCATGCATTCATCAATGTGTGTGATATATTATTAATCTCTAATCTGAGGAATTTAAGTGTTGTCACTGAAAGCATGAGTCTGAGCATATTTTAACAATACCAGGGTAGGAAAAATGCCTAAATCATTCATTATACTCATTTTTCCTGTCAGTGGTTTAGACGGGAATCAAATCATTCTGTTCATGTATTTAAAGCTTATTTACTGGGACCCAGCTAAACAAATAATATTTAGATGGGGAAAAATACACCAGCATGATATCCGTGCCATTCTGCTTTTAAGAAACACACATGCTATTTGCTAAAGCTTGTGTTCACAGAGCAAGGATTTTAGTCCCTTTGGCTGGTCAATAGAGCATAGTCAGCCTTACAGAAGGATAAAGATCCAGTTGGGGGGAGGGACAGAAGAATGCAGTGTCTTATCGTGGTGTACTAAGAAAACCATCAGTAACGTTAATTTATATTTTCATACTTATAATTCTGTAAAGAACACGAGTACAGAAGGAAGGTTTAAACCTTACAAAATTCCTGCAGGCTTTTCAAGTGAAATGGACCCTTCTCCCTGATTTTTAATGTACGACCCCCTTCTACCCATCCCCACTGATTACATGCTGATCTTCAGAATTGCTGTGTATTCTTACTTCTATTACAACTGTAATGGTTGGTTGCTGTGAAAAGTTGGTAATTTATACTTATTTTGTGGCTTGTGTGGGCTGGAGGTTGGGCTTTCTAATTCAATTTAGCTTTAACTGCAATTCTTTATTTTATATAATTGTTTAGAGTGCAGCTTAAAAAAAACAACGTATTATTACATAGTCCAAAAAAGTCTATTCATGGCTCATAGGGGAATACAGAAAAAAGATGTGTTTGTACCTCAAAGCACTAGCATGTGGTCCGGTCCTGAAAGGTGTCCATCTCCTTCTATAAATTGCTCCTGCTGACTGTAGTGGGTGCTAGTTGAGGAACCCAGCATTCCACAAGATTGGGCCAATAGAAGAAACATATGGCAGCCTGAAAACTAAGAATAACTCTGAAATTCAGAACTTCTTGCAGAATCAAGTGCTGGAAGATTACAACCCTGATAGCAGTGATGGATCTCACTGTATGGAGCTAGTCTCCTGTCATAGGGCCCACACTGGTGGAGGTCAATCACTAGCCCACTAGAGGCATAATGGTGAGATGCCCAAAATGTAATGGTGTTAGAACTTGAAACTCAAGATCTGGGCATGGCCTACACCTGTAAGAGGTTTGACTCTGAACTGGCATGATGATTTTTTAATCTGCCTCTCTAGGCAGGCAATGTGAAGACTACAGGGTGGGTGAATTATGATTGTAGCGGTGGGAAATGTAGCTTGCTCAGAATGCTGCAAGACAACACAGAGGAGATGTCCTGGTCCAAGCCCTGTGAAATTGGTATTGCAAGAATTGTGCCTCATTTTTACAACTGCTGTCATGAGGGAAAATAAAGGCTCATCTTGTGCAGATTGTGTAACTGTGTGGGTGGTAGTGGTGGAAATAGATGTCCCACATCCAACAGCACTGGAAAGGGCATAGACCAAAAGTGAGATTAAGATTTCTAACCTGATTTTATCCTCTTCAAAATAAATCACCTCAAGAAGCAAGATTACAGAAGAGGAATTATTTGATGAAAGTCACATCAGCATTTCTATTTTCTTGGGGCTTAAAATGGGGTAGCTTTAACACCTCTAGATGACAGTGTTGTTGTCCAGAGTAAGGACAGGCTTGCAGGGTCTATGGAGCAAGAACGAGATATAAGAGATCCTCAGCATAACTGAGGATACTCCATCTTTTGTTTTAGAATCGATCTTGCCAAGTATCCGGAGATGTGTTGAATCAGAGAGATGGGACAGATCCTTGAGTGATGCTGCATTTTAAATCCATGAGAAATGAGTTCTTCAGTGCTTCCAGCCAGACCTGGAGGACATTTTGAGACCCCTTGGTTGCCAAAACAAGAAGCCATAGTCACTTGTATCAAAAGTTGCTGAGAGGGCTGAAATGGTAAAATGATTCTGGTCTAAAACCAGCAGGAGACCATTCATGATCCTGGCAAACACAGAGCCCAGACCAGGGTCAAACCCACCCAGGGTGTCATCCAGATGTACCTAGAGTTGAATATTTTCTGCATTCCCAAGCATCTGCCCCAGAAAGAGGAAGTTTAGGACGGATGATGATGAATAAGCACTCCTGTACCAAGAGGTGATTGCTCTTGGAGAAAGAGCCATACCTCTGTTGGTTTTATTATAGTCTGTGCTAGGGGAGACACTGATACTGCCTGCCAGCAGTTCTATAGTCACACTGCTTGTTATCAGTAGCTAAGAGGCAAAACTGCCCGTGTTAGGCCTCAGGAATCTGGAAGGTCATGGATAACCTGATAAGAAATCACTGGAAGAGAATCCTTCAGAGGCCTACAGTTTTCACGCATTCAGATTGCTTGGAGAGACCAAAGGATCAATCCTGTCCATGAAGACTTTAATAAACGTGTCACACTGACCTCTTGAAGGAACTCCTGACTGGGTGAGGCAGGCTATAAGTTATTGAAAGTATTCAGCTAGACCAGTTCCTTATAGTGTCTGTGGCTAACAAGTAATATCTGTCCGTAGGTTCCATGTACACCTGAATAAATCACTGTACAGACTCCAGGAAATCTCCCAACTTGTGTCCTATCTGCTGCAGTTCCTGAAGATCATTGTTTAATGGCAGTGGCCTCCAAATACAAGACAAAGCCAAAGGACTGGAATGAAAAATCTATGTTTTAACAACTGATTAAAGGTATTGGTGAGCTCGCAGATCTTGTTGTTGGAAAGAAAATATATGCCTCAGCACCACTAAGGGCACCAGGAAAAGCCATAGGATTCTATAGTCTCTGAGGCTGTGCAGAAATAGATTGGCTCTGGCTGAGGATGTAGATGAAGACTAGATCTTGCATTCAAATGTAAGAGATGTTTGGTACATTTCTATGATTCTGTTTCTTTGATTATTAGGCTGATCATGTAGCTATAATTATCTTCTGGTGTAGTGCTACTATGCTTTTTGGATAGGAAAGCTGAAAATATTTCCAGGAAGGGATGATGAAATCATCTGCTGAAGTCTACTGGTAACATCTGTCATCAGTGAGGTTTCTCTTGAAGTGAACAGCTCTTGCTAGGGATTGGGCCTTTGGGAGGCTGTGTCCGCTAATGTGCACTAATGTATTTTTAGCTGTTACCTTGGTTGACTAAAGAATAATACCATTTCCTTTGAAAAAATGTCACTGTCACGTTGTGGAAGCATGGCACTTGAACAGCAGCACTGTTCATCCCCATGAACAGGGCAGCCACATCACTCTCTATTTATAAAGAATTCCTGAGAGAACTTATCCTCCTTCAATTCTGACCCCTTTATCCAACCAGATGGTGAGAGCAGAAATGGTCAGAAGACTTGCTGTTGAGCAATATGAGATGCTCTGAATTGCTGGATCCTTGTGAACCTGATAAGGGAGCTCAACACCTTTTGCAAGCCCAAGAGCTGATTTTAGATCTTTTGCAAAGTGTGTGTTGCCACTGGGTAACTTGAACAAACCAATTGTGTGCAATGTTTTTAAAATACGGTGTTAGCTTTTGTTTTGGCCCTAATCTATTATTTAAAACCAGTCTAGCACCTTGAAAATAGTTATCTTAGCCATTACAGTGTAATTCGAATATGTGCAGTAAAAGCATCACTCCAAATTGTTCAGTTGTCCATTGTGAAGAGATGTGATGCCCATTACTTGAGGCATATCAAACGAAACTGGACAAAGCATTGAAGAATATACTGTAGAGGGGACAGTCGCACATTGAAGTTGGATGCGGGGAATGGGCTAAATGAACTAGGTCTTCTATCTCCAGTTTCTCTGAGAACTAGCTATTTTGTGTCTTAATAACAATCACATCCTGTTATGCATTAACATAACCTTTTATATTAAAAGACAAATCAAATGCATGTGTTTTAAATTTTGATGTGAAGCCAGTAATGTTAAAATCCTCATTACTTTATTGGTAGTACTGACATTTTAGTAGGAAATAACTAAAAACATTATGGGTTCAATTCTCTGCTTGGCAAGGGCTCCTTCCACATGTCTCTTTAAAGCCGGAGGGGATGCCCCTACAGAATTCCCTTCTACCCCCTCCTCTTTGTGTGTTGGGATTATCCAGTCATGTATATAGGTGGCCAACAATTTCTGCTACACTGACCTAGCTTTCTGTATAGGGGCTGTGTCTTGGGAAAAGGTCTCCTGTGCATGTTGTCCCTTTGCCTTAGCAAGCTGTAGCTGCTGGGAATCTGCCTCCTGTATAGCGAATGTGTCTGCTACAAGAAACCAAAATGTATTAAGGTTTCAACGAGGTGAACTGGGCCTTTAAGTGGGTTTCAAGTCTTGGAGTGCTTGGCCACCTCCCAGATTATAAACTACCACAAAGCCTTTTGGGAGAGGAAGTGGGAATAAAAGCCAAGCCACTTTCTCAGTGTGGAAGGAGCCACAGCCTGCTGTTGGGGATTTTCATAGGGACGTCTGTGGCTTGAGAAAGATCTGTGCTGGGGTTCCCAGCTGAAAGGGAACTGGGAATGGAGCTGGTGGGAAGGGACTTGGAGAGCAGGCAAAGCAAGGCAGAGAGCATGCCCAGGTAAAGCTCTTTTCAGGGTGCAGGGCACAGGGAAGGACGAGGCTCGCCTGCACCTCAGTTCCAGCATCAGGAGGTGGTGAGTAGAATATACTCTCTGGATTGCAGGGAAGGGACTGCTTGGAACACCTGTAGTCAAGGACCAAAAGGGTCACTCAGATGATGGCATCCTCTACCGAAGATGATGTCTGTTCTTGGCTATCGGGCCCAAATCAGCACCCCACTCATTTGCTAAACAACCAGCTTTCTGAGTCTAGGGGGAACAGAGGCAATGCCTGCACCTGATTGGACTAAATAAGCAGACTTGGCTTGTATCTGGCACATTAACTTTTGAGTACAATACATAATTTGAGGAAAACTTAGATCCTGTCAGCTTGAAGCTGGCTGAAAATATGGATCTAAATGGTGTCACTGGTGAAAGGCTCCCAAACGGGTATGGTTTAGCTAAACAGTAGTAAAAGAGGCTACCAATAACTTTGTCTTGTTATATTTTGTGGCATTACAATACTGTACAGTTTTGAGTGGGCAGCATTTAATAAATTAGGTTCTTCCCATCCTATCTGCCTTCTCAAGCCCTGATTAATCATATGCAGATATAAAACTATAATTAGCTGCAGTCATGGAATACTGTAACTTTGCTGCATTCTCAAGAAATCTGTGTCCAGAAAGAAATGTCTGCCCTATAGTACATATTGCTGTACTATGAATTACTTGGTAGGAACTTGCATTAGCTAGAGTCTAGCTAGACACTGGCCTCCATACAAATGCAGTACACATGCTGCTGAGCTATGGCAATTTGCCAGACTAAATTTTTTAGTCAACATACTGGTTTATTAATAATGGGGGCTCTTCTGTCTAGTTTTAGGGTTTAGAATGCTGAGTCGGAATTTGTCTTTGTTTCTATCCCGATATCTGCTTATGGCCTTTTACTGAAAAGAAATATTGTTTAAAAAACAAACGTTTTTAAAGGGACATAGTCAACCTAAATCTGTTTCTGCCTCTGAAGAAGTTTTACCTACTTATGTAAGTTTTACCTTTTTTAAAATGACTTTTTTTTCCTTCTGCTCTCTTATTTTACTGTGTGTGTGTAAAAGCACTCTTGGTACAGTTCCTTTCACTGTTTACCCCTCATGAATTAATTTTCTGTTTGGTTTGGGTCTTTTAGCCATAGTGAAGAGACGAGCACTTCTAAGAAATAGGAAAATTGTAACAGTAGAAAAACAAATTGGCATAGGGACTAAGAGACCTGTAGCACCTGCAACTGTTGGACTCATTTTGTAATTGACTAGACTTTGAGTTGACAGACTTTTAATTAGATGTCTCAGAAAGCTTTCTTTGATTTAGATGTATGGTGTTTTAAGCTCATGCAATCTTGTTTTGCTATCTGAGTCTCCTTCTTTAGTCCCCCCCCCCTTTTTTTTGGTTGAAATGAAATATAAACTGAAACCATGCAAAAGATACCCATTATAAATGTTCAGTGCAATTAATTCTGTTGATTCCTGGTGGTATTTGGGCTCTTCCCTCTATAGCTGTTCAGTGTTTCACATTTTGTCTTATGAAGAAGACTTAAAGAGTATAAAATTCTCTTGGGGCAATACTTAAACAACTTGTCAGCTATGACTGGTAAACCTCCTATTTAAACAGATAGGAGTCAGTTCAGCTATGTAGCTCATAGGCAATTTCTGTTTATGGTTTTCTGGTTAAATATGTAGCATAATCGGATTTTTGGTCATAAATTAAAATATATACCACAAGTCACATAAAAATGCGGGATGTGCAGTTTGCTGTAAGAATCTTAACATTTGCAGATCCTGACTTATTTTATTTGATCTGTGTAACATAAAGATAAGATCATGTCATTTTAAAAACTTTATTTTCTTGATTATTTTGAGAGGGAAAGGAAGGAATTGTCTGTTCCTAAATAAGCATGCTGTGTGCTGTAGCATATTGCATGTATAATATATTGAATGCATATGTGTATTTTTATGTTTTCATGCAAATTACTCTTGCATGTGTATGCGCGCATGCCTGCACATGCACGTGTGTGTACTATACAACTTTGCATCAGAACAATGTGAAATGAGTGAAAGGTGGTATGAATCATAATGACAGGCTAGTGCCTGGTATCCAAGATACGTTAACATGCTGATAAGTTACTTGTTTCCCTGCTGTGAGAACTGGTTGCTGTATTTGATGCTTTGGTTGAATACAAACTAAATTAAATCTGCAGTGACCTATATTGTGCTCTAGCTAATGACCCAGTTAACCTCTGGTTAATTTTCTGTCTCTTGGTGTCCTGGGAACAGGGACATGTTTACCTCAGTTGTGAAGAACCTTTAGAAATGTGCCACTGGCATTTATTCTTCTAGAGCAGTGTGTTTTAATAGAAATTAGCTAATGGGCCGTGGGGATCTGCAGAAGTTGCAGAATGCCAGTGGGGGGCTGTCTGTCTGCTTTCCTCCACCCTGATTTACATGACTAAGCTTCTTGGTTTCTTTTTAATTGTTTGTTTCTTGATTATTGATCTGTCTCTTGTGAAGGAAGCAAACTATTTGCTTAATGTGCAGGACATTAATATTGGCAGCTTTCCAGAATTTGCCCCTTTACAAACTGAAATTAAATGTGAACCATGCAGATATTGGTAGAGAGGATCACAACTGTAATGCAATCTGATCATAACATGGCTGTGATATGTAAATAAACATTTACATAATCCATAAAATAATACTGACTTTAGCAAAGGGTGGACTTGCCTAACAAGGAGTAATCTCTTTCTCCAATAGAAATTAGATTCCACTCCAGCTGAAATGGCCCATATGTGGCAGAGAGTTTGCATCTCTTTCAGGAAATGACAGTGTAGTTAGTGGCAGGCTGAAACGGGAATGGGGTGGAGAGTTACCAGATACATATACCCATGTATGCTGGAAATGCTGACCCTTAACTCTGTAGCCTCCATCATAACTGGACCGTGAACATCTCAAGGTGGAGATTGGCCCTGTTTCTCTATTCCTGTTCTCTGTAGTGGAGGGATTTAAGAGACTTTTCTCACCTCTCAATTTCTAGACCTGCCTAGTCCCCAGTGTAAATTAAAGCAACGTGAGGGTTACTTGGACTGCTAATTGTCTCTGAGAGGCCATAATCAACCAAGAGTAGCTGAAGTGCCTCGTATGTCTGCCACTCTCTTCCCCCATCTGTAGTCCACCTCCTCCCTGCTCCAGGTATGTTCCTGTGCTGAAGTCTGCAAGGCAACAGAGTAGAACCATTTCACCAACTGGCACACCCCAACATTCCGGAGTATTTGTCTCCATTTTCTGATGACCCGTTCCCCTTCTTGTACAAGATAAATCAGAATAGCATTAGTTATTCCATACAATATACATCTATGATTCTGACTCAGAAGGGTGGCGGTCCTAATTTCCCCCAGGTCACTTCCTATGTCTGACTCAGTATTTTATTAGATCTTCCTGAACACACCCTTGCAGTTTTATTCCTGCTTCCCCATTACTGTAATATGTTAGTGATTAATTCTCAAATTGTGGTTTAGGAGCAATTGGAGGTTTGTGACATACATGCTGATAGCCTAGGGAGTGTTGATTAGTCACATGGAACTGGGTCTTTTCCAGCTGCTAAACTGTATTAAAATAAATTTTAACAAAGCTCAAATATTCTCCTAATGTTACACTTCAACATAAGCAATTACTGTAGTTGGCACAGAGATGTTATCCAATGGTGAATGGGAGGGGTCTGCAGAGTCATCAGTTTGTTTCATGGACCCCTCGTCACCATCTCTTTACTTAGGTATGGTTCCCAATAAGAAAACATTTGAGAACCTTTGAATTGGAGGTTTCAGCTCATGTGTGAATTCTGTATTAGAGATGGGCTGGATCCAAAGAGTCTCTTAACTTGGGAAAGGTCTGGATCTAAATCTGAACTTTAAGATCCCTTCTCTCTAATAGACAAAATGTAATCCTTAGGTCTTCACTGAATGGCATTGAACCCGTAAGGAGTTTGTCTGGTTCTGGACCTGAACTTTGCAGTTCAGGGTGATAAAACTACAACCAGAACTGCTCAGAACTCTTTGAAATCTCAATGTAAAGTTTTCCCAGAATTGTTGCAAAATGCAATAGCTGCAGGGTTAATTTAGGTCTGTCTTGAGGTTGTTCCTTAAGCATCCCAGAGAAATAAAGTATACATGCAATGGTTTACATACAACTTTAGTTGCAGCACAAGTCCACCTTCTCCAAACATCTTAGCATTCAACACTCTAAACAATCTGGCTGTCTGAATGGACTTACCTAGTTGCAGTGAGCTCCTTACTCAGCCTATTGCGTCAAGGATCTGTTGAAAATAATACATCGGCCTGAACAGCCAAACCTTGGCCGCATGTGGGTTACTCAGGGGTTACAAATTGAAGCTCTGGGACACAGCTGTCCCAGAGCTGGTCCTGTCTGTTGTTAATACACTACCTGTCCCTTGTAGTTCTTACTTTTGGGGGTGAAATGCTCCATTATTTTTGCTTTTGCCCAAGGCAACAACAGGAGAAAGTGCAATCAGCAGATTGTGTGCTTAGTCATACTGTGGACTAGCTGCTGTGCCGGTAATGACATATGGGAACATTTTTATAATAATGTTTAGTTCACAGATACAAGGTCTATGCAGGGGTTTAAGGCAGAACTTTAGCCACTTGTGCAAAACTGTAGGACTCCTGTTGAGGTCAGTTTTTAGACCTAAGAAATGGACCATTTTTTAGAAGCAACATTGCCTCCCTCCACTCATCTCCATGAGGATCCTCTCTAGAGTTTGTTCTACAGCTTTTGCACCCCACACAGAATGAGCTGTGGGGCTGGCCCCCAAAATGCAAGATCCTGGGAGTTGCCCAGGAGGCCAGGGTAATCTGCAAGAGCTCTGGAGCCTTGGGATCAGACACAGCTCCAGGGAATCCTATTTCCTATATTTAGAGGGACATCTTTGGCCCTGGACTGTGTACACTTCCCCAGTTAATCTCCATAGACCCACCCCCACCCAAGCAGGATTCTGCACATGCTCTATCCTGGGCCTCACAAGAGGCTTTACCCTTGTCAGGCCCATGCTCCACTTCTCTGTTGATTTCCCCAAAAGGCCTAGGAGGGGGAGTATTTCCAAAGGAGCAATATGGTCCTACAAAATTATTAATCATTGCCATAGGGGAAGTACCTTTTAGCAACTAGTGTAAAAACATTAGTGAAGCCTTATCGTTTAAAATAACACAAGGCGCCCTATTTAAAAAAAGAAAAAAAAATTAACCTAGTTTTTGGTTTGTTTCTGCAATGCTCTCTTTCAGAAGGCTAAATCATGTAAAATCCATAAATCGCGGAAGGAATTTTTAGTGCCAATGTACTAAATCCCTTCCACTTTACCAGCTGGAGCATCTTGAAAACAGGAACTTTTTCTGTCAGTCATCAGTCAGAGTACAGGGGATTCTTCATATGAAGGCAGCTATAGTACCCCCACAGCTAAGTCCCTAGTCTTTTCTGTTTATGAGCTTATTTTGTCAGGGTCTGTTAGTTTTGGTATTGTTAGAGGTTTAACAGGATTTCAGACTACTTGGTGGTCTCTATGGGTCCTTTGCCTATTTCATCTCTCAGTATTTCTTCTGCTGGAGGGGAAAAAAGTGACTATGACTGACTAGGAAGATTTGAATTACACAGGATGTAATTCCTTTATCCATAAATTTATAAGGGAATTGCTTCTCTCTTGGTTAGTGGTTTAGAGATAAAAGAGCCAAATTCCAAGCTTTTGTCAGAAAGGGAATATAGACTTCAGAATTTGCAATATAAGATGGGTATTTGTGCCTCTTTATTTTATTGGTTTTTAACTGACAAACCAATAAAATATGTATATTTGTATTTAAATGTGGTACATTAACAAAACATAGTACTATACAGTATATTATACAGATTAATCATTTCATGCACCCAATTATGGCCCATACTATGCATCCCCAGAGCTGAGCTGATATGGAAGACTAAGATGTGTCTGAAAGAACTAGCACAAATTACTTCCAAGAGCAAGGGAGTGCCATATTGTGACTAACTGTAGGGTCCCTGGCCAGGGCCTGAGGCAGTTCAATTAAGCACTGTGCATCTTAAGGTTCCCAATGAACCACAATCTAGCCCTTTGTTAAAGGCCCATTTCTTAAGTGTAGTGGACAAGCTGTATAGCAGTATGTGAATTTAATTGTCAGGGATCATATATATCCAACCAAGGAGGCTGTCCCAAAGAAACTGGAAGACGACTAGGAATGGCTCACTCAGTTATGGCCTCCCTTGGAAAAAAAGGTGTCTGTAGGGGTGGGAGAGTGGCATCTCGACATGTACAAAGGTGCATCTAGTGGAAAAACTTAATTTTTTTTCCAAAGTGATTTATGGATGTGAATCATGGGAAGCTAATGCTGTTGACAAGAATAAAATTGAAGCTTGTGAAATGTGGTTCTGGCAAAGACCCTTGTGAATCAACTGGATGGAAAACAGATGAATGCCTATGTTAGAAATATTATTGGAGAGAAGCAGGCCCTGATATTGGAAATTAACAGATGCAACTGGGTGTACTTTGGTCACATCAGGAAGATAGTCTTAGCAGGAGATGACCAGCGAAGAAGAGATGGATGATGATATGTGGCAGATCACTGGAATGTCAGCTGCTCCATGCTTAAAGTTAGCAATGGATCATGAAGGCTTTAGAAAATTCTGCTATACTGTCACTGATACTCAGACTGGAGTAAATGGGTTGACTGACTGACTTTACTTAAGTGTATGTGACTGGCTTCTAGTTACGCATTTGTATGGTACCTAGCACATTGGCACATTGCTCCATTAATGGGGCTTCAAGGCTCTGCTGCAAACAAATAACTAACAATAATAAATAAATTTTTTGTCATTCCTGATCGACATTGGCCCATTAAGTCATGCGCTGGCCAATATCTGATGCTTCATAAAGAGATTAAAGAAAACGTGACAGAGTTTTTTAGAAATCTTACTCCCTAAAGCATGGGACTTGATTACCTTTATTGTTAGCTTGCATAATTATGTCTGACTTATGGTTTTATGTATTTTAAAAAGTGCAGTAAATCACTGCAAATAAGAGAGAATATTTCCTTACGTACCCAGTGCTCATACTACTAAATCAAAAACAGCTTGAAAGTGAGATTTAGGTAAAACAATAGAATTCTCTTCGTAATATTTAAGTTCTGCAAGGCACTATGCTTTCTGCATTCAATTTCCTCCCAGAGATGCACTTCTACAGTAGCCCAAGAAACTAAGTGGCTGATTATGTCTAGGTGGTGAGTACGTCAGAACAATTTCTGTATCTGTACATAAACTATTTATTTTTGTCCCCTCCTATTTGAAATGATTGAAAAGATTTTTTTTTGACTTCCCAGAAGAGCTCACTTTGGCACTGAGAATTCCATCCCAAAATGTGCATGTATGGGAAAGTTATAACTACATCAAAGCACAGCAGTGGCAGTGGTTCATGATTTTTTTTTTGTCATTTCAAAATCAAATGTACAAATGGAGGATTTAGGGCCTGGAGTAGTTCCATTGACTAGGATCATAAGTCCAATTATTCTTTTGTGCCAACATAGCAATATATTTAAACAAAACCTAAAACTGAGTGGTTTTGAAATTTTAACTGTATATTTATAGTGGGTACAACTGACTAATAATGCCTGTTGTAAAAGGTGCAGATTCTGATACCCTTGCACTGAGTAGCATGTTGTTCCACCAAGTAAGGGCGTCAGTATGTCTTCCTGCACAATGCAAATCTCCCAATATACCAGTCTCCATGCTTGTAGTATGTTCTGTCATGACTCTACTGTTCTTAAATAGTTGTTCATGTGTGAATATATAGTAAACAGTGATACAAAAGCAATATTTTCATAATAGTTACAGAAGAACGTTAAGCTTGACTGCATCAAATTTTTCAGAAGAATTAATTTTCATAGTTTCAATCCTTGACTAGAAATCATCTGATTTTTCTTTGCTCCTTCAGGTTATTAAAAAAGCCTGACATATGGCAGCTTCATCATGACTGTCTGGGTGAAACACAATAGTGGTAAATGATGTGGTACAAATTTTTCTTTTAAATAAATATGAAAGTGAAGAAAATTCCTCATTGGTACATAAAATAGCCACAAACCCAGCAACTTACCATCAAATTCCACCCTGAGTTTACTCATGCAGTTTCCATTAGGCTGTATTACAATCTCTCATAGATATTAATTTGAAATAACTCCATTGATTTTGAACAGTATAACAGCAAAATTAGGCATTTTAATGTATTTTTCCCCCTTTCTTTAGATGACTAGTACTGCTTCAGTAGGGTCCTTTTTACACCTTCAAAGAGGTGTTTGCAATATAACATAGCATGTGCATTCTATATGCCTTTGTATGTAACCGATGCTTTTACCGCTTGTAAGTCTTTCTCTTTGTTTTAATAGTTTTATTAAACCAACAAATAGTTGGGGTGGGTGGGAGAGGGAGGGAGAGAGAGAAGTTGGGCACAGATGAATACACATCAAGGTTCTCTGGTTTAACCGAGATGTTCTCAATTCAGGAATGAGCTTTGTCTCCTTCAGGGATGCAGTGCTCTTGAGGCTGCTCTCGCTTATTCTTAACTGTCCATATCCCCACGGGGCCATGATGTTATCTTCACAAAGTTTCACAACTCGTCTATAAACATAATTAAGTGCTTTGAGATTCACTGGTGATAAATGCCAGTATTCTAATACTGAATTAACATATACAGCCTTATATACTCTTACAACCTTATATACTCTTTTATACTCACTCTTACAAGGCAGAATTGAGACTACAAAATGCTTACTATTGACCTGCACACTTCTTGCATTTCAGATTTTAACCCGGCGTGTATTCTCTATCTTTTCTGACTCTTGCAATAAGTAGAGCATGAAGGGTTTTCTGTATTTTGAAAAAAAATAGATTTTTTTTATTAGACTTCAGGCATAACAAACTTGCCCAGAGCTTAGTTTGGATATGACCTGGCCATGCTTTGTGTATTAGATACACATCAATGGAGAGAAAAGAGGGCCACGTTCAATATAAATGTAAAAAAGCTTTAGACACTTGTGATTATCTGTCGCTTTGCCTGAATAACTACAGCAGCTTGCAAATAGGAAGGATTTGCCAGAGACCAAAATTGCAAATCCTTTGCAACAGCACTACGCTTAGATTAAGTTCCTGTGAAATCTTTTCTCAGTCACTAATTTCACACCCCAGGGACAGAACTGTGAACAGTTTACAACAGCATATAAATCTAATTTTAATAACTGCTTCCTTGAGCCTTAAACTGCTGTTTTTTGGTAATCATTGCCTTTTTTAAAGAAAATGTTCCATTCTTTTACAGTAAATATAGCAGATTATGTTAATCCTCTATTATTGTATAATTGTAGAGGAGAATGTTGGGAGCATGAGGCTTGTTGCATATTATTTCCCATTTACACAATTTTCCAACAATGCAAGTTTATTGCAGTTGTAATGCACAGGCATTGAATTCAGCATATCTTAACATCTGCTTTGCCTTTAATCAGAAAATAAAACTTTGGTTTTTCAGGGGCATTTTGCATATGAATGGGAAAGGATGAAAAATAATATTGTGTTTGAAACCTGATGCACTCTGTATGGATCATTACCCAATAAGTGGGCATTGTGGGCCAGATTCTGTTCTCATTTACACCAGTGCAATTGTGATTGGAATCTGGCCTAAACAACTTGAACTGAAATTAAGATCAAATTAATCTTCTGAATTGCTCAACAAATGTAGCCTTAAAATTGAGAAAAATCCAGTAATTCCAAGACCAGAAAACCAAAAAAAGTTTTGTTGAGGGAGGCATGAAAGGGGGAAGATTTGAGTTTGTTCTTATTGACCTGAATTTATTTATTTCACTTTTCTATTTTGGAAATTCAGTACTATGTCCTCCTCAAGGGCAATGGTGAGACTTTCCTGCTGATATCCAATGATTTAGAGCTGACATCAACAGATGAGAAGAATTGTTTCTTAGAGAGAATCTAGTTTCTTGCTTCATTCTCAACAGCACTTCTGGGAAAACTTGTAAAATGACTCTCCTTGGGCAAGTGGGTAGGTTGCCACATGCTGAAATGTTGCAGCTTTTTACTGGGTTGAAAAAAACTTCCATGTTTTAAATGAAAGCGCACCTTGATTATCAGATTGTCATGAACACCAGCTCTCTAATACTAATAATGAAATAATACTTTGCACTTCATTGGCAATACTTACCTGAGACTATTTAACACTTTGGAAATATTTAGATAGTAAAACTTGGCAGTATCTTTGAGAGGTAGGCAATTTCATTGTTCTCATTTTACAGATGGGGAAAGTTGAGGCAGTAAGAGGTGGCATTGCCCAAGGTCACAGAGAAACTTGGTGTTAGAGCTGAAAATAAAACTCAATAGTCAAAACTTTCAAAGTGGTTCATGGTAATTTAGCATTAATTTTTAATGTAAGGTGGGTATCTAAACTCCCCTGCACAGTTTTCATAATATCAAGCAGGAGTTTCTAACTGCAAATGATCTGGGTAAACAATCTCAGAACATTTTAACTGTTGAAAAGAAATTAGACATGGAAGTTACTCTTTCTTTCCAAAGCAGACAGCAGCCAAGGGATTTTTCTAAAGCTAGTATTATTAAGGTCCACTGCCACTCTGTAAAACTGAACCCATAAAATTGAAGTAAATTATCTAAAATATGGCATTCTCTTTCCAAGCTGACTGTTCTTTAAAATAATGCTCGTGGCAGAAATCAAGGCAAGGGGCCTGAAAAATCTAAGGATGAAGGTAAAATTCCAACCTGATTCATAACTCACCTAGCTGTGCCCAACTACTACAAATGTATTGGATTGCTGCATAGCTTGAGCCAGATCCATACTACTCCAGTGGTACTTGGGCCCATAAGCAGACTCCTGAGGATTCTTCTGCATAAGGGAAGTCCCTTAGATGATCTAGAGCTGAATTAATGGCTCCATACAGTCTCCTTCACTCCCCCACACCAAAAAACAAAACAAAACAAAAAACAAAACCTTCTGGTGCTGGAGATGTGGCTGTGAGAAAGAAGGCATGGTGCTTCTGTCTCAGCAACTCCTAGCTGCTGAAAGAGCCTTCTGATGCTATATGGAACTGATTTGTAATGGTTATCAAACTAACTTCCAGTCTCCAGATTTCAAGTTTGGGGAACTGTAAAGGGGGTATAAGAGTGACACAAATTTGTGTTTTATGAGCAATAACAGGGTTGACTGAAAAGTGGAATGGCAGTCTGGCCTTTTGGCTTTGACTTTAAATTTGCTTTTTGGGGGGGGGGGGAGATGTTTATCATTACCGTCACATTATTAATATGCAAATGTTTTAAACGGAATTTTCAGTCTGTTACTTAAGAATATTTACCAGGAAATCTCACTGGGAAACATGCAACATGCTGAAGCTCCCATTTTTTTTGAGAGAAAGATGTGGTCCCTAAATCTGTACTCTGTTAGAGTGCATGGTTGATAAATTTTAATGTTACTTCTATTAGCAGCTGTTAAACAGAGAAAAATGTCATAGAGAACTGCACATTACAGTAGAGCTTTTAATGTTTACCACTGAACATGACTGTAACCTAAAGAAGGATTTATTCTGGACTCCTAAGTCTCATTTTGCTTTTTTATAAACAGGGGTGTTAAATTGATGGGGTGGAGGGAGATAAATGTATTAAAGTGAAGAGACTCAGCTATTCTGTAAAAGGACTTTGATAAAAGCATGCCTGGTCCAGGAATGAGGAAGTAGATGAATTCAAGACCAGACTTGGTCAGGATAATGTAACTTCCGAATACACTATTGGAGAACTGATCTGAAGTGATGCACATAAAAATGAATGCCCAGGCAAACAACTTAATTTTTAGCATGCTCAAGACTAAATAACTAAATTTTTACACTTCTTTAATCTTCATGTAAATAACCTAATACGAGATGTGATACAAAAGCACAGGAAACAAGTGTAAACTATTGCATTTTTATCAAAGGAATGACAGATTGAGAATCTCTCGGAGAGCAAAAGTAGGTGTTTAAAATATAGGGTAGGGCTTGTGGAAAATGTTTATTGGAATGCTTACTGTCTGGGATACAATAAATATTATTTGCTTTGCTCCTAAGTAAGCAAGAGTTCACCTTTTTTTAATTTCAAATCAAAATTGTTTCTAGGTGCTTTCAGGAAGTGTTGTCTGAGGATAAGGAAACTGCCTAGTGATAGTGTTAATCCTGCTCTCCATTAAGAAGTAGGCTTTTGAAATTGTCAGACATGGTCTTGCAGTTGCAGGCAGTGCACTACTTATTATGTTACTTTGCTCATCAGCAAGTGATTTGTGGCTGTGGTGTTAAACGATTCTCATATGATGGGAGCCTGGCCAGCACTGCTATGCTATTCTTCTCTGACAGCTGTTTTCCTCTCCCTAGGCAGATCACTTATTTTATGGAATTAAAATATCTTAACGATTGCCATACTTTATTCTCTTCAGCATCAAAAGACACCAGGCACATAGATGCTGATTACAAAAACGTGGTGTAAGACTTGCAAGATGTTTTCATGGTGACATTAAAAATGCAATTCTGCTAGTTTCATTTGGAAAAACAAACAGACCCATACATCCTTACTTCAAAGCTGCACTGAGACAATGGATGATAAAAACAAATGGGCTAACCAGGCACAAGAGAAAGCAAATGCATATTTTAAAAATTGCAAGTATGTTCAGGCCCAAAAGAAAAGAAATGGTGTGTAACAAGGGAATTATGTTTAAAATGTAAAATAAATTCCTATCTTGCACAGCATGTCTTCCTTTCTTTTTGGCCTGAAAATGTAATGGTGTCCCTTTTTAAGTTGTATGCTCGTTGAAGAAGGGTAATGTTTCCAACTCTTGTGGTTTTATTGAGTGTCTTGTGCTATTTGATTGCTTTTCTTAAACTCTTAGAACCTAGAATCGTGAATAGGATCAGGATTTCAGGTTGGTTTGTTTTTTAAATGAAAGTGCCTAGACCTCATGGTTGCAGAGAAATGCTTGAAAATGTGACTCCTTCAAGGTGCAAAAGCCAGAAAGCAAATAAAAGAACTCTATACTTATTATTTTTAAATACAGTGATTTTGGGCAGGGGTTGGCACTGACCCATAATTTTTTAATGTTTGAGTTTTGGCAGTACTAGGGAACTGTTCTCCTATGTGTCCTGACTTCTTTGGTGCTACATGAATCCTAGAAATATAGGTCTGGAAGGGACCTCAAGTAGTCACTGTGATGGTTGGAGTCCAGGGGAAAACAGGGATTTTGAAGTGAATCAATAGCTAAATTAGCTGAATTTGCATATGCTGTTACTCCGCCCGCACACCTAAATACAGTAGGTAATTGCACATACAGAAGAGCAGAAGCATATCTAATTGGCTGTGTGTGAAGCTACCACCATTGTGAACTCAAGTTATCCTGTTTAACAGCCATGGGTGCAATTATCCCCTGCAAAGAGAGAACCCACGTATAGAGCAGAAATCTTATTGCAATTTTACCTTGTAGAGATTTCTTCCTATTTGTTTCATCAGGGAGCACATTTTGAGAGTTTTGACTTCTCCTCTCATCATGTATTTACTTCTTCCTTAGTAAAAGCCTGAAGCAAACTCCATCAGTGAATTTGTAATGGCACCTTATAATAAAAGAAGCTTCCGTGATATGTCTGCATCCAGAGCCTCATCGGATTTTTCATGTTAATTCTGTATATTGTTCCAAACTTTGTCTAATGGGTGTCATGCATGATTGGTTATGAATGTATATATGAGCTGCATCCTGTAATTCTGATTTATTTAATTAAGCACACAGAAAGGTAAAGGGGGAAATGTCTCTTTCTCAGTGACCATAACTCTTCAGATTCCCTATGGGCTTTGTAATACCACACAGATATTTAAAACAATCACAGACAATACTGAATAGATTAAACTGGAAATAATTGAATTAAAGACTTTCTAAGGTTGCAAACTAAATTAGTCTCCTGAGAAGAAAAGCAGCAATTTTCTATATTTTAATTAAAAGATAAACGGAAGATAAGATTGGCATTAAAAGAATTTTTGTTTTGGTTTTTAAAACAGTAATATACAGTAAAATATAACCAAATTAAGGCACTTAAAATGTATTATAAAAGGGTCTGAGAGGAGTTGGTTTCAAAGGTTTATATTTTTTTCTTAAATTGGGTTTTGGCTGTTCCCTGCAATGAGTGGTGGAGTGTGTACTGACATATACAGTAACTTTCAATGGCTTCATAAACAAACTGGACTAAAACTTTGAGATGGTTTTATCTATAGCAGCAATAAAATGTGGGTACCAAATTTGGGGGAAACCATCTTAAATACTCTACTTTTTAATAACTCTTGGGGAAAAAAACCTGAAAATAACTATAAATATGTAGATACAATATGGCCACTAAACATGGAGCATACCATGGTATTTTGTCTGTTCCCTTAAAGTTATATAATACTTAGTGCTTTTGTAGTCTGCTGTTCACATTGATTTGCGCAAGTTTGAAAATGTATAAATAGGAAAAATGTATAAATTGACTTAATGGTCTTTCAACTAAGAAACTTTCCATCACAATACATCCTCCCCTCTTCCATGATCAAATTAAATAGTACTTGTAAGCGATAAGGCCCTTCTAGAACATGGCAGGACTTCCTGTCAATTTTCTCCAACCATCTTTGGTTTAAACAGAGGCATCTCTTCTTGCTGATTCATTCTTTCTTTGAGAGATGTTTTGGTGAAGAGGTGGGAGGTCACAGCAGATTCTAAAACTGACAAGCATGGGACACCTTTGCAAAAGATATCAGAAACTCTGCTAGACTCACGGCTCCTTGTAGAAAAGGTTCCACTTCCTGCTCCCTGAAGTGTGCATGGTGCTCTATTATTCTTAGTGTGTCAGATTGCCATGATGGGTCTCTGAAGGAGAGGAGGTCTGTGAGATGGCTTGGACGGATCCCATTCCAGGCTTTGTGGTCTAGTACCAAAATTGGAAATGGTTTGGTAGTCCGCTGAAGCCTGTCAGAGCTACAGGACTTAATAACAAATTACCAAGACACATCATGCAGCTGATTTGGAAAAAAAAAAAAATTAGATCAGTTTGTCCTAGTGAGGAAATGATGCTATGTTGTGAATCAGATGAGAAGAGTGGATTAAATTATCTTGCCAGAGGTAGATGGAAAGAAAGTGCTTCTGGTGGCTTTGATGTGTCAGTTCAAGGATGATAATGAGACTAGCATTAAAACAAGGCTGTGCATGATCTTGACTGGAGGCGGGCAGATGCCCTCAAATGTGGATGAGGATGGTGGTATTGTGCACTAGTTCCTTGAAAGGTTTACTTTTTCCAGTTGGCATTGCTTCAGTTTTTTTCTGGTTCAGTTTGAGTCAGCTGTTCTTTATCCAAGCAACTTTTTACACTGGGCTAATAAACACATGAAATGTATTTCATCATTGGCTGCAAAACCAGCTAGATCTACTGTAGAAAATGTGGTTGAGAAAAATAAAAGAATGAAGAGAAATGGTGTATCTTCCTTCCTGTACTAGATTATCAACTGAGAAAAGAGGCTCTGTGAGACTAATTGGTTTAAAAAAAATCATGTATTGGACTTTTATAATGGCTTGCATACATATTGCAACTCATAATTTATTCTCCCTGACTGCTGTATTCCTGATCTTGTATATCTCAAATGCCCCCCTGCCCTCTCCCCACTTTTTTGCAGTGTATTTAAGAAAACAGCTTGTACTATTAACAACTCAGTTGATTTTTAATAATAAAACTAAAACTAAAAATTGAGCTCCTGTCTGCTGGGTAATTATGATCATATGAAACTTCTCACAAAGGTTAGAATACTCATCTTGTTCTTGGCCAGACTTCCTGTTCTCCTACACAGTTTTGCGCTCTCTGCTCTTGTTGCCTTCTGCCACCCTCCACTTCAGAAGTAGCTACATTTCAGTGGCTGTGTATGTATTTCTGAAATGTTTTAAGGAGCCTTGGTGATGCTTGCTGGAATATAAATGTAAGATTGTTATTGCTGCTCTGTGGCATCTATTGCTGCAGGAAAGGTTCTATAAAAGGATTAATTGTTGCAAAAGTTTGATGTTACCTGCACCATTGAATAGAATAGCTATGTAAAAAAGTTAGCATCATGCTTCCAGGATGCTTAGAGAAGTCAGAACACTCTGGTCTAGATAGATCTTATAAGCACATTCCAAATTGTCTTTAATAGAACGTTAGGGCAAAAACTGTTCTGAACTAAATAGTGTATGTCTCTAATTATTCTTCTATCTCAGAAGATAAGCATTTTCTTAATTTGTAATCACAATTACAGTTGTACAGAGGAACCCGGTGGTAGAAGTAGATACACATTTACTAACGTCTTTGATACCATTATATTATGCTAAAAGGATGTTGAAAAGTAAGCCAATTTGTGAAAGGTTTTCACAAAAGCAATGTTATAGTCCATAATTATACATAGATGTAAAAATCAATATGCAAAGCATGTGATTAAACGACAACCACAGTTGGCATTTGAACATCAGTTTTAATTGAGGCTGCTCCTACATTCTGTGTGCTACAAGAAAATTAATGGCAGTGTTGCAGCCCTTCAAGAAAAATTAATTATCCCTGCTGATTCCCAGTCCCTGTGCTTTCTTCCTTACTCTGTACTCCTGTATCCCAGAGGTTTGGAGAGGCACTGTTTACACATACAGAATATTTCATTGCCTAGAGCAGGGTGTGGGCATTTAAAAATTTACCAGCTGTTTCAGGTCACTTACAGCTTAGCCATTTCTTTCCTTTTTAATGATTTATTTAGTTGGCCTCTCATTGGGCTGTCAGGGGTCTGCAGAAATTGTAACTGTATGAAGAAAAGATCCCAATTTGTCAGCTCAAGAGCAGGGGAGTTGTTTGTAGCTGGAGAGAAAAGGGAATTAGTTCATTTTGTGTGTCTGACATGTTGGTTCTCCTCAGACTCAGCACTGAAAGAAGAATGGTTGTCAGCCAGGCATTCCTGATTAGAGATGGAAGGGATGTGAAGAAAGCGAGAATGTGCCAGATCAGGAGGAGGCAGCAGACACTGGAATAGTTTTCCTTTTCTATGTTCAGCAAGACATGTGAAATGGTGGGTGCAGAGATGGGTCCCTGTTCTGTGCCTATGAGGGGGTGGGGGAGGGAGGGAAACTAGAGGGTGTTGTCAAAACTAAAAACATCCATGAACAGAGGAGGTGATGGGCCTCATTGGCTGCCCCATGGCTTAAGAAAAAAGAGGCCATTTGATGAAATTACAGAGAAGTAACATTAGAATGATAAAAGGGAAAAGTCACTTTATAAACTTTGTATCCAGCCAGAGCAATTCATGGGTGCAGGAAATTACCAACACACATCATGCAGCTGATTTTTAAAAAATCATCAACAACATTGCAGCTAATTTGAGGCAAATCCTCATGCTTCAGATGTAGAAGCTGATCATCTGCAGAGATCAGAAGGGGTTGGGGTTGGGAACGTATCCCATGTTAACCTCTGCACAGTTGGCTGAATTTCACCTTTTTCTGAAGCATCAAATCTTGGAGCCTGAAGGAGGAAGGATAAAAGATTGGCTAGACTAGTCATATGATCTGGTAAGGCTACTGCTGAGTCACCTTTTAAAAAATTAAATGGGAGTGATTATCCATGTGTTCAAAAATAACAGCAACATCAACTTGTCACACGAGTTGGTGACTTCTGAAGGTATCCCTTTTAATAATAATGTAAAATTCCATATTTTAGTAGTAAGGAGTCACATTCTGTTCTCATTTGCACCAGTGTACATCTGATGCCTCTCCACTCTTATTTTTATGCGCTTTGTAATCTAAGAATTTGCCCACTGTAGTATGAGGTATATGTCGGTAGTTTGTTTAAAATGTTCCTGTTTTACAGCAGTATTTGCTATTTAAGATTTTTGCTTTGATCAGTAGTAGAATTTCATTTTTCAATCAGCACCTTTCATATTTTTAAAGCATTTTGATACATAAAATAAATGGCTTCTCTTTGATATTCCTGTAAAAAATACACAGTATGAAACCAAATTCTCTAATAATATTATGGAAAGACACTGGTGAGATTTTAGCTTTTTGGATACACTGTAAACACTATTTTATTGGATGTTAAAAGCTCCAGTTTTTACTTATTGATCTAAATGTTCAAAAATTGATTCTAAATTTCTATTGCACAAACTTTATGCACAAGGAAAACCTCTCATTGGTATTTGCAGATGGTACTGATGGAATAGAATGGGTAGAAATCTAAAACTATCGCTTATGTAGAAGAATGTGGTTTTGTAGAAACAGAATTGCTGGGGAAATTTATTTTAAAAGCAGGAATTTCAGTTTTAAGAGATTTGTGTCATTGAATCTTCATGTACGTTTATAATGGTATTTGAGCTCCTACTAGTATGGGTTAATTATGAGAACTGGTCATTTATATACAGTATGTTGAGACTATTATAATATAGAGCCCTATTTTTAAGACTCTCATCCTCATTGTGTCTTCTATGATATTTCTATATCTAAGGAAAGCTTACAGAGATGTTTTCTTTTGTCTGTGGAGAGAATGTAGGCAATTTTATCAGTCACCCTCAGGTGCTTGAGCATCATGCACTCCTCAGGATGCTAACCTCTTATGAGTAAATAAGAACTGGATGGTGCTTCATTCCTGAACCCTGCACAGAATCATAGTACGTTTGCATGCTCATAGGAATTGAGAGGTTGTAGAGTGGCTAGGCAGTCATCCGTGGAAAGGTTTTTACACTCAACAGGTGCACAAAAATTTATCAGGGTTGCTGTTGATTTACATCTTTATCCAGGGCAGCATTGGCATGGAGGTTAAGAATCAAATGGGCTGTGAAGATTTGACTTTCCCTTTCTCCCCTGGGATGGTCTCTCCTGTTCTCTTCTGCTGCTGACTCTGGTGCTCTTAATTGCTACTAAATTGATCTTAAAAAGAAAGACTCAGACTTTCAGAATTGCACTTATGCCAAAATGTGCATGCATGTCCCTATACCTCCTTCCCTGCCAACCAACCCCCCCCACCCCCGCTCCGACTTTTGGGCTACAATAACCCATGTTCGTTGATCTTGGCAATGGGCAGCAATGCGCATCTACTGAGCAGTAGTTTGAGAGAATGAAGCTTTGGATGTAGTGCTTCAGGTGTTTTGATTTGCATTGGGGAAAAGCGGAGTGGAAGCTGAGGTGGAAAAGGGTATGGTGAAATTTTTTTTAAAAAATTATTTTTAATTGAATGGACTTTTTGGAGCAATGAGAAGCTGCTGGTTATAACTGGAATTATATTTTAATTGTTTAACCTGGGATAGGTTTTATAGGACTATGTCAAAATAGATTAAATAGTTTGCTTGTGCAGTGAGTGACGACATGTGAACATGTGACAGAGGCATACAGAGATGGCAGCCAAATACTGAACTGTTTGTGCATTTGTTGCAATTGCGCATTTAATCATGGTAACTGCAAATGTAACTGATGAACAAAAATGGAACTTTGACATCGTGGGCCAGAACATTTAGAGAAAAGTGTTTTTGTAACAACCATCAAGAAATAGTTTTATTTATTTATCTTATCCGTGATACAGGATAAGGAACCTACTTAAAGGCATGTAGATGCAATATGGTGAAGGCAGAACAAAACACTAATGAACCAATCCTCCAGATACAATGTAGAACATATTCAGTGGTCCTCAGGCCCCTCATCCACACCAATTACCTACATAATTAGAAAGGTGGGAAAATACAATTGTGTCTCTCTCTCACAAATATAAAAGGCGGGATGTTTCCAAAACACTCAAAGAGAGACCAGCAGAAAGCAAAGGCTGGCAATGAGCCTTGTAGTTGATTTAGAAAACCCTGAAAGACTTAGGAAAAGAAACTGGTCAGAGAAGCCAAAGCCCTTGTTCCACCATTGCATTTGAAATCAGCTGAGCCCTTTTTTGTTTTTTGTTTTTTGTTTTTTTGTGTGTGTGCTGTCTTTGCATTTGAACATCTAGTAAGAGGAGGTGCTCAGTGGAGGGCCCTTTGCCATGGAATTAGCTGCCCTTAATTCTCCAGAGCTGGTTGTCAGTCAGGCCTGGTGCACAGCCTGTCTTTAATCCCTGTGAGAAGGAGTGTTTACTCATAGACTCATAGGTCAGAAGGGACCAATATGATCATCTAGTCT
>ML675625.1:12740379-12751295 GCA_007922155.1 Mesoclemmys tuberculata | reverse complement strand
TCTAATTTCTAGTCTAAATTTCCTAATATCCAATTTGTTTCACAGTCTTATTGTTTTGACCAGGGGTGGGAGGAACATATTTATTCAATTACTTATGTTTACTGTTTGATATGGAACTCTGTGACTTGGTGTTGAGCTGTTCTGTAAAAAAATAAAATAACCAGCAAGGGGATTGCTGTGAGTTCACTATGGCTAGAGAGGCCTCGGCAGCCAGGACAAATGAAGATCTCCCTGGTCCATATTGAAGAAAAAAATAAAAAGCAAGCTAGGCTTAGTCAAGGCCACCTGTTATTCAAGGGCAAGTGTGTGTAGAATTTAGATATTCTATAAATTGTCTATTTAGCTTTTAAATTTGTCCAAGTATAACAAAACCCTGAAGAAAAACTCTTGAGTGGTGGTGTTTGAGTGTATCTACTGAATGGAGCTATCTGAAACAGCCATCCATTAGCTCTTGGTCCCATTGGAATAGCAGGTGTTTTCTTGTCTTTTAGAGATAGATTGCTCTTTGATGAAGCTGCTCTGGAGTAAAGAAAAAAATAAACTGAAAGATAGAACAGTTTACAGCCAAACTAGTCTAGAAACTGCAACATGGTGTTTCATCGTGAAGTAGTTTGATAATAATGTCTGTCCGTAATCCATCTCAGAAAGGGAGGGAAATGAAAACTAATGCATATAGAGAGAAAATAGAGTGATACCAATCGCACCTTGTATCATTTCAGAAGCCACCCTTCAACTTGATGGTGGTTAAAGCGACCAGGCAGCTTCTGTTTAGCTGTTCTCCTGAGCAATGGTCATGTGGGTCTCCAGCCCAGGGCACAGTCCAGTACCATGCCAGCTGGTTTTAAAGGTGCCAAGCGTCAGAGCACAGAGAAGATGCATTCATGAATTCTTAAAAAGTTTGCTGTGATTAATCTGTGATTTATGCAGATATTTGCTATAATAAAAGCCATTACTCCAGTGAAATGGGAGTGGCATGAGGGCCCCAGTCCTGATTACCTTACACACGCAGCTCGGGGTGCTGGAACAATATGTATAGTGGGGATACTGAGAACCTCAAACTATAATCCCTGTATATAATGGAAACCACTTCAAGCCAGAGGGCATGGAAGCACCCCCTGCACCCTTAGTTCCTATGTGTGCAGCTCCCAGTGGGAGTTTCACAAAAGTAAAAGGGGAGAAGGATTTTGTTCCAAGGAAGTCACCTGGCCCAAACCAGACAAAAAAGTGTGTGCCTGCGTGTGTGTGTTGGAAGGTATGTGCAAATGACATGGGGGATTGCAGGAAGAGAAAGGACAGTCTCATGGTTAATTTAGCTAAACGTTGCCTGGAAAACTGGATTTTATTTCTGCTGCTACCACAGAGTTCCTGTGTGATGCTGGACAAGTTACTTAAACCAAGTTTTTCATAGATGATCATCAATTGCGTGGTTCTCATTTTCTGGGTCCCTGATTTGAGACACTGAGCTTTGAGATGCTGAAGTGCTGAGCGCGCACAGATGCAGCTGAAGTCAATGGGAGGCTGCTTTGAACCTATAAAGTTCTATATAGTCTGGTAGTCTGAAAAATCAGGTCCTAGGTCTCTCAAATTCAGCACCCAAAATTAGTGGATACTTTTGACATTAATGGCTTTGTGCCTCAGTTCCCCCTTTTTTAAAATAGGGATAATACCATCCTCTTAAGTCACAGGGGTGTTGTGAATGTAAATGAATGTTTGTGAAACATTCTGATGTCATATTGATGAGCACTGTACGAAAGCCCATGAGGAAATTAACAAGACTGTCTTGAGAGCAGGGTTAGAGTAGTGTGCTGTAAATAAAAGGAGGCCACATCTTGAATGATGAGGAGGGAAGGAACAAAATATTGTATAGGTGCTCATTAAGTGCACACCACTCACTTGTTGCACCTCATAAGACATTGTTCTTGTGGAAAAAAATAGACTGATTGATAAAAACTATTTAGAATGTGTATGTAGGAAGGGTGCAACTTAAGCTTGAACTGGCACCCTTAATTCTGATATTACCTAACTTTGGCAACTTCAGTAGTGTTCTTTTAATGTAGCTTATGCATTTAATATAAATATATGGATTTGGAGTTTTAAATAATACTTAATGCTGTGTTTGTCTTGCTCCTAAAAATGTACTTTTCAAAAAGGAGGGGAAAGTGGCTGTACAGCCTCTTTTGGTCATAAGGATGTTGTTGTATGCTCTGTAATATGTTAATTGCTGATTTTAGGCACTCTTAATAGGCTCACTAAAATATTTACTGGTATTTCAGATGCATGTCCATGAAGTAATTATTATATGCAAATAGCCTGAGAAGTTTTAAAAACAGTCTGAGTTCATTTTAAAGCCATCCTGAGACACACTTCCCATTTTATTTTACAGTCTCTCTAATTTTCAGTTTACTAAATTGCAAAGCCAGTAATACACACAAATTAACCATTTTATCATCCCATTCTCCTGAAAGATTTAACAGCAGGTGACAGAGAGAGATCTTATTTCTGTGACATGGATACATTATCAAATGTACTATTGTACTTTTACCAGTAGTGTACTGCGCTGCATACTTTGAGCTCTAATTAAAAGCAAACTACTCAGCACTTTCCATGATGAAGTATCTTTGATATTTTTTATCATATTTACTCATTTAGTTGCTAATCTGTAACGAATCTCCCATTGATTAGTGTGAATTAGTGAGGTTCTATTGCAGAGTGTGGCGTAACAAAAAGGTGTCGTCATGTCAAGATATATATAATTACCTTCTAATAATGTTTTAATAGTCTATTATTCAGCAAATAAGACATTCCGTGCCTGACATTTGGGAATCACAATGGTTTAGACATAGCCAGCCATTTATAACTGTGAAGAACAATGGTATGTTGCAAGCATTTGGCAATTAATAACCTATTTTGGCAACAGTGGGAAGTAGCAGCATGTGTGTATCTGAGTGATGTGAATTCTGCCACATGTCAAACTGCAGAATTGGAACATCAATGCAATAATTGTAATTAAACATATTGTTTATAATTATATTTTCCACACATTGCTGTCAATGTATTATAGCTTGTAAAGAAAAAGATATTAAATACTCATTTTGCTGCAACTTTTTACCCTGTCTACATAAACATTCAGTGAAGAAATTCCAGGGGTAAGACATTTGACAAAGTGACAAATGTTGCTGAGGTTTAATCTTGGGATGACCACCTACAGGGAATAATTCTGAAGTGTGCTTCAAATCTCAGACTTACACTTGTGACCACATGAGTGGCAGGAGCATTTGTCATATGCAGACCTTTCTTCCATATGAATTAATCACAGAAGATCTAAAGGAAAATATGCATTTATTTTAAAAATATTCAGTTACTTTTTTCAGCAACACCTCTTTTAAAAGGTGTAGCTGGAATCTTAAAGTAAAATTCTTAGCAATGTCCAAGAGACACTTTTCTAGTCACGGGAGCACTCCTACATATACAAACATGATCAAGAGTTTTAGTTCCCCAATTCTGCACCTATTACCCAATGGGTTGGGAGATTTATCAAATTGTATCCGAGTTGCAAAAGTTAGCATGGTCCTCCCTGTTCATCACAGGTGTTCTCTGCACAGATGATTTGCAATGTGTCAGATGTAATCTATCTTTGGAATTAATGTACCTTGCTATGCAATCCTAAAGCCATCAACTACTGTAGTTCAATTATTGGCTGCTGAATTTTTCATAATATTTCTCCAACTCTTAGCCATATATTCAAACTTTTTATTTCTTAGATACCACAGCTGATTCACATAGCAGTGGGTGTATTGAAGGATAGACAGTTGATCTACATGAATTAAAGCAAGATATCTTGTAAGCCCCAGAGCTTTTAAATTTATAAACAGATGTTAAGCAAGACTAGGTTGCCATGGAGAGAAAATGGACCAATGCCAGAATTTTACCCCAAGGACTTTCAGCATTCCTCTGATTAGCAGGATTAACCAGGTCTTGGCTGTGAGGCAGAAGGGTTGACCATCTTACTGCCAATCTGATGTTTTAGTGATGCTTGTTTTTATTTATTTTTTAATCAAACAGTGTCTCCAAACTTTATTCCATCAACTTTAAATCTCTCTAAAATTATCAGGATGTGAATGACAACTAGTGTGCATGGGTTCTGACTTAACAGAGGAAACCTGTTTTATCAAGGTCCAGGATAGGGTTTAAATAACTCTCTCTCGGACGAGCTTAAAGGTTCATTTGGGTGATCAGAAGCTACAGAGGGATAGTTATATATTTGCAAAGAGAAGTCCTTTTTGATGCCAGGCTTTTTTACCTTTGTAATAGACTGGAGGGAATCAAGAATGTTATCATTCAAAACAGTGTTTTCTCACAGTCCATATTTGAGTGTACTCACAAAAACTTAACACAAAAAATAGTACTGGTTAAATGTGTGCTAATGCAGAAAACTACTCTTAGCAATATACCTGAATTTGAATTTGCTGGAATTACTTGTGTTGATCAGATCTCCTCCTTATGAAAATTTCTAGGGACCCATGCTGTGGACAGTCAGGCTTTCAAGAACTGATCCTTGTTCTGTGAGACTCCAAAACAAATGAATGCAGTTCATGTTTTTATTTTTTCATTGTGTTGAAGTTATAGTTTCCATTTTTTGATAGTGGGGGAAATGAGGTTTTGACCTATAATCTGAAAACTTTGTCCTGTCACATTTAGGGTGCTATATACCAAAGCTTATATTTTGCATTTAACTCACTTTGTGGTTTGTTTCCGTTTCAGGCTCTGACTTCCATATCAAGCTCCTACCCCAGCCTGGAAAGAGAAGTTAAAATCCTTGTCTTTTACTACCTGCATGCCAGCTAAGCCACTCCAGGGTACTCCCTTCCTGAGTGATGAGTTGAGGGTATGTGTGTTACTCATTGTTTAATGTAGGATAATAAGAAATATGCCTGATGAAGAAGAAAAGAGGCCCTCTGTGTTAGAGGATATTTGTCTTGTCTTTTGACAACATGCCTTGTTGCTTGGAAGTGTTGTAGATGGGTTGGGGATAAAATTCTTCTGCTTTGTTAGCTGGAGGGTTAGGAAATTTAGTGTTGGGACTGACAGCAAAAAGCACCAGGTTCAGTAAAGTTGTGATCTAATTTAGGATTTAGAAGGTGGCAGTTTACCATACCTCTGATAATTCACACTTTTAGCTGACAGCGCTTACTCAGTATATACATATTTTATTGTCCAGTATTGAAAATTAGCAGATCTCTCTTCTGAAAATGACTGTTTGCCTCTTTTCCTGGCTGGACTGAAGGTATTACCCTGGCTATAGCAGCTATTTGAAAAGACTAAGACTATAATAGAAGTTATGGACTGAAAACACTAATTAAGTCATCTAGTCCACTGCGTTGCTCAGGTTCCAATCAACCCCCTGATTTCAGTAAATTTTCCTAGTGCTTTGTCCAGCGTACACTAGTTTTTAAATGTCTCAGATGATGGGGTTTACATTCTACCCTGATATTCAGCCTAAAATTCCTATTCCTTGATTTCATTTATTCATTGGTCAGGGATGGATCCTGCACCCATTAAAACTAGTCAAGGTTTTTGTCAGTCTTTTCAGTCAGAACAGGAGGTGGTACTTGGAGGTTTAAGGAGAACAATGGCTGACTCCTGGCCAGGCTGCCTTCTCTTGAAGGAAGCAGAAGGTTCTTTGTTCCCTCTCTCTCACTCCCTTGGGCACTTCCATAAGGCCCACCCTCATCTTGGCCTAGATCTAATCAGCTCCATTAATTGCCTTAGTCACCTTTTTAATTACCATGCTAAGGTAGTTAGCCACTTTGTAAAGCACAAATGAATTGTCATGTGCTAGCTAATGAGATTACTCATGTGAGTAAATTGCTCATCAATATGTGTAAGGGATTAATAATTTAGCCCACTGATATAAATGGTTTCATTAGATACCAACGATATAGAGTCTGCAGGACTCTACGTGCCACGAATATCAATGATAAAAATGAACACACCTGCCTGTTGCAAATTTCATCTCTTGCATTGCCCTCATAGCTAACGTTAAATTGAAGCAAAGGGTTTCCAGGTTTGTTTCAGAAGGGGAGTTGGAAACTCTGCTATATTTGTATAAGATGGAAAGTTGATAAAATGTTCCTCCCAGCTATTGATAAATCTATTAGTGAGGGAGAACCGTGGAAAAACTCTGCTTTTTGAATTAGAGTAAGCTGTCAAAAATAAATAACTGCAAATACACTGATGCTAACACTCCAAAAGAGCTCTGATGTGTGAAACTGATGAAAATCCTTTACTACACTCATGGCCTATCAGTGGCTTAGGGGATAAACAATTACGATAGTGTGTACTGGTGTGGGAGTCTTCCATTGAATAAACAAAACACTAAGGTGTTGGGGTCAACCACAGTATCTGTCTAGATACTCCTTCTTTGCCCAATAAATTATCACTGCAGTGTGGTAGCCAAATTATAGCTGTAACTTGTATTGAAAGTTAACTAAACAATATCCTATATAAACAGGCTTTGAGTATCCTTAGAAAGATAATGTCTGTTTCTCAAGTACTGGCTTCAGAATGTCATCTGGACCAAATCCCGTTTTTTGGAAGAATTGTTTAAATAGATTACCCAATAGTTTTTTGCCACAGATACCATCACTTTTAATATTTTGCTTTCACTTAAGTTATCAGACTCTGCTTAATCTCTTTGTATTTTTTCATTTGTGAATGACTGGAAATGTTTACATCTAGCAGAGATTATTCCTAGGTTTCTCATTTCTTCATTTCTTCAAGCAGCCTGATTGTACAGCATAGCTAGAAATCTGTCTCTTCAGTAAGAGCATTGTTACATGCTGTAAACCCAAAAAGTGGATGTAGTGACCTGACTGGAGCTTGTTTTGTTGCCGACTTGAGTGAAAATATTTTTTTTTAGAAATTCTGGAAAAACTGGAATGTAGAAAAAGCCTGACCCCACTCCTCCAAACTTCACCCCCTGCACATTTACTGCTCTGGCAGCTGCTGAGTGGTAATATTGTGACATGAGAGATAATCAGCCACTCATCACTCCCGCCTTCCATTTCGTTTGCATACTTGGGGAGAGTCAGTATTGCCTGATTCTCATGGCAGCGGCTTGACTTATCTCAGACTACCATAAGGTTATAAAAGGGGTCACAAGAGGAACCGTAATGAAATCATACTGTTTTGATAAACTCCTGCTGTGTCCTGTGGTAAGTTACTGTTTCTTTTCAAAGGGTAATTATTACTTTCCTGTGAAGTGTTATGTGAAAATAAGATACAAAATTACCGGTCCTTTTCATGTATATTGTTTAGGTACTTCTTACAAAGTGGCGGCTGTGGCTTTCTGAATATTTACTTTTTTAAAAATGCAGAAAATTATAGATGAGTCCTAACTCAGTTTTCTGTTACACAATTTAAAAAAAAAGTCATTTAGAAGCTGCAGTAAAATTGAAATTGTAGGGAGAAGCTCTCACACACCATGTTTTGCCTGAGTATGGTTTAGTTTAACTATTTTCAATATATTGATAAACATGGCATTGAGTGGTGAAATAAAGAGCTTCACAAGGATAAGAATAGAAACTGTTGTCTCTAGTTCATCCGCCTCATTTTTGCAGAAGTTGGAAGGTTTGTACTGAACGAAGTAGGGGACTGAATGAACAGAAGGAATGGTCTTGTGTTTAGGATAGTAGAATGTCCTGCCCTGGAGTCTTGTATTCTATTCCTGCTTCTGTCACTGAATCCCTTTGTGTTCAGGGGCAAGTCACATTTGCCAAACGTTTTGCAGGTAGTCACTTCTGCATGTAATTAAGTGCTGTATCATAATGTATGCACACAAGGAGGCCAAATTAAGGTTGCATAGACCATGTTCATTCTGGTGTTTCCTAATTTGAGAGCTTGACTTTGCAACCTTTTAAACCTTAACTTTGTATTGCCTTTTTTTATGGTTGAGTTTATTTATGATAGTAACCTTCACTAACATTAAATGAAGCTTTTTGTCTGTGGAATGTATAAAAATGTATATGCAATTTGAGGCATGATTTCAAGGAAACCTCTAAGAAAGCACTCATAGACATCCCCAATCCTGCCATCTTCATGCACCAAAAATTCTGATTAAAGTCAACAGAACTGAACCCAATGTTTAGGACTGAACCTATTAGGATATGAAAATGATCAAGAAATAATTTCACAGATGTAAAAATAGAGACGCAGCCTTTGCTTTTGCCTGCATTTATATGTTAGAATTTGCTCATATAAACGTGCTCTCAGCTTTTGCAGGCACCATATGAAGAGATCTGCCAAATACACATCTTAAGTCTTATTTCGAAGTGCAACCTTTAAGAATTCTTAAATACTTCCCAGGTCAGCATTTAATAAATATAATATTGTCGTTGGATCAACATAATTCGTTCTTGGTAACTCTGCTTGTTCCTTCAGAATAACCTCTCACAGGCAACAGAAACAAGTTTGATTTTAATAAGCTCAAATAGGCTATGCTCTTGGGCTGTGGTACTGGAAATACTCCTACACATGTTTGCATAATTTATGCTACTGTGAATAGTAATTCCGGAAGGGTTGAGGGAAGGACTGATGTCAATCTCTTGCCAGAAACATAATGAAATTAGACCTTCTATTGTGCTTAAAGGTTATTTTATAAATATAATTTATACAACTTCATATATTTATCTGGGATGAAAAAGCTTGATACCCAATTACTCTTAGTACGGCAAAAGTTTTAACAATGATTGAGTTTCTGCTGAACTGTGTATTGCAAGTCACTGGCAATCAGCATGGATATCAGCAACTCCATAGACTAGAAACTATCCAGTGTGATATCTCTACACACACAAGGAGATGAGACTAAGCTAGAAAAGTAGAACCACCAGAAGCCATGACCTCAAAAGCAGATGGGTAGATGTTGAGAAGAGAATACTCTTGCACTGTTGCTGAGATGAAAGAGAGGCACTACAGGTTTAGTCAGGAGAGTTCATGCCTGAATAATTTAAACTAAGAGAAGTAGTCATGGTGTCACAGATTATTATTTCTTACTAAAATTTTTCTGAAGTCCTAGGATTAAAAGTTAGGATTTTCCCTAAATTAGCAGTCATTGCAATAGGATTGCTGCAAAGCCTAAAAAGGTCAGAAATAAAACAAAACTATGACAACTGGGGGAGCAGAGGGAGGCAAGACATAGCAACAGATTTATTTTACCTTAAGGTTTAGTAATGGAATTTAGGATGATTAACTGGAACCTGAACAAAATCCATTTTGTCTGGGTTTGTCTGTGAGAGCATCAGGGAAGCTTGCTGAACCTTAAATGTAGTTCTGCATACACAGCATCAAGGCAGCATAGGCAAAGGAAGTCTGTGAAAACCAATTAACTACAGACTGATTAAAAGACTGATTTTCACTAGAGAATTATAAAGCTGGAGTAGCCATTCCGTAAATTTTAAATGCATCTGTTGACCTTCATTGCAGTTAAATAGAAAACTGTATTTTTCTCATCTAGTAGTTTTTCTGCTCTAAGTCTGTTCTCAGTAAGTTTATTCAGCTTCCTCATTTATGTTCCTTTCGCAGTTTATAAATTAGTTTGTGAAAGTATTCTTGGTGAGACAGACTTATGCTCCAGTCAGTATCTGTAACGTGCTTGCTGTCAATGTTGGAAATTGAACATGGAGGCTCAGAGGGAAGGTTTCACTCTTACATAAAAGGCACCTTCTTTATGAGTCTTTAATGATGTAAAAGAAAGCTTATCTCAGAGGCCTTGAGAAATAAGAGGAGGGTTAGAATTGGGCTTAATTACATTAACAACACTGACTGAATGTTAATACTTCAGTCTTCAGATCTCCCTGTATCCTGTGATAAAGAATGCTGCTAGGAAATATCAATTTTATCCTCTAATTAATGCAGACAAAACAAAGGTTTTTAATGCTAAGAGCAAGTTAAAGAACATAAACAAAAATAGTAAGTGTGCTTAAGTACTAAGCTGTTCTTGCATGTAAAATCTGCTTACCTGAATTTATCTATTGTGGTGTTTTTACAAAAAGTTTATAGTATCCTTGATTTTTTTTCCCTTTGCCAAAATGATTTAGCCTCCTTGGCTCAGATACAGTTGACTGTGTACACTACAATTGTTTATCTACATTTGCCTTTTCACAAAACAACTATTAATTTTTTAAGAGATTGTCCTTTTTTATCTTGTCCTAGACCAGCTGCAGTTTCTGTAGATAAGGCCAATGATGTACAATACAAGCAAAATCTGAGACCTTGTTCATCATGTGCAATGTGTGTGTTCATCATTGGTGTCACCTCAATAGACACAGGAATGCACTGTGTTTCCCAGGAATAAAAGACAAAAGGAACAAATATTTAGAAAGCTGATGTGTTTAGAGCTCCCCTTTCCAGTTTGCTCAAAGCATGCTGCAAAATCTAACTTAAATGGTTTTGAAAAGCAATACTTGGCTGATATTAATAATCTCTTAGGGTGAAATTCACCCCTGTGCTGAGAATTAGTACTAGACTGCTGAAATCCCACGTCAAACCCTTTATAGAGAGTGTAAGGGGTGCACAGATCATGTGCTGACTCTATGCACAGGGGCAGATTTCACCTTTAGTGCTCATTGGGTTTCACATGCAAAGTAGATTGTGATCCAATCAGTACTGGGATGAATATCTCCAATGGTGCTATAAGAAGTTAGTACTGAGGCAATGGCCATACTTACTGCTAAAGACTACTGCGATTCTGCAGGTGCAGTTTGAGGAGTAACATGTTAACCCGTGATTCTGGCAGCTCAATCATTTAAAACTTGATGCCACTTTTCACATGAATTAGATTGGGTCTTGATGTCCTGGCTCAGTTTGAATAGGGTGATTATAGACTCATAGACTCATAGGTCAGAAGGGACCAATATGAT
>ML675625.1:12635319-12735379 GCA_007922155.1 Mesoclemmys tuberculata | reverse complement strand
GGCATATGGCCCATAAGCTGTCCTCCCATACGTAGGAGCTGTGGGGGGCTGGAGCACGCACACCCTGATCAGCACTAAGGGTTGTGAGAGACTCAGGGGTGCTCAGCGAGGCTCGTATCTTCAGAGACTTCTGCTAAAATCGAAGTCTCCATCGAGCATGTGTGAACTGCAACTTTTATGGCTTATAACATGGCCAGATTTGGGGGGATGTTCATGAGGACTGCCAAAAGCAACGGCACCACTTGTCACATTCCAAGTCCCTACTCCAAAGCATGGGGGCAGTGGAGCTGTTCAGCTGAAAGTCCAACAGAATTTAACACGGGCAAACCAATGTATTAGCTTGATTATGAGAAATGACTGAACCACTGTGGTTCCAATTTTCTTTTTTTGTTTTTGTTTTTTTTTAAAAAAGAGGGGGGCGGGGGAAACCAAAATAAACCACAGTCTGCGTCAGACACCAAGCACAGAGTGTTTCAGCCAAAAGGTTAAAGTTTTTGGCAAAGTTATAAACAACTGAAAACATGGTCTTATAATGGAAACTGTCACGCAGCCTTACTAATAGGCAATATTATCAGCCTTGCCGAAGATAAAACTCCACGTACTGTAGTGCATTGCCACAATGTGCTCAAAGTGCTTCTGATAACTGGAGAAAGGAAAGAGGCCATGTTACCCTTCTAGCTCTTTCTCCCTATGGCTAAATTGTCACAACCCTTACTTAGCCTGTGCAGGAGAGTGAGGGTGGTTAAGCTTTTTCCTTCCCTCCTTTCTCAATTATTTCCTCGGTTGTACCGGCTTAGATTATGACTTTACCTGTTGTGTGGAGAATAGGGGCTGTTCACCCCACTGTGAGCAACAGGTCAGAGGATTTGGAATAGCTCTTGTTCTGTAGGCCATAATAGCTAACCCTGTGCCTGGGTGGTGTAAACTGCTCCATGACAAGGGGGAAATTATTAAATTCCCCCTCCCTTCTGTTCCTTCTTTCTCTCCATACTGCAACAAGGGGGAAACAAGGCAGGATTGACTGAGTGACTATTCATTCTCTTCTCTGCCATCGAGGCAGCGCAGTTATGGACCACCTCTTACACAGAGCAGGTGGTAGAGTTACAGGCTTGCCCTGTGTCTCTAATGTTTGCATCTTGTAATTTTTTATTTTATTTTTTTACTGCAGCAGCTTAGCAGCTGTAAAAAGAGAAAAACCAAAACTTCAACACTGCAACAATGGTAAACTGTGTTCATTGGTTAATCAGTTTATATATTTTGTATCTGTGTAAGAAAATTGCTGGATGCAATTGATCATATTGCTTGTAAAAAGTAGTATGGATGTGTAGTAAAACCAGGGGAAAAAGAGGACTAGTAAAGTGAAACCAGGAGTTGGCTGTAAATTGTTTACATCCTCTTCTGGTTGCTCAGAGGAATCACTTAGTGTAGTAGTTAAGTTTTATAGCTTGCAGCCATGCTGCCTCAGCCTATGTGATCTTGTCAGATATCAAAACAGTGGTTGGCCTCATCAGCCCAGTGCTGAGGTCACTATGCTACAGAAAGTAGCATTTTTGAGGAAGAGATGCATAATAGAGGTCTTGTCCACTTGGTATTCATTTAAAGTCCCCTGATTTCTTTCACTAGAGTAGGGAGGTTAGCTCTACTCTTGTGGCTAGATTCCAACAAGATTAATTAGATTCTGCTTCCTTAAATTCCCCCTCCAGTTTCAACTGGACACATTTTTTCTTCCCTTGTCCTAAACCGTTGATGTTGCTTCGTGTAGAAGTTCTTGCTGAGAATGTTTATTCTCTCTGTGAATCCTTTTAGGTCCTTTTGGGATATAAGGTTCTATGTAAATGAGATTACTAGTAAATCATTAAGTTTTCTTATTTTCTTTCCCTATAAAAACCATCATATGTTGTTCACATAATTTATTTTGATTTGGTAGCATTGTTGTGAAATGAGTTAGTTCACTGATGAATTATTACTAAAAAAAAAATTGAACTCACTCAAACATCCAAGTTGAGCGAGTTTCTACATATATGGTTCATGCTTTGCAGCACACAACAGCAATTAACTATACAAGTGCAACATGGCTTAATCAGGATGAACAAAATGTGATTCATATAGGAAGCATGCTATTTTTGAATGCTTATGCTGACTTGAATCCCTCGTGAATTAAACCATTTTATACACAAAAAGGTAAAAGGCCTTCTAATCTTCCTTTTGAATGAGCCATGAAATGGGATCCATGAACTGCCTGAAGTGTGAAGAGATTAGCATGGCTTGTTTCCAAGATTTTTTTAAAACCGATATTAGAAAATTTGAACTAGTTGCAGGCCTATGGGGGCTGTCATAATTTTTTATAAAACAACATAGTGTATATCTGAAAATATCTCCCATGGTCTCAGTGAAAGTCTTCAAAGCTAAAGTACTTTTTGAAAGTACTATTGAAACATGTTCTTTTGCAAACGTTCTATGTACTTGGCCGGAAGGAACCACTTTTAAGTAGAAGCCCAAGGCAGTCGGTTCACTATGTTCAGTGTCTGTAATCAAAGCTCTTTTTTCAGCAAAGACTGACAGATGCTCACTTAAGTTCAGAGCCTCTCTCTGCTCTCAGAGAGACTGCAATGAAAACAATAACTCAACAGATCATATGCAGTTTCTGTTGGATAAATTCCCATTACTTCAGCAAACGAGAACAGTTGAAGTGAGCTGTAAATTTTTCATTAAATAAATACATTTTGTTTTAAGATCGTAAACCAGGGACAAAACAAATGTGCATGGACGTAAGTTACAAGACACGCAAATAACTATGGTGGATCCACCTAGTTTTATTCTTTTGGCCATATTGATCGCCTATGCAACACTAACTTAAACCCTTTTTCCTAGATTACGTGATTTATCTGTAGTAATTATCTCACATAACTGACGATTCTGTGGTGTTCCTTAAAACTGTATTTGTAGAATTCTAAATCTTGTGTTTTTCCAATGCCTCTCAAAAATAGAAATTGTGAAAAATATTTTTAATGTACTTTTTCAAAGAAGTTAGTTGCTTCTATGGTGACTTGGTTTAAACCTACAAACTGAAAAAAAGTAAGTGAATTGTAGTCACAGTAACCACTATGGATTCAGTTCTCTGTAGTGCTAATCACTTGCATCTCCTATTCCTCATCTGTATTTGTGGGTGCTCAGTACTTCTGAAAAGTACATTCCAAAAGCACTACTCTGTCAGTGTCCGTGTACATAATGGTCCTGCTCTGATGCTAGCATCAGTATCAGGTGGTTTAGTTTGGTCTACTGCTCCTGCAAGTGTACACCTACAGCACCAGTGATGCTGTTATAAAATGAGATCTTCTCAACTCTACATGCTTGGTCTGTTGAAGCGGCAGGATTTGGAAAACCAACGTGGTATGAGATCTTGGGATTACCCCAATAGGAATAGTAGAGAAGTAAGGAGTATACAAACCCAGTTTAGGGCAAACTTTATGAATTAAAGCAGTTGTGTTACGATCATTGGCGTGTGCCTGCAAAAATAACAGGCGAGACTGCACATGTTCACCTAGAGTGCAAACTTTCTTGGGCAGAGAACGTCTCACTTTTTTCTTTTCCTTTTAACTTGTATGAACAGTACCTAATACAATGGGGGCCTGATCTACGTCTGGGGTCCCTAAGCACTGTCATGATACAGATGATAGTGCCTCATTACTGTAATAGCTGTGCTGGGTGCTGATTAACTGTAAAAAGTGAACAATGCTAACACCAATCCCTCCGTCATGAAGAACTCTTCTACCATGCATTGGACAATCTTACACCCACAGTTTAACTTGTACTGTGGACTGCTTTTTCTTGGTGTTTTGTAGAAGAGTGCTTTGGAGCCCAAGGTGACAAGCAGCCTTTTAAAACCAGCTAAAATGGGGGGAAGGGAGGCATTATTCTGCTTCTGCAAAGTTATTTGGTTGTAAATGCAAAATCATCATACCACTATAAAGGATTTGAGGAATAAATAGTGTGTACACCCTTCCCCATTAGATCACATGCTTTCTTCTAATTTATTTTTCATAATATTTGACAGTTGCTGCTGTTGGAACTCTTGTTGATTACACTCCTTGGTGTTGGTCTATAGAAAACCAGTTGTTGTTCTTTGTGGGCACAGAACCCTCTTGAACTATGTTAATTGGCACCTGTTTGCTGACCAGCGTCAGATTCTCAGCTGGTGCAAATTGATGTAGCTCTACTGAACTCAATATACCTATGTCTATTTACCCCCGCTGAGAATCTGGCTAAAGTTTTTTATATTGGAAAAAATATTTCAAATAACTCATTGATATTGTAGCTTTTTTGGTAAAATGGTAACAAGTTGTAATTTCCAGACTGTGAAATTATAAAGTAAGGAAATGACACAGCCTTCTATGAGCCAGCTACAGTGTATAGGGTAAGGGCTAAAGCAATATCTTTCCCAGAATACCTCTCAACTGTTCCTTATTATTAAAGACCTTTCTTGTTTAAGAACCATGGACCACATCATCTTCAAACACAGAATCACAAAACTGTAGGTGTCGCCATGACTCACGGGTCTCAAACTCAGGCCTGCAGGGTTCATGGGAGCCACCAGTTCAACTCTCCACCTGGCAAACCTGCTGACAATAGCTTTGCTAGGACCCATGAAACCCAGTCCCAGTATAAAGCTTTGGCCCTGAGGTCGAACTGGCAGAGGCCCAGAGTGGCTGATGTGCACGCTGGCCTTCCTTCAGCCAGCAGCAGGAACTGGAAGCTGTCCAAACAACTGCGTTTTACTCTGCTCTAGACTTGTGCTTTTTGCTTCTGCTCCCCCTGGTTGACTCCTGGTATCTGACTCATGGTTCTGATCTCTAGTGTGTCTCCTGCCTCTGACCGCCTGGTATTGCGACCCAGCCAACTCTCGACTTCTGTCTCGTGACAGCAGATTCTAGCTCCGACTAGTAAGTCTGGCTACTATGACCCAGCCATGACAGTAGGTCTGAAAGGGACCTCAAGAGGTCATCGGGTTCTGCACTGACTCAGGACCAAATAAACCTAAACCATCCCTGACGTGTTTGTCCAACCTGTTCTAAAGAACCTCTGTTGATGAGGATTCCACAACTTCCATTAGAAGCCTATTCCAGAGCTTAACTACCTTTACAGTTAGAAAGCTTTTCCTAATATCTAACATAAATCTCCCTTGCTGTAGATTAAGCCCATTTATTCTTGTCCTTCCTTTAGCAGACATGGAAAACAATTGATCACCATCCTCTCTCTATAATAGCCCTTAACATAAGGCTGCTATTAGGTCCCCCCTCCATCTACTTTTCTCAAGACTAAACATGCCTGGTTCTTTCAGCTTTTTCCTCATTTTTGTTGCTGTCTTCTGGACTGTCTCCAATTTATCCTCATCTTTCCTAAAGTGTGGCACCCAGAAGATCAGTCTTTTCCTTTTTGTTTAGATTTCTGCTAATTGCCTGAGCTCTATCGGCTTAGACAGGCTGTTCATGTTCCCACCACTCCCCACAGCTTGATCTTCTGTCTTTGTATTTCTATTGTTTCTATCGCTGTGACTTTAGAATTGTCCAGCAGTGCTTTAACATGTAACTTTTGACATTACACTGGTATAGGACAATGATATCACTGTTTTCTTGCTAAACTGAAAGAAAACTGTGCAGTACGGATGCTCTTGGAATGGGGTTAGGGATGTTGCCCCCAGCACTTTGTATTCTAGATTTTCGCTGTCCTCACCACCAGGAGCAACTATTGAAAGGGGATGTGACTTACCAGCCTGGGGGCATGGCTGGACCTCCTCACTTCCCTTCAGATATGCTGCAATTAACGATTGTTAAAGTAACACATGCTGCTCTTCTTCTAGGTGAATTTATGTAGTGTGGTGTGTCCTCTCTCCCCCAAGCTTACCAGAGAGATGCTGATTTGCACCCACATGATATCTTTAGGACCCATCTTTGCTTTCCTCTTGTTTTAGCTCAAACTCATAAGGGCAAGACATTCCCATCAAAACTAAACAAAATGAGCCACTAATGTTGGGGCACCTCGGTTTTCAGAGATACGAGAGGAACTTTGTATGCCTTCCCTTTCGTGTTTGTGTGTGGCTTTATCTATCATGCAGAAGGGTTTTGTTAGAGTATTAAATTTCATGTGATGCTGCATTTGGGACATAACTGAAAACAGGCCCAAAGTGGAAAATATTGATAAATTTGGATCTGATATTTCTTTCAGGATCTTGGTTCCTTTTCAATGATGGTAACTGAGAATATCCTTACCATCAATCTTTTTTTGATCTGTGCATTTTTATCTGATTTATATATTTTGGTTCAAAACTAATATAAAGTGACAAAATCAATTAACTAAAGAGGTTATCAGGCCACATATCCATGGGAAAAAATTAAATGGGTAAATAAATTTTAAAAACTCAGTGTTCTAATGGAATTAAACTTTTAAGACTAATTTTCATTTTTTTTCTTAGGCATTTTTTACTGAGAAATTATCTTGAAATGAACCTGGATTAGTGGCTGGTATATTCAGTAGATTAAAACACAAAAAAGTTTTGATTCCAAAATACTGTGTAAATTAAATATTGATTGACATTTCTGTATTATATTTGTCTGTACCTTGTTCTTAGGCAAGGAACACGCAAGCCTCTTTTTAAAAAACAATGTGTTTGTACCATATCATATTTCTGGGATAACAGGTCTGCCCTGAACTGAAATTTCCCTGCGGTGTACCAAGTGGTAACAGTGCATGAAGGATGCAATGTCAGCTTGTACTTTGAATTTGTCTGGGTTTTGTTTGATTGTAAGAGTGGGCAAGGGAGGTTGTCCTCACATTAAAGTGTAAAGCTTATTTTCCTAAAACTATTTAATCATTTGAGATCCTACATTTAGTAACCAAATATATGCTGTATTCTTATTTCAATTATTCCAGTGCAAGTTCCTTGACGTTCATGGAGTTCCTTAATATTTACATTGAAGTGAATGGAGAGCAGAATTTGAATTCTGTATTTGAAAATCAGCTTCACTTTCCCTTACATTCTGCATCCTGAGATCAGGGCTCTGTTTACTCTGCAATATGTGACAAAATCCAAACACCTAACAGAAGGAATGTTCTCAAGACTTGTGTCCATTTTCCCACCTCGCTTGAAGTCTTTTGCAACCTGGGGCCATCCATCGTATAAAGCCAAGCCCAAACAATACCTGTTTTCCACCAACATTAGCTTTTATTATCTGCCTACCTTCTCAAATTCCTGAATAAGTAGATTGGCTATGTACTGTGCCATGAAGGTCAACCAATTCAGGCCATTTTGGGCTGGGCTGGGAGTTAGCTTACAAAGTTTGCCATGCATGACATCTCTTTTTGTTCTGAATGAGCTTCAGTTTGAGCATCTTTGCTGACTGCAGCTATGGTTGTATGAGAGGTAGATAAGAATCACCAAGTTTAGACTTTGTCATCTCAGCGGGACAGCCAATGTGCAGCAACTCCTTCCAGTCTTTTTTTTTTAATTCTTTAAACAAATTTTCCTTCCTTGATGAGTAACTTGTCTGTTTACCAGGGTGGGAAGGACAATTCTGTAATGGAACTTTTTTTTCTATTTTTATTTGTAGATTAGCCTCTAAATTGGAATTTCTGGTAGCAATTATATTTGTCAGTAATAACATTATCATTGGACAGTTCTGGAGGAGGCTAACGGGAGTATCCAACCATAGAAGACAAGGCCTCCTGTTGAACAGTTTGCATGAATATTTTGATTAGGGCCATGTGGATTATGACAATATATATTGAAGAGTTTTTAAATTGTGCCTTTGATGATTTCAATGCAAAATGCTATAACAACTCATATTTTATAAATACAAAGTACATGAAAATTTGTGTTTTCACATGTTTCAGTTCAAACCAGGACTGTTTTCCTTGACATTATTTAATACACAAACAAAAACAATGCCATATTATTGTGAAAAGTATAGTTATTTTGCTCCACTTTTTTATGAAATTGAACTAATTTCACAAAATGGAACAAAGTGAGGAAATTTCAACTTCTGAGGCTTTCAGAGTGAATATTTTCAGTGGGACAGATTTTTGTATAGCAGAATTGTTACCCTGGAGGTCAAGGACGGCAGTTATGCAGCCATTGAGCTCATTCATAATCAAATGCAGAGCACTGCAAAATTCACTAATCAAAATAAGTGTTTAGAATGCCACCAGCTGCTAGTAAGAGTGAATTACTTTATTGATGTTCCAGTGTAAGGAATTTGTAGCATGTAGGACTCATTTCTGCTTCAGCTACAAGCTTTGGCAGTAATGTAGAGGTTATGCTCAGTCTTTCAGAAACTAAAGAAATATAATAAAGCAGATTTAAGTTTTTGACATAAAACAATGTTAAGTGCTTTTCTCTGGTGAAGTTGTTGTTATTGCACTAACGCTGATTGAAGAAAGAAAAAAATCATTGCTTAGTAGCTCACAAGTGTTTAGAGACAGAACTAATGTGGGTTTAATTTTAAATGGTTCAGAGGCACAAATCCACTGACCTTGCCTGTGGCTTTCAGTAGAATTGCATTGTTTGTTATGATTGTTTCCTCAGCTGCCCTAGGAGTCTGGCTCCCTCTCTTTCTACAGGGAGCTTTAATGGAAGTTAGTGGTACATATGACTCTGGTTCTTGGCTCTTCTCCAGCCAAAAGTGCTGCTAGCAGAAGTGACGATTGCATAAGCAAATTTAGCACGATTTTTCCTTAATATTTATATCAAACCTTTCTAGAAAATTTATATTATGTATAATATATATTATATTATATATAATAAAATTTATATATTCCTATATATTCTATTCTTATTCACTTAAAAATCAATAATTATCCTAGGAAAGATTGTGTTCTGTTTAAAGGGGCCTGATTGGCTTGGGGCCGGGAGGTAATGGTACATACTAACTTTTATCCGGGTTATCAGTTTGCATTTGGGCTCTTGGAAGTCATTAACATCTCTTTTGACTCTTTAACAATCAACATGTATTAAATAAACAAACAAAAGCACCAAACCTACATTAAAAGAATGTTCTGCTTGTAAAATCAAGCATTCATAATTAAGAAATGCCATAATTAAGGTAGCCTAGGCAACTGTAATTCAGCCTCTTGTGCGTATGCATTATGATAGTCCTCAATGACATGATTATATACTCTTTTGCTTTCACAAATACCCTTCCTCAATCAGTGCACAGGGTGGATGGTGCAACTGATAGCTATTAAGTTTTTCTTTTTATTCTCTGTATTCAATATGTGGCCATATGCCTTATTTATCTTACACAATCCAAGTCATGTGCTGAATGCAGAATTATCAATTTCTTCATGGGTTTTTTATGGCACTCATCACTGTATCACCTGGATGCTTCAGAAACACTAATGAATGTATCTTCACAGTAAGTGAGGTGGAATTGTACCCATTTCAAAGATGGGGAATTGAAGCATGAAGAGGTTAAAGTCAAAAGTGTCAGTTACCTTTGGTGGCCAACCTGAGACTTTTAGGGCTTGATTCTTCCAGTGTACTTGACATTTCTTTCTTTCTTTTTTCTTTCAAAAAGCACTTTGTATGTTCATTGTCATTGACTTCACTTTCAGCTGAGTGTGCTCAGCATTTCTACAGATCAGGCCCTAGTTGTCTTAAGTTGAGCACCAGAAAATGAGGAAAACGTAATTGGTGGCAAAATATGAAAAGTTATTGGCTCAATTTAGTGGCTTAAAGTGACTTGCACAGCATCACCTAGGAACCCTGTGGCAGATGCAAGGTGAGAATCCAGTTTTTCGGGGTGATACAGTTCCACATGGGGAATTATTAGTTAAATTGGAAAAGATGGGGATTAATATGAAAATTGAAAGATGGATAAGGAACTGGTTAAAGGGGACACTACAGCGAGTCATACTGAAAGGTAAACTGCCAGGCTGGAGGGAGGTTACTTGTGGAGTTCCTCAGGGATTATTTAATCTTTTTATTACTGACCTTGGCACAAAATGTGGCAATGTGCTAAAAAGTTCACGAATGACACAAAGTTGGGAGGTATTGACAATACAGAGAAGGATCGGGATATCATACAAGAACATTTAGATGACCTTGTAAACTGGATAGTAACAGAAATAGGATGAAATTTAATAGTGGGAAGTGCAAGGTCATGCATTTAGGGAATAATAACAGAACTTTTTGCTATAAACTGGGGACACGTCAGTTGGAAGTGACAGAGAAGAAGGACCTCAGCATATTGGTTGATCATAGGATAACTATGAGCTGCCAATGTGATGTGGCTGTGAAAAAAACTAATGCAGTCCTAGGATGCATCAGATAAGGTATTTCCAATAGAGATAGGGAGGTGTTAGTAGCATTACACAAGGTGCTGGTGAGACTTCATCTGGAATATTATGTGCAGTTCTGGTCCCCCACATTTAAGAAAGATTAATTCAAACTGGAGCAGATGCAGAGAAGAGCTATTAGTATGGTCCCGCCTTATGAAAGGAGACTCAGAGAACTTAGCTTGTTTAGCCTAACCAAAGAAGGTTGAGGAGAGAGATGATTGCTCTCTCTAAATACATCAGAAGGATAAATACCAGGGAGGGAGAGTAATTATTTAAATTCAGTGCCAGTGTGAACGCAAGAACTAATGGATATAAACCGGCCATCAGAAAGTTTAGACTTGAAATTAGATGAAGGTTTCTAACCATCAGAGGAGTGAAATTCTGGAATAGCCTTCCAAGGAAAGCACTGGGGGGCAAAAAAACCTAGCTGGCTTCAAAACTGATCTTGGTAAATTTATGGAAGGGATGGTATGATGGGACAGCCTACTTTGGCAATTAACCGATCTTTGACTATTAGTGGTAAATATGCCAATGGCCTGTGATGGGACATTTGATGGGTTGGGTTCTGAGTTACTACAGCAAATTCTTTGTTGGGTGTCTGACTGGTGAGTCTTGCCCGTGTGCTCAGGTCTTAGCTGATTTACCATATTTGGGGTTGGGAAGGAATTTTCCCCCAAGGCAGATTGGCAGAGGCCTTGGGGGTTTTTAGCCTTGCTCTTTAGCATATGGCATGGATCACTTGCCGGTGGATTCTCTGTATCTTGAAGTCTTTACACCATTATTTGAGGACTTCAGCAACACAGTCATAAGTTAGGGGTCCATTACAGGGAGTGGATGGGTAAGGTTCTGTGGCCTGCTTTGTGCAGGAGGTCAGACTAGATGGCCATATTGGTCCCTTATGACCTTAAAGTCTATGCGTCTGAGATATTAAAGTACCTTAACCAGGAGACAATCCTTTCTGTTCCTGCAGTCCCCTGCTTCATTCACTACATACATTGCAACTTCTGAAATAAGCAAGGGAGGCTTTTAGACAACAGTCCCCTTCACTGCACAAGCTTGATTCTGTCCCTGAGCACCAATTATCCTGTACATTCAATAAGGCAAATATCCTATTGAAAGGACTGTTGGTACTCAAATTCTGGGTTCAGTTTCAGGTTCTGGAAGGCAGTGTGAACTAGTGGTTACAGAATCTTTTACCCCTTTGCTCTAGCATGCCCCCATTTTCCTCTGTTCCTTCTGGCTTCTTAGAGGTGATTAACAGCATAAGAACCCATCTCCTGATGGAGATCAAACAGGTTAAAGAAATGCACTGTTTCAGCTCAGTGCCAGTAAATTTATGGAGCATTTCAGACCAGTTCTGGGGGAGCATATAAGATATAGTTCACGAGAGACTAGTTAAAGATATGTACTCTTTCAAAGCTTCATTAGTAGGCACTTGGAGGCTGAATGATGATAGATGCATTGCAAGCCACAATTAGAGTTGGTTTGCCTTCCTTTTCTTTTCATTTGCTACTACTGTATATCCTTAGAAAACCACATGATTAAAGAAAAGTAGGTAACTAATTGAAGGTAGTTGGATTGAATTGCACCCTCTGTTGCACTTATGCAGCCATATCAATTTCAGTGTAATGAAGGGCAGAATTTGGACCAGATATATATATTTAGTTCTATTGAAATAATGATCATTGCTGGAGCCTTAGAGATTAATAATTACTGTTTGTGTGCAGTCCAGATCTTCCCCTTGATCCCCATTTCTCTCTCTCACTCTTACACATTAACTTTAAATCATTGGAAGAAATGCTAAAAAGTAAGGTCTAGTTCTTCAAGCCCATCCAATTTACATCTTTGAACACAAGTAGAGTTAGCTAGCCTTCAATTAATACCTAACAGGCCTATGTCCTGCTACACAGCTCATGCATGTTACTTTTTGTAATCAGTGGGAGTTTGCTACTCAGATAGCAGCCAAGATATGGTCCTAATTCCTTTAAAAGGTGCTTTTGTTTGTTGCATAGCAATTTCTGTCAAACTCTTTTTATGGCCTCTTAATATCAATGATGTCGAACCTTTAAAACTTTCTGGGGGGCGGGAGAGTAAATTTACAACTGGACAAAATCAGACTTGTTAAGTAAAAAAGGAATATTTAATAATGTTGATCATTTGTTGAGGAGGACAGTATCCTTTGTTACTATACAGAAGAAAAAAGATACCTAATCACTGCCCCAAGAAGTTAACACTCGAAATGATCAAACAAGACAGAACATATAGAATACACAGCAAGTAATTAAATGGTGTAAGTATTGCACCAGGATACAGAGAGTAGGGCATTTTTTAAAAATAACACTTGTGTGAGGAGAACAAAGAACAGTAGGCTTATGGACTAAGTTTGTTTTGAGTAAGAATGTGCAGGAAACACGGGTAAAACCATGATATGTTGGGCCCAGAAGATATTTCTAGGCAGAGGGAGCTCCATGAAAGAATGATGAAAACAAGAGTGGGAGAAGTTTGTCCAGAGGCCAGAAAGCTCCATGGTTTGGACAAAGTGGACTGGGAATAATAGGAGATGTAGGCAAGACTGAGATGAGTAAAGAGTCCAGTAAAAAGAGAAGTTACTTAAAACTCTCTTCCTTTAACCAAAATGTTCTCCTGATCCCTGAAGGGTCAGCCACGTCACCAAATCAATATTGGTTTGGATCTTACCCAAAATAGCATGCTGCCAGCCAATCCTTTGTTTCTTTTCTTTAGTTTAAATACTAAACAAGAAGGGAGGTGTTAAATGATCAAAGCAATCAGATACATACAAATGACTTCAAGATACATATATATCAGATTCTCAGCAGTATTGTGGGTTTGCAGGCTTATACAGTTACTCTGGAGTACATCCAGTACCTTGATGGGTCTCAGTTCTGTTTCATAGCTTCAGTTATAGAGGAGTTGATCCAGAAGTAAGAAGCAGAAATGACTGATGAGTGACAAAATAGAGATGGTGAAACTGCATTTTTACAGTCTCTGCCATGTGGCTTGTACATCCTGTGTTTCAAACACAAGCTAGCTCATAGCACATGGGCAGGGAAAAACTCAAGTCCCTACATGTCCTGATGACTCATAGGTGTAGCCCTTGGCTTCTCTCCCTGGGCTCATTGTATAACTGATGGCCCTTGATGAGTCATCAAGCAGGCTGAACAGTGTTGATGCTAATCTGCCTTGGTGGGGAGAGTCACAGCGCAAGTTTTTGGATACACATGTATCTCACATATCCATACATTACAATGTAAAGATGATACAGACAATATTATCATACTTAGCAAATCACAAGCTCTCCAGTGGTACCTTACATGGCATATTTTGCAAGAATCATTGGGATTTTGTTATATTGGTATTAATAGTATTATGGGTGACTATTTTATATTCCTGACAGCATCACAGGGCATCCTTGCAGGCGGTGCAGGTTTGAAAGCTGAGTAGATGGGGGTAGTTCACAACTCTTTGGGTTTCTTTTATGCTATCTACAAACTCAGGCAGGCCTCAGTTATATTTAGGTCATACTTTTAAGATTGTCCTTGTATCCATGAGTTCTGGAAACCTGTTTGTTTTTAAGAGAAAGCTGAAGTTCTGGTTCAGGTCATGAAACTATAGTGCTTTGCCTTAACCTTAACCTTAGCTCTGCATTGTAGGTATGTATTTTCCATTTGATGAATTTTCATATAGAAATAAGGGCCTGTAGTTGGTCATGTACTGCAAAAGCTCTTTAGCTGTTAATTTTAGGTTGATTTTTTTCCTCTGTTCACTTATCTGTTAGATTTAGGGGTTTATCAATGAAGTGCTGTTTCTGTAGCTCTGAAGTTCTAATTAATTGTCAAAGCTCTAGTGATGAGGTCCACTCTATTTCAGAACATAAAAATCAACTGTTTGTTACCTGTAATGTCATGGCTTGTTTCCTTGGACAGTAATTGATGTCAATTGCAGATGATGTCCATGAACTTGGAATTGTGTTGTTTACTTGCTAGGGACCTTGAGTGTATGATCTTCTAATTCAGTCACAGCAGTATAGATTACATGTGTAGTGCAACTATTGTCAAGGGACATAAATTACAGCAATTAAAATTAGCTACAGGAGAGAGAATGATGCATTATTAATTGCTATGGTCATTAAAGGGCTGCAAAGAACCTAAAAGAAATACAACGTCAATATTCAAGCACTAGAAGTGACTGTGTGTGTGTGTGCGTGCGTGCGTGCGTGCGCGCAAAGACCAGTGATTGTATTTGAAGCCTGAGGTCATTAAGACATGGGCAATTATACAGAGCTTTATGACTCTGTCAGTGGAGTGAAACTCATTCCAACATAGTAACAATATGTTGAAATGGAAATTTTCTTATTTTTCAAGAACAATTATTTTCAGATGCCTACTCCCAGGACATGAATAGGATAATTTATTTCCTCCTAAAGAACGTGCAGAATTTTTATCTAAAGAAGTCTTAAAAAAACCCCAAAAACCAACAATCACCAAGAAATAACCTACACCCACACACCCTACGAACAATTTGAGTAATTTAAGCAGAAAATGAACATTTCATAGAGTAAATTTTACAAAGTTTGCATTAAACTGTAGCCTGTATAAACAAGTATAAACCTTGCCATATCGAAAAATGAAGATTTAATTAAGAGTCTCTTTATGCTAGAAAAACAAACTCTTGCCAGTGTCATGCTGAGAAGTGACAATTTGAACCATAAGAGTCCTGTGGTAATGTGGCTGTATATCACCTACTTAATTATTCATAAACATCCTTGAGTGAATTTCAGTGCTTCACTTATTACAAGCAAATTCTTTTTATTCCAGATACCACTTGTCTTCATTCATGGTGCCAGAAATGTAGATAAAACACTGAAAAGGAAAAGTCTTTCCTCAGAGAGAAGCTTTATAATTGATTTACAAAGCAAAATAAACTGTAAATGCCAAAGGTATTAGGGCATGGACATGTAAATTTTTTTTGTGTGGAAACATAATGGAAGAATATACATATGCTAGTACTGATTATGAATTAAAATTCCTAAGTAGTTCTTTCCTTTTTCTCAGTTCTAGGTGTCACAAAGAGGATTTTTTTTTCAGTGCTTACAAATACTTTTGCCATTGTAGTTTCCAAGAATTTAGATTTCCAATTCATCTCATTCTCTCTCTGACCTCCACCCCGGGTAATTTAAACACTATGTGATTAGCTCTGCTGTGCAGTTGCCAAGGTGAATGGTGTCTGTTGCATCAAAGAAGCTGAATAGTGTCAGAGTTCAATTACTGTGTTTTTCATTAAGAAGGCCTTTTACCGCCAAAAGGGTCTCTTCTCCTAGTTGTTGTTTTCGCAGGGGGAGGAAGAGGGAAACAAATGTGCCAAATTCCGGATCAACATGCAATTGCCCTAAAAAATGGCCATATATATATAAATACTGAAAAAGCAGCATAATGTGCTTCCATGTTTTAGCTAGAAGCAGCCACCCACATGCTAGTCCTTCTGTAAGTAAATCAGGGTTATAATCTATATGCCTATGTTTGGCTTTTACGTATCTGTTCACTTAGCTAAACCTCTTGGACAAGCAACTGCCCTTCTGGGAAAATTCACTTAAATGAAAACAAAAAATATCTACCCCCATACCGTACCCCCATTTATACTTGGAAGAACTAAGGCAAAAGTCTGTTGCATAAGATGACCATTCTCCTGTTAGCTCTAAGGTTCCCTATCCTCTCTCTCAGTGGGAGAACAGTCCTAATCTTGTTGAAAGGCAATGAGCAACACTGAAGGTCAATTCACAAAGGAGATATGTCCCCATCATCTCTCAGAGGTATTACACTCTGGTCCTTTTATCTCAGATTCTCTGGGTTACAATGTAAAATTAAATCAAGCACTTAAAAGACGAAAGGAAAGGTTTTGCCATCGTTTTTCAGAGCAGTCCAGGTGAGCTGGCTGCACTGACATTTGCTGCTTTTAGTAGTGTGAACTCTGAACATTTTGTGTTCACTTAGTCAACTTATTAAATGTAATAGCAAGGTAACTGCGTTCTGTTATTGCAGCACCTCATGACTTGTGATTTGCAACAAAAATCAAAGAATATCACTACACAGCAACAGAAGAGCAGCTATCATAAAGAAAATGGTTCTGCTACTTTTCCAAAGTTGCCTCCTCTTCTTCTGAGAAGATTCAAAATCATTTAGAACATGAATGTGGGGTTCTGAAATATGGAATTGTAACAGTATAGCCAAACAATTTTTCTTCTTAAATTTAAATCTGTAAAATTCAGGAATTAACAACTGTCTTGCCAGAAACATCCGTTTTTGAAAATTAGGAAAAAATCATGAGTAAATAGTGAATAATTCTGGATGCTTGTGCCTCACCTACAACTCAGTACAAGAATATCCATGTGGCAGAGTTGTTTACAGCAATGGAACTCATACTCCCCACAGTTACTATGCTGGAGCAAGTTGCAGCAGCACTGTCGGTTGGAATAGCCAGACTCACTCCGAGTGAGCCACGTTAAGGGGCTGATCACACCAGGGTTATAAGGAGATGCAGGACTTCTGAGATGCCTGTCAGAACCAATGTCAGTTTGCACTCAACATGCTCCATTCATTCCCTCATAGCAACTAGGTTCTGACTTGATTGCACATGTGCTCTCCACAGAGTGACTGAGCATGGTCCATTCCAGGGCGACAGGGTTTGAGCAGGACTTCCCTGCAGTTGGTTCCCTCACTGTTGGGCCCCACTGTGGAGTCAAGCACCAGAGCTGTGCTTTCAATACTTCTCTCTCCCCTGTGCTCTCAATACTTCTCCCAGGCAGCGTGGAGGAGGAAGCAGCTTGACTGAAATGCAGAGGGGCGAGAAGTGTGTGTGTGTGGGAAGAATAGAAGTAGAGTGGGAGAGAAGGGGAATGGGGGGCGGGGCGCAGCATATGGAAGGGAGACGAATAGTATGTGATTGTATAATTAGAGACTGTATCATAATGCATATGCACAAGGAGTCTGAATTAAGATTAAATAGGCATTTTAATTCTAGCACTTCCTAACTTCTGGCTTTACAGCCTCTAATGTAGGGTTGATGTTTAAATGTAATTACTTAGCTAATCTTGATGTTTATGGCAGAGGTAAATAAAATGACAATGCTCTTTCCCAAAGAAACTCGCAATCTAGTCCATCACAGTGTGAGTGACTGATGACAGAAAGAGGAAAATGTAGGGACAAGAGTCCAAGACTTTGAAAAGTGACTAGTGATTTTGGGTGCCACAATTTTTGTGCACACAACTTCAGGTGCCTTTTAAAGGAAGTCTGACTTTAAGGAAGTGTTGAGCACCCACTTTCTGAAATGGAGCTCTTCTCTACACACCCTGTATACATCTAAAGATTTATGTCATTACTTATTTCCCCTTCTTGCATGTCAGTCATTTATAACATATCTTCATTTAATTATGTAGCTTTATTGTTCCCCAATAACATCCCCACCCTTCATCTTGAAATTGTTTCATTTGCTTTTTTTTTTTTTTTGGTTTGCCTTTCCTGCATTCCTAGAGCCAATTTTTCAGTTACTCTGTGGCTGACACACCTTCAGTTACTCACTCCAATCTCAATAATTTGCTGTTGAGTTCTGCCAAAATATCTTATTTTAATCTCCTGTTGGAGATATCAGAGTGGGCTCTGGCAGATGACATGAATTTCCTCCTGCAGATTAAATCTAGAATAAACAGCCATTGACAGGTAATTTGTGTAGACTAGAACACCTGACTGAAACATTATGGGTAAAAACTGGTGACTCACACTTTCCCTCCCTAACAGGAGGTAATTTTTTTCAGTTTCAAGAATAGATTTTTCTATACCCTGAAATATCCAGTGATTAATGGGTTATTTTTCCTGTTTATTTTGGCAGTTGAAAATAAGACCTGAGGGGGAGTTGATGTACTGAACAATAAGATGTGTTATGATTGAAACTATCCAGCAGCATTGCATAGCAAAGCCTGTGCTGCTGAATTGTAGTTGATGTATGTCCATAGCTCTTGTTCAGTTTGTATGTAAAATACGTTGAGTTGAAGAAAAGTTACTGGATCTGATTATCCACTGAATCATAGCAGTTTTACACTAGTGTGTTGCTTTTGTCAGTGAAGTCACCCCATTGTAGAACTAGTGTAACATAGTGGGGTATTAGGTCCATTGCCTGTCTCCCTTTTTATAAGCTGAATACAAAAATAGTTAATTGGGCTTGGTAATAAGAACTCTGGAAAAAATTTGTAACTAGGAAGGCCCTAGATAGAGAAGATGTTGAGAAGGACTGATATAATTGTACTTCAGAGGTAGGAGTGGTGTGTCGGATGAGGCTGTGGAGGTAGGGTGTGAAAGTATTTTTTGGAACTTGGGGGTGAAGTCTACTTACATAATGTAGAGCAGTGTTTCATTGTAATAGGCCGTAGACATAATGGGCAGATCCTTAATTGATGTGAACTTTCATAGTTCCATTGAAGTCCCGTCAGTGGTCCTATGTCAGTTCACACCAGATGAGAATCTACCTCATGAGATTGAAGGAGAGATCTCAAGCTCTAGGTTTCCTTAATATTTGGAAATTGTCCTTCATTTCATGGCAAGAAAACAATCCATCAAAGGAGCAATAGTAGAGAGAATACTTAGCCTTAATGTATCAGTTCACATCTTCAATTGCGGTACAAGCAATTCAGTAGGCGGTGATTATTGTCCTCATTTTGCAGATGGAGAAGCTGAGATAGACAGGACAGTGGTCTGGTTTTTCAGAGATGCAGTGTTACCTGCAACTTGAGTTCAGTGCTGAGCACACCTGAAATTCAGGCCATAAATATACCCAAGATTATAGAAGGAATTGGTATTAGTGCAAGACGAGAGTTCAAAACTTCTGACTCCCAGTCTGTAGATCTTTCTTGCTAAAATAAAAATAGGTCCTTTAATCATTATGTTCTTAATTATTTTTTAATCCCTCAAAGTGCTAGGAGCACAGAAATGTGCTATTTTGCTCACTGTTGTTGTGGTCTTTTTTTCTTCTATTATTTTATGCACTGTTACTGTGCTCACAGCGGTACCATGCCAATGAAAATTTAAAAATAAGCTGGCCAGAGAATGTTCTTATTTCCTTTTTAATAGTAAGAAATATCAAGAGCTCCTTCTTTTGAGCTCAGGTAATTTGAAAACTGCAGCTAAAAGAAGAGTGTGAGTGCCACTATGTGCAATAAGGATGGGCTAACTGCTGTCCTAAGTAATGAGACTATGAAGTGACCCAGAGAAAAGTGCTGGCAATGATTAATTCTCGGTTGGTGTGAATGACCTTGTTTAACTTTGTTCAAGAGCTTGTCAGGGTTGCAGTCAGGTGGCTCATTAAAGCCAAGATCTATCAATAAGAAAGTAATTTAAAGATGCTTGTTTGATGCTATTGTTCCTTACTGACCTGGTCTATATTGCGATTAGTTGGATGACTATGGTGTTAAGGATTGTATGATAAAAATGTGTCCAGTGGGATCAAACTTGATATGGGTATCTGAGACCATGGGATCATCTGTGGGGCTGTTTTTATAATAGATGAAGCCACTGCAGGTGAGATGGGCTGCACAGGAACTAAAAGGTAACTATTGTACTTGCAGAACCAGTGCTGTGCACACAGATTACTCTTACTGGGTGGGAAGAGATGAGCAGGATTTAGGATACCGAAGCCTACTGAGTGAACTCACTCATTGCACCATAATTACAGACAAACCCTGTGCTACATTCCTTTGTGGTATAATCCACTGAAGAATCATGTAATAGCCAGATATCTCATTTTGTTCCTGTGCCTGGGATGGTTCAGTGGATCCACAATGGGCTACAGAACTTCTTTGGTAACTGGTTCAAGAACCGCAGGAGTGGGCTTTGTGAATGTTGTCTATAAGGCACACCTGCCTGACTTCTAGCTTTTGATCTGTTTCTCTGTTGCTGCCTAGAACATACAGTGTAACACTTGTGAAACCTGGCATTACATAGGCTAGATCTGACAAGGTGCCACTTTCTGTCAGTTACCTTGGTTTAGTCCCTGAAAGACAACAGAATAGTGCTGGTCTAACTCAGGGTAACAGCAGTTAAGCAATAAGAAGGCAAAGGTTATGAGGCTAGCAAAGAGGGGTGTAGTGAGGATTCTAGGAAAGAATTACATGAACAAGTTGGGTCCCTTTTTGAATTTTGAAATCAGCAAATGTCTTTTTTTTGCCTTTCAAAAATAAGAACTTGTTTAACTGCTTAAAAAAAAAGGGGGGGGGTGACATATTTAGCTCTTAGTGGATATATTTTCACTTTCCCATCTGTGATGTATGAAGTGATATATAATCAGTATTGATGTGTAAAGCATTGATTTGTGGTTGAATGTGTGGCATGAAGATTTATGGAAGAATACTTTGCCGGGTGTCATGGCAGAAGTTACGGGAAAGTTATGATTTAAGGGTTTTTTGTTTTTTGGTTTTTTTTCCCCTGTATTTTTGGACCCAAGAACAAAGGCCAGAATTGTTTGCTTTTTATCTGCCTTATTAGGTTATAAGAAACAAGCCCACTTATCAAAACACTAAAATGTGTGCTGCCTTATTTACAGAGATTTTGCTATTGAAATGCTACAATTAAACCCTTTATTTTGGGTGAAAATTAATTATAGACAAACAAGTCTGAATTAAATTGTCTAACACTGTTGGCAAAAAATGCCTTCCATTTTTCTTGTTGAAGTTTGAATTTGTAAAACTCCCTCCGTCAACTCAGTCTCATTTTCCCAGAAACATTTGTTGTTAAGCTGAGCACTGCTTCATATATTACAGTCTCCCAGGAGTATCCACTTTAATTTTCAGTTTATTATAATTTGCTTTCTTTGTTGACTTTTCATTTCATCATAACTAGGTACATCATCTGGCTGCTATTTCCTGAGGTCTGCAGCCCCCCTGCCCTGGGCATGTCACTTTTGATTAAGCCATTATAAAGCCCTTTACCCCCCTTCTAAAGGGTAAAAGTAAAAAATCAATAATGTGCCAGTCCTCCCCAAGTGCAGTAGCAGTCAGAGGTAAATGAATGATTAAACATGATGAATAACAGTGTAATGGAAGACGCAAAGTAGGGAAAAGTGCTCACTTTAGCCTAAACTCTGAGATTTATTGCTGAGTACTACAAATAATGGAATCATCAATCTTCCAAGGACTAAAAAAGGCATCCACTGCAGCAAGCTTAAAAAGCAGTGAAAGAAATCTTATCTCATCCTCACTTGTGGTCCAGTTGCTCTGCAATGTTGCACTATCCACTGCATAAGTATCCAGTGTGTAAACTTTGTAGTGTAAATAGAATGCTGTTTATGCTATTTGCCTAGATAGTAATATCTTGGTAAGGTGATTTCTAGCTGTAAACGGGCTTTTTTCTGTATTTTTTCTTAAACATTTGTGTACATCAATTTAGCTTGCACGCTGCTGCTTTAAGTTCATTAGTTTTTTGACAGCAATAAGCCCAGTGCTGCTGTTTTGAATACACCACCTAACTTATATGAATATTTTTAGCAAAACCACAGACTGAAAAAAATACCAATGATCTGTAGACTCTTGTTCTTCACGCTTGCTCTATGGCTGATTTAAGGTGCCATGGTGCAGTATGCCAGCTGCAGGATGACAGCAGGGGTTCACAATAGGTACAGTAAAATGGCATAAGAAAAAATTTAGTGTTGCCACAGTCCAGTTTTTATTTTCAAACTCTAGGGGTTTTAATGCACACAGTCTGATTTTTTGTTCTCACTTTTGCTGGTGTAATTCTGTTACTTCATTGAATTCAGAAGTGTCACACCAGTGTAAGTGAGGAGAGAATTGGAGCTGAATTTTGATCTGAGTTACATTTCCCTAAATTCAGAATTCCATGTAAGACTTCAAAGGATTTGCTCTGATTTTAGCCTGCGGTAGTTCAGATCATAATCTCTCTGAAATTTGTTTAAAACTAAATTGCTAGAAGTCTATTCTTATGCACATCTTGTATGGATATTGTTCATGGGAGAATACTATTAATAAAAATATTTCCATTCAAATATTAAGTGTTTATTAGGAATAGAAAAAGTTATCAATGAAAATGTATAAAGGACATGGAGATATGCGAAAGGTATGAGTGATACCAAATGGCAAATATAGAGTAGTTATATAACATTAGGCAGAGATAGGGTAGTATATATATTGTACATGCCAAAGCAGAGAAGAAATCGAAGATTGCACAGAAAGTAGAGACACGACATTTTTCAAGGATGTAAGGTGTAGAAGAACATTTTAAAAGTTAGCAGAGCCTCTAAGAGATAGTGGGAGTAAATTAATGATTGAAGTACTACACATTGCTGAACATCTAAATTAATTCTCTGCTTGATTGTTCATGAGGGAGGATGGAAGACTGTTACCATAGACAGAAATACGTTTTCTAAAATACAAAAAAGAAAATACTGGTGTGAGGGGAAATGGAGAGCCCATCAGTTCCGAGACTGCCTCTTTGCTTCTACATTGCCTCACACAATGGAGCCCAGATCTGTAGATGCTATAATACAAATAATCACAAAGTTCTGCTGATATCAGCTACATTAAAGTTTCTCCAGGATGGTTGATAGGAGTCCTACAACCAAGAAACCCATAGAAAAGTGGGTACTAGTCCTAGCGGTGTTCTTTAGGCTGACACATTGTCTCCCCATCTGAGTACCATCCAGTGTCAAGTAGTCAGAGTGGCAGATTAGACAAGCCTGTGGCTGGCTCTTGTCGTCATCATCATACCTACAAAAGACAGGGTTTTGAGTTGGCCCTCTATCTATGCAAGACCCACACTACCGCTGTCATGAGGAAAAGGTTATTCTTAGTTCCAGAAACATCTCTGTTCAAATTAAGTTCTTTCCACAAATCCTGGGAAGTAGTTCTCACATCATTTTGTTCTAATCTCTGCTGGAAACTTGTGGTGTAACTGAGGCATTCCTAGCACTCCAAAGATACATCCTAAGAATATGGAGTGCACATGCCAACTGTACCCTGTTCATCTCGTTCCATTTAAAATGCCAGGGCCTCAGAATTGCTGCAGGCAAGAAATTAAAATCCTGCACCATTTGGCATGCTAGATATCTGAAAAAACTTCTTGAGGAATAGGAATCAAGGCTTCCTCCACAAGATCTCTAATGGTGTTGTAGGGAAAAGTGTACGAGCGTCATCTGAGGAAGATGAGGCATCCTTTTGATTGGAAGATTCTAATAAGTTGGTTCCCACATAACTTCTTAAATTACAAAGCTCCTGCTTTATATTGGGGGGAACTTCCATTTTCTGCATATTATTCTATTATAATAATTAAAACTCTGCTTCTCCTCCTCTCCATAGTTCTGCACTTCACTGCTTGCTACTTCCCATTAGTGATAAATGAGGGGAGAAGCTGTGCAGCAGAATGAGAAATTTCTTATCTAATAATTTTCTTTCTGTTAGCAGCTTCTCTCCTCCTTCAACCCATCCTAATAGTCTGGTAGATGACCAGAATACCATTTGTAACAACTTGAAATGTTTCTCCAAAGGGGAAGTTTAGACATATAATTGCCTTCAGATTAATATATTATATCAAGTTGTGTTAATGCTAATAACTGGTGTTTCTACTGCTTTAAAAGAACTCTTCTGGTGACCTGAGCTGAAAGTCAGGACTCGGTCCAGCAACCTTCTCCAAGTTCCTCAGGAGCATTATCCATTAATGATGAATGAGGAGAGAAACTGCTAAGAGAAAAATTATGATATCTGTCCCATTCTCCCTAGCTGATTCTGATATTATCATCTACATAAAGGCTCTTGAAGTTATGATTGATTCAGGCCTTACTTTCACATCCGTGTCTATAAGTGAAATCAACATTTATTACCTGATAAACAGTAGCAAAATTCAACATCATCTCTTCAATAGATTACTGCAATATTTTATTTATTGGAAATCCCAACATGTGACAGGAATCTTGCTACAGATATACTCATTACCAGCCGAATTTTATTTCAGTCTGTTTTTATGCAGATTTACAAAGCCCTTCATATACAGGAACTGAGTTACTTCTTCCTCTGTGGTTACCAATATGTCTCCTTGTGTCTTTGCTGTTATCTCTCTGAGTGACTGCTGCAGTAGTTTGTAGAATTTAATTGATTTCGTTCAGTTCTGACTTCAGGTGTATAAACCACTTCAGAATAGATGTTGTTTCAGAATTCTTTCATGATTACAGCACCTCTGCACAAATGCAAAGCCCATCAATCCTGAGATGAATGTCATCTCACCACCAAGGACTTGAAAAACATGGTCATGCATCTTCATGATCACTTATTTGTCAATATTCTTGTGTGCCAACACCAATGGATTTTACCAGATGCTCACCAGGATGCCTCTGTATATGAGGGCAAGCTCGGTTCCTAGACATTTTAGTTATGGATACATAGTGGCTTATTAAGTTAGCTTGATGGATTCATTATTCTTTCCACAGAAATACAAACAAAAAGAGTTAGCTGTTCAGATCCTTTGAGCATTATTTAGTGAGTGCTTAATTCATGTTAAGTTACTTTAAGTGAGCTTCTGAGGGCTTAAATAATTAAGGAAAATCATTTTAATGCACACCTATTGACATTCTAGCTACAACCAAATGACTTAAAATAAATAAATCATTAAAACTGTCTGATATTTCACAGCACTGTGTGTATTGACAAACATGGTGCAAATCAATTCAATTAGGGTAGCAATAAAGTGTTGGGTTTGACAGCTATGTGCAGAAATGCAACCCTAGCACATTGTAGAATCTTCTGAAATAAAATATCAATACGTTTCAAAGACCATTTGCTATGACTCCCAGCTCACAGGTGTATCCATTTATGGCTGTTTTTACAGTATTCTATTCTCCTGATGATGTATATTTCAATAGCGCCAAAGAAGCCCAACTGTGAATGGGGTTCCATGATGCTAAGTGCTGTACAAACACACAGAAAGACGTGGTTCCTCCCATGGTCTACTTTATGATAAAAGATAAGCATAGGGCTCATGTCAGAACAGTGAAGGCTGAATTTTAGTTAGTTTTGTTAGTACTTATACCCAATAAAGCTTCTAATTAGGTATTTGTTCTGAAGCTAACCAAAATTTTTAAGCGAACAGTGCCTCTAATGACAGATGCACCAAGGAAGGAAGGGAAACTGAATAAATATGTAAAAAGGATTTGCTACATAAGCCTGAGAATGGAAAATAGTCCTTCATCTAGGGCTTCAGAGTTCCCTCTAAAGGCCAATACATACACACACTGTTATGCTTGTGCACAGCAGGATGGTTTATATGAATATAAACAGATTAGTATGTTCTCTGTAAAATAACTGGCATATGTTTGCTATACAAATCTCTGGGGTCCTGATAAATATGCAGTATCAGGCTCAATTCTTAAAGAAACATTGGCATTTATTCAGTGCCTTTTTAAAAATGTCGTCTTCTTTAAGCTGACTTAAAAAAAATCTCTTGAGGGTTTGTTTTTGTTTAAACTTGTTTCTCTCCCACTCACTATTCTATGGCTTGTGCCTCTTATCCTTGACTCTATTTATTTATTTATTTTATAAATTAACAATTTTACTAAAGGTTTCAGTTGTTCTCTAGCTGGAATTTTCCAAGTTAGAGTTTTACAGAACATCTTGCATATAAACTTCATCTCATTTATTGAGCTTGTCAGGGCATATTTCCGTTGAAAGTTCTAAAAGGGCTTGCAGATGCCATATTTCTCCTTCAGACAGTGCAGCAATGTGATGACATCTGTTCCTGGAGAGGTTCATGGGCAAGCCATGGCTCACTTTTTGTAGATTCCAAGTTCTTCTCTTTCACAAGAGGTGAACAAGGTAGTGAAATGTTTTTTTAAACTTACGAGTCCAGTCACAAACCATATATGCTTTTATGTCATGCTGCTTCTAAAGTAGAACAGCTTTACACTCCATACTCACATTCATCCATCCAGCTGCTTATGGCTCCATGTGATGTTCCAGAATAGAACAAACAACCTGGGGCTCCAAAAACACTATGCTCTACCCTGTGACCTAAATGAGCAGCTGCACTAAATGAGACAGCAGACAGAATTGATACACATGTGCAGTAGAGATTCTCACTTGGGATTGTGGCAAAAATGCTGCAGATGCCTCACATCTAATCCAGGCGCTAATCTTCATTGGTAATAGGGGCAGTAACATCCCACTTATCAAATAGAACCCAGTCATCCTGGACATCATTTAAAAAAATAGAATAACTCTAGATTATCACCTTGCTCAGCTGAATATCTACCGGGTCCTTATTTGGGTAAACTCCCATTGAATCCAGTTTGTAAACTGAATATAAACTGAGATAGTACTGAGATTTTTGACTTGTAGAAACATGGCTATTTTTAATTTTGGTCTTTCTAAATCTGTGCTTAAAGGGACTGCTAAACTGTAACGTGCCATTGCTGTTAATGTTAGTGTGGCTTTCTTCTTTATACCTATCTAATGGCTACCATTCTGCAACAGCAGATGTTTAGATGAGCAGATTCCTGTCTGCAGTCAATCTTTATATCTGATTTTGATCCTACAGTGCTTAGAATAAAATACTAATTATAGCCTTAGTACTTGCAATCTGTTATGTGCTAAAAATATGTTGTCTTACATTCTGTCATCCACAGGTGCTACTTGGTTTGGAAAATAAATGGTGGGTTTTTATAAAGCCATAGTGTGAGTTACAGAAAAGGTTTGAAAGTGCTGGGTTGTGAGAAATAATCGCTACTAATAAAAAGGCTTGGTATTCAGTAATTATTTATGTAATCAATAAAAATATTTTATACTAAATAATGGTGTGAAAAAAAAAGTATGGTTTAATGGTTAGCGATTGTTTAAAGTGATGTACAACAGGCATACTTATTAGATCAGTGGCAATCAACCATTCAGAACCTGAGCTAGCAGCTTCCTAAGATGCTGCAGTTTAAATCAAAGCCCTACTGGGATGCAGAACAGGAGCTAAATAAACTTGGTCTGTGAGTATATGGAAGGGTCATGATGTTTTTACATGGAAACTCTCCGAGCAAGCTGAATTAAACTCAGGCATTTGCAGAACTCTACTGTAGCGTACAGTGTATGTAGGAGAACGATAAGGGGACTGAAGGGAAGAAAAGAACGGAGAGGAAATATGAAGGTACATAACCAGGATACAAATGAATCCCTGGCGTCAGCGTATTGTGATGTGGGTATTGCCTTCTGACTGGCAAGGGCAGCAAGATGAAGCTGAGTAGATCTGGCATCTGCACTGCAAACCAGGGATCCCGAAGTTTGATGTGCTGTGAACTTTTCTTGACTTGCCAGAAGACTAGAGCAGATACGTTGGAAAGACATTGTGATGTACTCACTTTTGCATCCACATCTGCAACAAATACGTCAGCACACTGGCTTTTCTGGCAGTGGATCTCCACCCAAGCTGGGATTTTAAGCATTACAACCAGACTGTTCCTGTTGCAGTTCTTACACCACCCGCATCACCATATTAGCTGAGCACCTTCCAGTAGTGTGGGTAAGGAATGTAACTAACATCTATTATATGTAGCTCATTCTTCCTGTCATCCACATGCCAAGTACGGAATTGTTTGCACGGTGTAATGGTTTGTTTTGGTAGGATTTTGTTGTAAGGTGGCTGTTTTAATGTACATGCTGCTCTGTGTTTTGTTAGAGAAGGCAAGGTCAATGAAGCGCATCTTGCACTTTGAGCAGAAGATTGTGAGATTTGTGATGGGTTGATACAGTGAGAAGTGCTGTCTGGAGAAATATGCACTGGATGCAGTCTGGGACAGAGTCAGGAACTCTTGGACCTGGTCGTCCATTCCCCTGCACCTCATGTAATTATTTACACCACTATATAGCCAATGTAAAATGCTGCTACTCTGATTTTTACACTCTGATTTTATGCTGACTTTTCACTGGGGTAAACAACTACTCAAGGTGCAAAGCAAGTTCTCTTGCCACCTGCAGGCTCTGATTTCATTTGTGTCTGATTCCCCATCTGTACAGTAGGGATTATAGTAACTTGCCTTCAACCCACAGGTGTCCCAAGGATGGATTGTTAAGGTTTGTAAAGTAATTTGAGCTTGAACAGCACTATGCACATTATAATTTTGGAGACAAAAGCTAAAATTGTCAAACCTGGGAACTCAGTCCATATTTAGGCACTTGAACAACAGGTTTGGATGGGGGAGCCTAACTTACTCAGGTTTGAAAATTTTGGCCCAACGGGTTTTTTCTCCCCCTTTTTTGTCATCAGTGATAATGATTAGTAAAACTAGGTTCTGTGAAGTTTTTTAACTTCTCAGCTAGGACAATGTTTCTTTAATGACTTTGGGAGCTTGGTGGCCTCTATTTTAGGTGCCAGCACTGCTATTTCAGTGGGGTCATACCAGGTAAGTGCGGCAGCACTGGTTAAAGTGCGTCTTACATCACGTACCTGGTATGTTAAGCAACACTGGTTGTGAGGGAAAGCACAGTAATAAAGGCAAATATGAATCAGGATGTCATTTTAATATGCTATCCATTTTTTCCTTAAGCTCAGGTTAAAAATATTTGAGTTTATTCTCAATTCCATATTTGTCCAGTGAACTTTTCCCCTTAGCAGAGAACTTGGGGTCCAGATAATGTGACCTCTCTCTCTTCCTTCCTGCTTCTCTCACATATGTTGATGCCACTTTGATTGGCTAAGTTCCAAGGGTTTGGGAACATACAAAAGGAATCTATGCCTGACAGGAAGATTGGTTTGCCTTTAGTTTCCTAGGCTGCATTTCTTGCCTGTGCAAGAATGGCTCTCCTTCTGCCCTTCTTGAAATGCTCCTTTCTCTCCAAATTGGCCTTCTCTTGCATCTGCCTCTCCTAATAGGCTGCAAACCAGCAGAAGGAATGGGGCAAAGATCAGTTAAGCTGCGTTAGTGCAGCATAAAGGAGACAAATACTCACCCCTTGCTTTATGGGGGCACAGTGAGTTCTTGATCTGAAATATTCTAAATCAATTGACCTACCATGCATGCTACAAGGCTCATCTTAAGGAAGCTTTTGGAGAAGATGTTTGTGGGTTGAAACTTAGTGAAGGGTGGGGATTTTCCTTTGTATTCTTGTCTGGTCCTGCTTCTATTGAAGGCTATGGGAGAACTTCCACTGATTTCAAAAGTGCAGGATCAGACTCCTTGTTACTGTTATATTTTGTGGGTTTCCTGCTAGTTCTCTTCCATTCGTATTGGTTGTATTTGTAATCAATTGTCGGAGTGCCTAGCATGAGAGAGGTGTCTCTTGTGGTCTTATAACTCTGACGTAATATTTAAAACTCTTAAATAAATACTCAGCACACTTCAAGCAGGAAGATGTCCTCTATAAGCAACAGCAAGGTACCTTCCTTTACTTCACCCAGCTTTCCCAAAATTATAGTTAATTTAATAAGCCATTGACCTTTACATTCATGGTAAGACTGTTCCCATGTGTATAATTAAGCCAAAGTAGATAAAGAGAAATATTAATAAAGCTTTAGAAATCAAAGGTGTTGGATAGTACTTCTAGGCTTTTGAGGATGCATCACAGTTGCTTTATCAAGCTATTAAAAGTCAGCATTTGCCATATACCCACAATGTTGTCCAACTTAGTGAAAATCATAGCCTTGTTGTAATCAAGGTAAGAGATATGAGGACTCTCCGTGCTTATGTCAGGTAAACTTTGTATGTGCACAATCCTGTAATATAGTATTGTTTGAATATTTTGGTTGCCTTGAAAGGCACAGGAAGATTCAAGTTTCATAAGATATAAATTCTTAATTGCATTTGAAGGATTTAAAATACTGCATGTAATTTGTCAATTATCTCAATCTTTATAACAGAAACTGCTGTGAAGCTATTTGTCATTTATTTTTAGAGCTGTAGGTCAGCAAGAGGACTTTTAATACCAACATCAATCTCATATACAGCTAATATTATACTCCTAGGAATAGTCATCCTTGCTGTAATCCTTAGACTTTATGATAATGTGTGAGGATGAGAGCAAAATACTTCAATGCTTAAATTACACAAGGAATTGCCATATAAACACAGATGAAGAATGATCTGTGAGGCTATTTTTGAATGCAATACATTTCAGGTTGTAAAACTACTGAGCCTGGTTATTCTTATCTTACTCTATTATGCCACTAAATATAACCCAGCATTTCATGAACATTGCCTGAGACCAGTGTAAGTGAAGCTTATACATTGCGCTCTATATTTTCAAGGAAGGTGGGGTGGTGTGTTGGCAAATGCAAAGATAAATGGGCTGCTCCAAGCTTACAGGTGTATGGGGGTACTCATGCAGAAAATATTTGGAGAGTTATCTAAAAATAAAATGAAAAGAAACTAGATGCCATTGGCTGAAAAATCTAACTTTAATTAGTAAGTGCTTTGCTACAGAATTTGTTTATCCTCTCCATTTACATTAATCAGACACCACTTGAAGTGGTGAAATATCTTGACTTGAAGAAAAACTTTGAGAACATGACTAGAGTGTCACCAATGTAGTGATATCTGCCTTAGTCTGCAAGCAGCCTAGAACAGTAAGTTCTAGAAGTGTTAACTTGAGATTCTTAGAGTAGTTATGTCTACACTGCAGCTAGGGGGTCTGATTCCCAGATTTGTGTTAGCTCAGCTAGCACACTAAAAACAGCTGTGTGGACATTGCAGCGGCTGTCTGACTGTGCTGTGGATTGCACTTCTCAGCTGCAGTGTAGATGCACCCTCATTAGTGTGTTAACTCCAAGACCCACTGCTCTCAGGCAAGTTCTCTTTCACCCTAACCACAACAGAGGACTCTATGTGGCAGAACTGGAAGATACGGTTGCCACCTGCCACCTACCCACCCAAACAGATAAACCCTTGCTGCTGGAGTAAATACTGGGAACACTCTTTTCCTCCCACTCTGGTTTGCCACCATTGCCTTTCCAGGGTGGTGGAAAGACCCAACAGTTGCTTCTGTTGTGAAGAAGGAGGGTGGCCTCAAGCTTCTGTCCCTGCTTCTCTGGGAGGAAAAGATGGGGGACCCTCCTACCACCACACCAAACTTTTTGTGCATGGCTTTGAATCACATTAATCTGGTTCTGTACATGGATGTTTATCCTGTTTTTGTTATGCCAGTTATTTAGACCGCTGAATATTATATGGTGCATAAACACCTGTGACCTATCACAGGATTCTTGTTAGGCAGTACTGAACCAAAAGACCTTTTCTATGGTAGGATTTGAAGGGGTGACGTTGTCATGTTAGTTAACATGCTAATAAACACAACAGTTTCTTTTAAATATGTGCTAAACTGGCTGAGTTAAAGCCTTAACTCATTCGTGGCCTCAGACTTTAAGGCCAGAAGAGATCATCATGATCATCTAGTCTGACCTCCTTCACGTTGAAGGTCACAGAATCTCCACCTGCCCACGCCTGTAATGACTCCCTAAACCCTGAGTTACTGAACTCCTTTAATCATGATTTAAAGACTTTTAAGTTACAAAGAATCCACCATTTATACAAGTTTAAACCTGCAAGTGACCCATGCCCCCTGCTGCAGAAGAAGGTGAAAACCCCCAGGGTCTCTGCCAATCTGACCTGGGGGAAAATTCCTTCCTGACCCCAAATATGGGGATCAGTTGGACCCTGAGCACATAGACAAGATCCAAAAGCCAGACACCTGGGAAAGAATTCTCTGTAATAACTCAGAGCCCTCCCCATGTGTCCCATCACCAGCCGCTGGGCGTATTGGCTACTGGCAGTTGCAGATCGTTACATGCCATTTGTAGGCAGTCTCCTCATACCATCCCCTCCATAAGTTTATCAAGCTCAGTCTTAATCAGTCAGGTTTTTTGCCCCCACTGCTTCCTGTGGAAGGCTGTTCCAGAGCTTCCCTCCTCTGGTAGTTAGAAACCTTTGTCTAATTTCAAGCCTAAACTGGATGGCCAGTCTGTATCCATTTGTTCTTGTAGCAACACTGGTGCTTAACTTAAATAACTACTCTCCCTCCCTGGGTATTTTTCCCTCTGATGTGGTTATAGAGCAGTCCTATCTCCCCTCAGCCTTTGTTTGGGTAGCCTAAACAAGCCAAGCTCTTTGAGTTTTCTCTCATAAGGTAGTTTTCCATTCCTCTGATCATCCTAGTAGCCTTTCTCTGCACCTGTTCCAGTTTGAACTCTACTTTCTTAAACACGGGAGACCAGAACTGCACGCAGTATTCCATTCTAACATCGTGTCATTAAATCCTAGCATAGACAAAGCCAAAGATTTTCAGAATTAAATTGACCACAAAGTTCAGTGATCCCAAATTTGAACTGTATTGCAGTCCAATAACGTAATGTCCTGATGTAAATGTCATTATCTTGCATTGTCATTTCAACACCCTGGCTAAGGTTTGGATTGTAAGAGAAGGTCAGCTGCATTGGGAAGTGGCTGACTATTTGCTCCCTTACATTTAGGATGGCAATCCAGAGCCACAACTCAATCTTCAGAACCTAAATTGAAGACACTTGGGTTCACTAGGCAGATCTGACCAGGGCATGTTCCAGAAGACTTACATTTGTTTTCTGAGGCATTCACACACACCTTATTCTGATACTTTAATTTTGCCTCTGAATAAGAGACGGGCTCAAACCAAAACTCTGGGTCTGAACTGAAATGAGACTGAATTAATCAAAACTTCCTGGTTCTTCAGTGGGAGGAATTGGAGCTATAGATCTGAACAATAGTGATCTTGAGATGTTGAATCCCAAATCAAAACTTTGTCATGGTTTGGGGTGTTTCGAGTTGACCTATTATAAGAAAAGTTTTGAGCTGCCCCAAGCCCAGATGGAGTTCAGATACAAGTTTTTGCTTCAGGTCCATCTCTGTTATATATGGCAGAGGAAAAAAGGAGATTTTTCAAAGGGACAAAGGGGAGTTAGCTGGGGGTGTTGGGCACCCCTTTGTGCTTTTTGAAAATCTTCTCCAGAATAAATACAATGAATATGTTTCATTAATCTCTGTGGTTTGATGTTTTCTTGTACAAGTCACTGACTGACATCTAGGTCTGTATTTTCAATACACCTTTTAGGGGAATAGTTTGTATCCATAGTTGAATTGTAGATGCAGATCTGGGTTTACATGCCATTAACTGCATATCTGAAGGTGCATATCCAAGACAAATAGCTAGAGAGGTACATGTGCTTAAACTTCTGAAGGTGCATATCTAAGGCAAATAGCTAGAGAGGTACATGTGCTCAAACTTGTGCCCATGATTCATTTTGCATCTGCAAAACTGCGCACAAGTTGCTCCTGTAAGAAGGGAAGCTGATGCTCAGCTTGCTGAAAATGTCCCCCATGAAGAACATGAGATTAGTGTAAAGAGAACCAAAGGCTTTCACTTCCATTTCAGATCATAACATAATGTGGTGTCAGTCATTCTTCATGAAGTTTTTAAAACACTGTGCTGAAAATAAATGAACTGTATAGGTGTCTAAAATCTGAAAAGAAGATAATAGGTTCATTCTTGCTTTTTATCCACATTGTTTAATTATGGGCCTAGTAAACATGGGTTTTATAGAATGCTTTACTGTATTGTGGCAAACTATTAATATCCATAAAAAATAATTTTTTACTTTCCACAGGTGTTGGCATTTGAAATATCAGTAACTTCCTTTCAACAGATGACATACTACTAAAAAATTTGAACAACTACTAACATGCAGCATTTTAAAAACAAACATTGTGGATAGGTAGTATCTGATATAATTCGTTGTGCTTCTGACTCAGTCAATGAGATTGGGATATTATTTATATATCTTTCTCTCTTTCTCTGTCTAGTCTGTGGAAACCAGGTCATTTTGTAGAAAGGAGACCCATAATGTTATGCTCAAGACTGTTGTAAAAAAATTAAAATGGCTTTAAGCATTTTTGGAGGTTTTTAAATCGTAAAACTGGGACTCGTTCTTGAATACATTCTCATTTAGAGAGAGAGAGAGAGAGAGCAAGCATCAGGGTGTTTTAGTGAAATGCATACATACTTCAACTGTTTGTTGAAACACTTTTTATTTTTGGTAAGGCATACTCGGGTAATGCTTACTTTGGATTTACCATGGTGTAAGTGGAAACAGTTTGGCCCAGCACTGTTCTTTTGTATACCTTAGATATGCAAGCCAAAAATCTGAAAATTTCAGTTTAAATTACACATTGCTACATAGCAAGAACTGTTCAGATAAAATATTCCATGTAAGATCACCACAGAAGGTTTTTTACCCTCTGTCTATTCAACTGAAAATTCTCATTCTTGAAATTTGTCTTGACCTGTTTCTGTGCAGAGATCAACCAAATGAGTCTCCATTTTCCAGCTCATGACTGTAATTTATACTGTACCATAATCACACATGTAATACTTTACAAAACAACCTTTAATCAACTCACGTAATAACAGTAGCAAACAACAATCCTAAACTCAGATTATGTAATATTTTGATAATTACACTGTGAGCTGCTTGTTAGGTTTTCTAAGCAATAACCAAAGTGAAAACATTTACAGACAAATATTCAAAAATGGATTCTGAATTTGCACCCATGATTGTTCAATAATTTGTGCCTATGGATCAGACTGAGGGCCTGCTCCAACCAAAAGTACGTACCCAACTATGTCCCCATAGCAGTGAGAAAATCTCCTTTATCCTTGAATCAGTGCCCCTAGTCGCTGTCTTAAATGATAGGAAAATAGCTAGTCCCCAACTGTCCTACCGAAGCATTAGCAAGTTTCCCAAGGATCCTTACTGTAATCAAATATGGAGGTAATAAAGGTGCAAGGAAGAGTCGAGCTAGTGGCAGAAAAAGATATACGGATGTAGGGCCAGATTTGAAAAAAGCTCAACTACCATATAGGCACCTAAATGGAAGTGGGTAGATTTTCAAACCTGTTCCCAGTGCGTGCTGAGCACTTCTGAACATCTGACCACTTCATTTTGGTGTCTAAACGGGACCTAAGTGTACTTGAAAAATCTGGCTCAGAATACAACAAATTTCACAGGGAATACAAAAGACTTTTCAGTGATAAAAATATGGGCTCTGATCCTGCTCCCACTGACTTTAGTTGTGCAAGATCAGACCCATGGTTCTCAAGTAAAAACTGGAATCTGTAATGAGATCTATTCCAAGCCAGGAAGGGCAGCAGTGGCATAGCATAAAATTAAGAAATCAGCTAAATCATGTTTAAAAGGATTAATCAGTCTTTTTGGGCCAACTATGGTTGCAGCCATTGTTGTTCCCTCTGATGATGATGAGTTACAATTTTTAAAAAGGCAAATGAAGAGGCTGCGTATAAATCTAGAGAAAATGACAGAGCTGAGTATCACCATCTCAAATGAAAAGAGAAATTATAACTACAACTAACTCAGTGACAATGTAGAATAACAAAGAGGCGAAGTTGGAGTCTGTAATGCTCCACACATTAAGAAAACCTAGTTAAATATAAATCATCCAAATGGGTAATTATGCAATAAAAAATAATAAAAGGTTGGAACTAAGATAATTACATGGAGGATCAGGATGTTAGTCAAGTCAGGGTACAGGAATCTATATTGCTGACTTCTGTCAAATATGTAAGAAAGATCTAATAGTATGGGTGATAATGGGAGTATTCTGATCAGAGAAGGTGGCTGAAGACTTGCTTTTAATGCTTTGGATAGTTTTATAACCAGACTGAAATTGCTTGTGAAGAATTAAGAAAAATTATTCACATGAATGTCAAGCTGCTTTTCCTTTGCTTTTTCTTCTTCCTTTTACAGAAAAGGGGTAAGGGGAGAGATCAGGTTTACAATGAAAATGTCAGAGTTCACCAAAGGAATGAATACTTTATTAAATAATAATGTAATCGTAGCATGACATCTTTATTAAACAAAAGAACCTTAGTGATTGCCTCCCAGCACATAGGAGTAAAGCATGATTTCCCTAGCAGTTTCTGAGAGGTTGGAAATGAGAGCAGAATTTGGCCTATTGTCTTCAGGCTTTTAATAAAACAATACATAGGCCCTCCAAAATTAATCTCAATCCTCAGGATCCAAAAACGCCTTGGAGCAGAATCAAAAGGATTATTAGTTTGCAAGGCCCAAAATACAAATATAGTTTGTGGGCCAGGTTTTTGGATAATATTAGGTGTGCAATTGTATAACTACCTTTTCTGATTGAGTACACACTATGATGTACCAAGAGTTGTGTAATTTTGTGTGCAATTTTATGGTAATTGCATAAGAAAATAGCTTAACCACATTCGTGCACACAAGGTAGTGATCATTATGTATGTGCACATGTGCTTTCTTAAAATTTCTTAAAGTTTGGCACTTAACATCCAAACTCAAGGCTGTAAACCTTCAAGCAGGCCAGAGTATCCATTTATATTGCTGTAAAACGAAGGTGTCCTTTAATGTTTTGGGAAGCAGGAAAAGGAAGAGGATCAGAACTGAATGATCAGAACACATGAGTATAGGTTATGAGTAAATAAGACACAGCCTTCCTCATTTGAACAGAAAGAGAAGTCTCCAATTGTATGTTTGTTTGGGGCTAATCAAATAAGTAGATTCTCAGATAAATGTAGGAGAGAAGTGAGGATGAAATGTTGTCAATGGCTTAGGTTGGCAATTGAGGCTGTGTAGAAGCATGCTGGAGTTTCAGTTGGCTGTTTGAAAAGATAAAGCAGATGAAGTCTTGTATGCAAAATTATATATTGCTTTAGTGTGTGATGATTGTGTCCCCCTCTCTCAATGGGAATGGTTTTTGGTCAAAATAGCAGGGATGAGACAATGCCCAGAAGGGAGGGTGATGTGAGAGCTCATGCTTGGAAAGGCAGGAACTGGGCCCCTCCTCTTCCTTGGACCCTCTGCCCCCCTTTGGCCCATGTAGGCAGACTGGTTCAGCTGATTGGCTCTCATGCTTTCCCTTCCCCCATCTATTTAAACTCTTCCCAGGCTTTTCAAGGGTCTCTTGTCCATTTAGTTGTCCAGCCTCCTTCCTCTTAGTTGTAGTATAGTAGCTGTGTTTTTCAAGATGCTGTGGGTCTGATTGATTGCCTGTTTTGGGAACAGGAAGGAACTTTTCCTATTGGGCCAAACTGGCTGATGTCCGATGGGTTGTCTTGTAGCATCATAGAGGCACATTTAAGTTAAATGGAATAGGACTTGAAAGTTTAATATGAGGAACAGTAAAACTTCTTAGCTTGTCACAACTTGTGGCTGGTGTGCACTGCAGATAAAGGCTAAAATGGTGAACTTCCAGAAGTGTGTCAGTAGGACATGGGGAGGAGACCTGAAATCTTTGCAGACTCTCTCTCCTTGGTACTCTCTCTCACCCCACTAACACCACCTCCATCTCCTGAAACAGGAAGGTGAGAGGATTCACAAGTGAGCAGAATTGTAGGTGTAAAGAGGGTCTACCCTGAGTTATTGGTAGCTTAGGGGGAGCCCTGTAACCCTGCATTGGACCTAGTTAAATGCCTAATATGTGAGTGTGTGGGGTGGACACACAATGACCCTCCCCAGTGTTAATTAATAAAGCTATGGCCTGCTGCTTAAATCCATCCCTGGTTCTGTCATTCATTCAACTGTGTCTCCTGATCAATGAGGACACTTGGTATCAGAGGAGTGCAGAGAAGTGTTTCACTAAAAATTGTTTGTTAGAATTTTAGGTAATATGCATGCTCTTTAAGTAAAGATGATATTATGGGCATCTCTATTGCATTCACTCTAACTAGAACATCCCTCTCTTAAATACTTCTACCTCTTGCTGTCATATGCCACTGACTGACGAAGCAAGGAATTGCAACTAATCATTGCCCTTGTAATGTTAAATGACACATCCATTCAACTCTTGGTCCACTGTTCCACATTTGTGTATTTTCAGCATCCAAGTGTCAAAATAATAGGTAGAATTTGCACCCCACTGAATTGTGTTAAGAAGAAAATTAGATTTGGCAATGTACAAGAAAATCTGTCTGGTTCTTTATCAAATCATCACAAATGCTAGCTAGTCTGAAAATGGCTCTTAAGGCAATTTGCAAAGGAAAAGCAAAACAGCAGAGAGAGAGAGACACACACACACACACACCTCCCTCCTCCCAGAGAAAATAGGATATTTCACCTTCATGAAGCTATTGGACCACCAGTAGCTCACTGAGCCATATATATTAATCTACTTATGTTCTTGTAAAACATTATTACTGTGATTAAATACATGTTTTTACTGGATATCTGGAGATGATTTCACTGATTTTGTTAAGCAGCTAGATGAATTGTCATTCTGGCATTGTTCTCAGAATGAGTATAGCTTTTGCTGTGGTTATGGGCTTCCCCAACACCTTCACTATGTGATTAATCATCAACATTCCATAGAATAATGTATGTGTGTGTTGTAAGTTATCAACATTTATATTTAGTTAATTCTGGCTTTTACCTTGTAAACTAAAATCATATAAATGGAATTGTTGTAGGTATCAATATCTAAATTGTACCATATAATTTGGAATTAAGTAAGAGATTATATACCAGTATGACATTTTTTTATCAGTAGTCTAGAAGAGATAATGCATTCCTATGTTATAGTGCTGGATCGGTGGAGCAGTGTGAAATGCTTTTTTTCTTTAATCTTGTTGGCTGTATTCCTGTTTTCCATTTTCATAATACCTCAAGACACATAAACAGTTTTCCCCCTAATATGATTGCATTTCTACAGACAGCACAACCTCAGTCTAAATGATAATGCTGGAGCAATTGAACACAAAATTATATTTAGTGGGATGATTTTACAGTCCATAGTCTAAAGCATATGCAACATGTAGGATCAAGGAGCTGAGCAATTAGATCCCAGCTCATTTTATTTCTTTCCTTGTAAAGGCATTCTGTCTTGCCAAGCTTCTGATTTATATTAAAGCAATGTTTGTACTTCCAGTCCCACATGTACATTGTATTTATTTAAAAAACAAAAACAAAAAAGAAACTGTATAGGACCTGATTCTGATATCACTGATTATAGTGTAAATCAAGAGTAATTCCATTGAAATCAATGAAGGTATACTGGTATAAAATGAGTGAGATCAGACTCAGGCCCTGTTTTTAGTTCTATGTCTTTAAGAGACAGAGCGGAGCCTGTAAAGTTGTAGAGAAGGATGACCAAAATAGCTAATGGCTCATGGGGTTTACCTATGATGAGTGGATAGCAAAGAGAAGGATTAGGTAGCTCAAGAAAGAGAAAGATTAGAAGGGAATTGACTGTGGTTTTTGAAATGTGGAGGTCAACCCTTCCTATCTTCCTACATAATGTGAGAAGACAACATATAGTGCAATTAAAATGTCACAAATATGTAAAAAAATAAAAGTAACTGCTTTGCAGTAGGGATTCCTCCTCCTCACTTGCAGTCTGCTCTTTTCTGTGACTCCATAGTCTTTTTGGTTTTCCTCTTACTTCCCAGCTGATGCTTCTCCACCTCCTTGAATGTCTGGAACTGTCTCCCAGGATGCTGGACCTGCTTGCATAGTTTCAACTGTTTGTCTCTATGCTGAGGCAGTTCTATTTCAGGTACTTACGTTAGTTTCTGAGCACCTCTCAATATTTATTGTATTTACCTTCACTCGTGAAATAAGGTGTCACCAAAGAGATTTAGGGCCAGATTTTTAAAAGTACTTGGGTTCCTAAAAGGCAGATAGAACCTACTAGAATATTTAAAAGCTCCTATTGATTTCAGTGGGAGTTAGACAAGTAGGCATGTCTGAAAACCTCACCAGGCATTTATTGTCATCTTTAGATGTCTAAATACCTTTGAAAAACTGTCTATTAAGTGACTTGCCCAAGTTCACAGTGGGAGTGTATAGCAGAACAGGGAACTGAACCATGTCTCCTGACTCCCAAGCTAATGCCCTGACCATTGGACTATCCTTCCTCTCCCATAAGAGGTTTTTTCACCACCACCCCGCTTGTCCAATGTTGCATCTCCACAGAGATGTCTCACAATTTCATTCCACTCAATGTAGAGACAACAGAGCCTTTGCATTCTAACCTTCTCCAATTCCTCCGTCTCTTTCACTGTTGACAACCCCACCATCTGACCTATCACCCAAACTTGCTACACAGGTATCCTATGTGAATCTTCTCTCTTCCTCATATCCAGAACCTTGCTAAGTCTTACCTGTTCTTAACATAAGAACAGCCATACTTTGTGAGATGAATGGTCTATCTAGCCCAGTATCCTGTCTTCCGACAGTGGCCAATACCAGGTGCTTCAGAGGAATGAATAGAACAGATTGTCACTAAGCGATCCACCCCGTCAGCCATTCCCAGTCTCTGACAAACAGCAAACCTGCCTATCCTGGTTAACAGTCGTTGATGAATCTGTCCTCCATGAATTTATCTAGTTCTTTTTTGAACCCTGTAATAGTTTTGGCCTTCACAACCTCCTCTGGTCGGCAGTTCCCCGGGTTGACTGTGTGATGTGTGAAGAAATACTTCCTTTTTGTTTGTTTTAAACCTGCTGCCTATTAATTTCATTTGGTAACCCCTAGTTCTTGTGTTATGAGAAGGAGTAAATAACACTTCCTTATTTACTTTTTCCACATGAGTCATGATTTTATAGACCTCTATCATATCCCCCCTTAGTTGCCTCTTTTCCAAGCTGAAAAGTACTGGTCTTATTAATCTCTCCTCACATGGAAGCTTTTCCATCATTTTAGTTGCCATTTTCTATACCTTTTTCAATTCCATTTTTTTGGAGTTTTTTTTGTGATGGGGCGACCAGATTTGCATGCAGTATTCAAGGTGTGGGCTACCATGGATGTATAAAGGGGTAATACAATATTATTTGTCAACTTATCTATCCGTTTCCTAATGAGTCCCAACATCGTTAGCTTTTTTGACTGCTGCTGCACATCGAGTGGATGTTTTCAGAGAACTATCAACAATGACTTCAAGATCTTTCTTGAGTGGCAACAGCTAATTTAGGCCCCATCATTTTGTGTGTGTAGTTTGGATTGTTTTCCAGTGTGCATTACTTTGCATTTATCAACATTGAATTTCATCTGCCATTTTGTTGCCCAGTCACCCAGTTTTTTTTCACAATAACATATCTAAAGTTTGGATTTTCCTTTGTCTTTTCCCACAACAACCCCTCTGTCCATGCCTTGGCATATTTCTTGTGGACTGTTGTAACCTCCCACTTTCTGGCTTATTTACATCTCATCATGCAGTCTTCTGCTTTAGATGTAAGTCTCCTACTGAAAATGGCCTTGATACTCCCCTCTTAGAGCAGGAGGTTGGACTAGATGACCTCCTGAGGTCCCTTCCAACCTTCTATACTTCTGTTAATCCTTTTCCTGGCTACTTCTCACATTCATGTTTCTCCTCCTAATCCACAAGTCTTTACACAACACTACTCCAACTTATATTTCTAATTTCAGTTAATTTCTTTCCCTGTCTATTTGCCTATACACTACTCCTGTGCCTCCAATTCTATTGCTGTCATTTATAATGGAGTAAATAATTTTTAGGTAATTAGTAACTTGCAGCTAGTCAAGGTACAGTAAAATAATGATAAACAGTCTAATTACAGAGACCAGTGGGTGAGGTAATATCTTTTATTGGACCAACTGCTGTTGGTGAGAGAGACAAGCTTTCAAAGTTACTCAGAGCTCAAAAACTTGTCTCTCTCTCACCAACAGAAGTTGGTCCAATAAAAAGATACCACATGCACCTTGTCTCTGATATCCTGAGACCAACGCAGCTACAATAACACTGCAAACAGCAAGCAGTCTAATGGCACCTGGCAAGTGTGTAGAGTAGTGTTTTATTCTGTCCGGTGTTACATAATGAGATTTGGTGCCATATGGGGGCAGGAGTGAGAGGTGTTGCTCTTTTATATTTTGAACCATCAGGTATTAGCTGCTTTTGGAGATGGTATAATATAGAGTAATTGGATAAGGATCTGATCTGCTGTGACAATTCTAAATCTAAAAAAGATATATGTACATATAATTCCTTCCTCTGTGGATAACAGAGACCATTGTTTTACCAAGAATGTGAACTTTTTTCCCGTCAAAGCTCCAGGTAAACAGTTCTAATTCCTTTAAAACCTTAAAACAATCTCAGCTGTTTTTGGCAATGAAAAAAATTAAAATCACCAAAATGTTTCACTCTGGAAAACTATTCAGTGTGTGCACAATAGCTGCTTTCCATTGTGGTTTGTAACAGTGCCACCACAAGCTCCTTTTGAAATATGAGATGGAAACAGCATCCACTTCACAGGGTTGTCACAAACCAGGGGGTGTATATTATTCTCTTAATGTGTTTGCATAACTCCCATTAATGTAAATTGGAATTTACATGCAATCATTGAGAGCAGAATATACCTTTTTGTTAAAATGGGAAATCCATCGTGACAGATTTTCTGATGTTAGATCTAACTCAGATTATATTCACATCACCACTTTGTAGCTGTTACTTATTATTTTAAACCTCTTTATGGGTCACCACTTTATTTTAATGAAAATTCCCACCATGAACAACTTTCCTATTGAAGATGTTTCTTGTGATGGAAGCTCATTCTGGAAAAACAGTACTTTTAGAAGGGAGTATATTCTAGTGGTTAGAGCAAAGGATTGAGCACAGGTCTCTAGGACTCCACTCCTGGTTTTTCCACTAACATTTTCTGACTGTGCATGAGTCACCTGATTTATCTGTGGCTCATCTGATCCTGTTCTAATATGTGCAGAATAATATTTCCTTAGATCACAGGTGTGTTGTAAAACTTAATTGTCTGTAAATTGTTTGATGATCATATGAAAGGCACTCTGAAGGGCAAAGTTTGATGAAAAGTAACAGTTAATTTAACTTCAGCCTGGTCTACATACAGTTTTTGTATCTGCATAACTGTGGGTTAGAGGAATGATTTTTGTTGTTAATTGATATAATTATACCAGTACAACCTTAGTAATAGATTTAGTTATGCTGGTATAAAGGTTATTATAGTTTAGTCCTCTTTCTCCATGGGCATGAGCTATACTACATTTATAGCGGTATAACTACATCTACAGGAGGAGGATTGTACCACTTTAACTATACCAGTACAGGAAAACTATATCCTGTCCATTTTCAACTTTACTGGTATAGTTTAAAGCAGATTAACATACAGTAGCAGAAGGGGTGTTAGCCTATTAATCCTACCAAATGAAGTCTTGAGTTAAGGCTGTCACCAGTTAGCTAATTGAAAGAGAGCATGTGTGTGTTTGTGTGAAGGGCAGTAATGCACCCAGTTTATGGACAGTTTGAACTTGAATCTCTTGTTAAAACCCTGCATGGCTTTAAAAATATTTGATCTCAATTTTTGGCTCTTTCTGTGTCTCAGGATTTTGAACTGCTGCCTATCCCCATAATATTTTAACACTTTTCATGCAGAATAAATTGGCACTAGTGAGGTTACTGGTAGACTTCATGAAGTGTATTGGTTAGTACGAGCTAGACTGTTTGAGACTTTTATGGGAACTATCACTGTTTTCTCTCAGCTTAATCCTGCTTCCATTTAAATTAATGCATGTTTTGCCATTAACTCAGTGGGAATAAGATAGGGTCTTCTCTGTCTCTAACTTGTTCTGTTCTTGCATTTTCTGCCGCATATAAACCTTCTGTGTATAGCACCATTTCTGGTAAAAGTACTGTGGTGTGTTTAACATGAACATAGAACTGTCATTTTATTTTCTTTGTATATATTTTATGCACTTTTAAGATATAGATGCAAGTTTAAGATATTGAAAGTTAATTTATATATAAGTTTGGGTTTGTGGTCTCCGGTCTACTCTGCAGTGGGTTCAGGATGAGATTTAACAACAAATACTGTATTCTTAGAGGTAAACATACGCTATATATACATTTAACTGTGTACATTGCAGCATGGGGATGCTTGAAGGCCACTTTGAAAACAGATTAAAAGACCATTTATTAACATGTCAGCTCCATTCTGGAGATCCCTTTCTTATTTTTAAGAAGAGCTCAACATAGCCCCTAATAGCTATTTAATATTTATATCACAGTAGTGTTCAAATACTCTAATCAGACAGGGATCTATTTTCAATGCTTGTACAGTACCTGGTGCAGATAATATCCTAACCTAACTCTCTTACTCAAAATTTTTAAAAAATTACTAATGGTGTTGGACACCTTAATTTTTAAGTGCCCAAAATGAGAGACTTCAAATCAGGCCTCTTTCAGATAACAATTTAGGCATCCCAAAGAGCTATTTTAGACCAGGGTAATCAATAGGCAGACTGTGGCCCAAATGCGAACGGTTGAACGCTTTTGAAGACTGAAATCTTTATTTACTTATCATTATCGTGGTGTGAGAAATGTTCTCCTGGATCTGGACCTTGACTGTACCTTAACCAAGAAAGGTGGACCTTGACCAAAAAATAGACTACCCTTGTTTTAGACTAAGGTTCTGAGTCCGGAAATGCTTATTGTTGTGGCTATACTGCCATGAACAGTCCATTGGACTTGAGTAACGAAGGTAGACAAATTAGATGCATCAATGTTAGCAGGCTCCAACCCTACATTTTTTTTAAAAACACAAAGCAGATAGTAGTAGCATGTTAAACATCCTCTTGTCTTTTTTGTGCAGTGTCATTATCCCTGAGGGCCCGGTCCCCTAAACTCCCTCGGTGCAGGCTCCTCTTTGAATATTCGACTAGTTTTAAAGGTTTTGACCCTGGAATTGCATAAACTCTCTCCTTCCTAATGGAAAATGCCCCTGTTTAAGCTGTGGTTCTGCCGCGGGAGGGGGTGTGTGGCGATGCAGAGAAACAGAGCGAGCGCACGCTGGACTCAAGCGTGTCCTGGGGCTGAGATGGATAGAGCCAAGAACGAGCGAGGCAGCGCTGTAGCCCGCTGGACTTTGAACGGGGGGGGGGGGCCTGGCCCCCCCCCCCCCCCCCGAGCCGCCTGGGGCTTGCGTCAATGCTGGGAGGAGGACCTGGCGCGAAATGAAACTTCCAAAATAGTTAAAATAAAAAAAAAAAAAAAGCCCCCCCCCGGTTTGTTGGGAAATGGGATCCAGCGCCACGGGTGACTCTCCTTCCCCCACCCAGCCTTGCTCACCCCCCCGGGGCGGGGGCACGCGGCTGGCCGCTGCGCCGCGGACCCGGCTCTGCGTGTGATATTGAAAACCCGCTCCGCGCAGCCCCGCGCGGCTGAGCGCGCGCCGCGGGGGGCCAGGCGCAGCCGGGCGGGAGCCCCGGCACGCGGCGGGTGGAGCCGAGCCGAGCCGAGCCCCTGGGCTCAGGGACGAGCCGGCGGCTGGCCGGGGAGCGGGGGCTGCCATGCTCGGCTCGGCGGGGGGGCGGCTCCTGGCGGCCGAGCCCGGCCGCGGCGGCGGCTGCTGCAGCGGGGACGCTGAGCTGCTCCCGAGGCGGAGGCGGTGCTGAGCGGGAAGGAGACATGCAGCACCGAGCCGCCGGCTGCTGCCTTCGCTGCCCGGGTGAGTGCGGGGGGGAGCCCAAGGTTAGCGGAGCTGCAGAAGGGGGCTGAGGGCAGGGGGTTGGGAGGGTTGGAGATGGGGTAAGGATAGGGGGAGCAGGGGGTGGGTGGGGTAGGGAGGAGATTTGGGGTAAGGATAGGGGAAGGGGGAGCAGGGGGTGGGTGGGGGATGGGGTAGGGAGGAGATGGGGGTGGAAGATAGGAGAAGAGGGGAGAGCAGGGGGCAGGGAGGAGATGGGGTAAGGATAGGGGAAGAGGGGAGAGCAGGGGGTGGGTAGAGGATGGGAAGGAGGTGGGGGCAGGCAGGGTGGGGTTGTGGGGCAAAGGGGCAGTAAGGGGGCTGGGGGATGTTGCCAACCTGGGAGTCTCCAGGAATTACAGATTAATCCCTAATTAAAGATTATGTCCTGGGATGAAACCTTCAGCAATATGTCCAACCAAAATTGGCCGCCCCTTAAGGGGAAGATGGGATGGGAAGATGGGAGGTGGGTGGGGTACTTGGCCCCAGCCCAGGGGGGAGCAAGCAGAGATGCTGCTCAGTGTTCTTCAGCAAGGCATTTGCTGTTGTCCAAAGGCCCGGGATCCCCTACCCTTTGTGGGAAGGGGCCAGGTGTGCCAGCTCTCTGCGCAGCCGGAGGGCATCTGGCTAACACTACTGGGGTGCCTGGTGCCCTGCTCTGTGTGGGTGGAGTGTGATTAGTTGTGCTTGATATAGTTGGACTGGTCTTGTATAGGGTCCTCGGTGATTAAAACCCACACTGCAAGGGAGCTGTATAGCCTGCAGCTCTGTGGCTCCAGTGCTGGGGGAATGGCTGGAGCTGCAGGGAGCCAAGGGCAGTTTGTGGTGTATTTATGTAAAGATTCCATGTTTCAGTCTTCCCTGGTTTGGGGCAAAGTACCAGATGCTGGGAGGTATGTGTGCAAAGAACAGTCCGTTGTAAAAACAAGTGATGCCTTGGCACTTAGTTTTTCATTTAATAAATTGTCATGTGCATCAGGGTTTTAAAAAAACAACCACCTTGCATTGAAAATCTACTTTTTCTGTATACAATCATAAAATCTTTTGTCACTGAATGGATTTGTCTCCATAGTGTTTTTTAAAAAAACCAACACCGACCTATCTTTTTTGTGGCATACTGGCTTTATATTCATTCACTCTTCTCCTGTGGTATTTCCAAATCTCCCCTTATCTGCAGTTAATATAAATGTTTAATTTAATCTTAAAAATTAGCCTAAAGTTGTATTTAATAAATATGCAAAGATGGGTTTATTTAGGGGAGAAATTGTTAAACCCCCATTTGTCCTGTGGGTGTTAACAGGCCATTTCACACTGAAAGGTCCCTTAGACTATATATGCTGACTATTTATGCTAAACCATCTCTTCAACCTTGTATTATTTAGCTGTGACACTCTGAGTTACAGAGCTCTTCCTCAGGTTTGGGAAAGGTTCTCAAACATTTGTCTTTCTCATCAACAGAAGTTGGTCCAGTAAAAAGATATTACTGCACCCATCTTCTCTCTCTAAAAAAAAGTTCGACATTTACACAAAAGATATTTTTATTTAGCCATAGTTCATGCATGTGCTATTGATGTAACATTCAACAGTCCAGGCTATGACTGGTTTGGGCTTTGGCTGCCTGTATCCTCTTTTAAATTTAAATTTGACTCTTTGAAAAAATATTTAGAAAATGTTAATCTAAAACAAAAAAGTAATATGATGTGTGGTGAGATTACAACAAGAAGTCATGATTCAGTAGGACTTTTTTACCCCCAACCCTATTTGAATGCTAACAAGAATCTGCCCAGTCCAAACGTAAAATGAAATTTTTTATGTAGGAGATATAACTCGCAAAATATGGTCTTAAATTAAAGTTATAACTGATTGAAGGCATCAGTGGAAAAGAGTCATCATGCATGAAAGCAAGGATCTTCAAGAGTGGTCCAAGAGTTAATAGAACAGAGATACAGTAGAAACCATTTAATTGACAATCTGATAAACAACATACTTGTTTAATTGGGATGGATGCTAGGGAATGGATCCCACACAATGCATTTCCATGCCGCTAAACATTGAATAAATGGCACACCAAAGTCTGCTTAAATAACACACCTGGTGTTGGATCCAAACATACTCAGAACAGTTATCAGGTGTGAGTTGCTGTTTGCCAGCATATTTTTCCCATGATGCAGCTGCCCTTTGTTCCGTCCATGCTGTTTCTCTGTTTATGGCTGCTAAATGAATCAAACATGCCTTAGCTGCCTTTTTTAATTACTGTTTTGCATTAAGCTAATTTTTAAAGTGATCTAATAAATAAAAGTGATTTCAAGAAGCAGTTACTTTATAAATCTGGTTTAGTAATATGTCAATTTAATGGCAGTATAAATTCAAAGAATGGTTTAAATGTATTGTTTTTTTTCATAAAAATAATTTGTTCTAGTTGTATATTGTGTCTTTGGTAGTAAAGCATGAACCCACGTTCTGTTCTTGGTTATGCTGGGCATAAATCCAGAATTGTTTCTTAGACTTCAGTAGAGTTATATTTGATTTACACATGCGTAATGGGAGTGTTTATGCTAAGGACAGTTGAAACGTTTCCCACTGTCTCTAAGGCTGGTTAAGTTGTACCATTATTAACTGCATAGAGAATACTCGTGCATATAGCCCAGCAACGGCCACTATGGTTTTCAGCATAGTATCTGTTAGACTTGTGCAAAGCAATTTTAATCAACATGGTGTAAAAAAAATAGCATCTGAAGTCAGAGTTGACGTTAGTGCTCCCAGGGCTGCTGAGTTGATGATTGTGGGGGCGGGGGACATTTTTCAGAAATCTCCCTTGTGGAGGCAGCCCTAAAAAGCAGAGTTTGGATCTGTGTTGTATTAATGGAATAAACACACTAAAAAGGCCTCTTCCCTTCAACTTATTTATAAATGTGACTTAGTGGTAATGATCCATCTGCATTACTACACAGAAGAGCTGAGTTCGCCAGTAATTCTGCTCCCCAACAGGCAAGAGCTTAAGAACAAGTGGGGCAGCTGTGTCCAATTCAGCCTGTGAAGGGAGGGAGTGATTTGATACAGCAAATGGAGGGGGGTGGTGGGAAGGCAGAATATTCTCCCCTGCCCTCTCTCTATTGTAGATGCTCACAGACTTACCACAGCTCAGTTAGCTGTCTCTTCTGAAAGGAAAATTCCAGGGCTTGATGGTATTTGCGTATAAACTGGGGTGACTAAACTTTGTTAAATGTGGATGGGTAATTTAGGAGAAACAAAGAGAGACACCTGATTTCATAAGCAGCAGCACAGATGAGAGCTGTCCCCATCTGTTATATGGAAGTGTAGCCGGCAGAGGCTACAGGTCCCAGCACATAGAGACCAAAACACTGGGCCACTGAGATCAAAATGCATCACTGCACATAGATACACTATATTAAAGGTGAAAGCAGATGTGGGTCACATTGTAGAATTCCCTGTGCCCCTCTTTGGCAGCATTGATACACATGTGAAGTCAAACCTCCAAACAGAAATGGGAAAGCATTTTAATAGCTACTTTGCCTTTGACATGTTGTTTCTTTCACCAAGTTCATTAATAATTGGAGAGAGGTTCTCAACTGTGACACTTTGCTAAGTATTGTCACAACTCATAGACTGCATCTGACTGCTATGAATGTAAAAGACACTTCTGCTGCCATTTTATAAGCTATTTAAAGCTTTTAATTAGATTTCACAGCAAATGTGGAGTTAGAAGTGGGCTATTTGTCTTGTATGAATGCACACATTTCATAAAATAGAGGATTATTTTGTAAATTGCTTTTTTTTAACTCAGCTATGAATATGAGTTTTGGATATAATTGTATACTTTGAGTTGGTTCCAAGGGGTACCTTTGAGGAACTTCTATGCTGATAACAACAGGGACATAACATATGAGAATAGTTTGAAAATTTGAAGCAAAGAGGGGCAAAGATGAAAGTAATTATTTTGGTAAAGGTTGCCTGCTGAACTTAGCATGCAATCTTTTTCATATCTTCTTGGGGATAATAGCAACTTTTATAATTGTAAATATATATTTGTGCCTAGAAAAATCATGGAGACACATCTGTATGTGTTTTGTTATTTTTACAGTGTCTCAAAATATACTAGGCATTTTATAGGAAGACATGGTCACTGGCCCAAAGAACTTACTGCCTCATTTTAGAGGTGATGCAGTGAATGAGGGTAATAAGTAGTAGAGAGGGAATGGACTGAGAAGTGGGTACAACAATGAGGTCATATGGTTATTCCCATGCATTTGTTTTAACAAAAAAAGAAAATGCAATTTACACTCCTGCATAAATCCTACATCCAATTAGGGGGAAAGGGAAGCATGGTCAGATACAACAGTGATGGACAATCTTCTGAAATCTTAGATAGTCACCAAAAATTTCTACTCAAAGAGATAGTTGGTTAGTCCCAAGCAAAAACTTAAACAATTACTTGTAAATCCCATGCCTTCAGAAAAACACTGGCTATGTAATGAGAATGGCCAGATCAACCGTTTTGGGTTTTTTAATACACATTTCTGTATATCAGAATTTTTTAATTCACTTTTCAGGAGGGAATATATCTACTAATGTGCAACTCCCAACTTCCAGCTCTAGGGTATGCCTCTTTCACTGTTCTTGACTTTCCCAAGTAGTATCTGCACTGTGAAACTGGCATGTTTCTTGCCTGTTTCACTGCTACAGGCAGAATTCTGAACATGAGCAATGAAAACTGACAAGACAGGTCAGTGTTCATTCTGTTACAGCTTGGCAGAGCAGAGGTATTAGAGCAGAGTCAGTCTGCAGTTTTAGGAAGACACTTTTTAATACCACACAGGCTAGAATGTTTTGTTTTAAATTAAATCTCAGATTCTTCAGAAATTGATTTCATTCACCTATGAATCCCTAAAGAGACTTGCTGGGGTGAATGATTAGGTTGATTTTTCAAGTCTGGTCTATGTATATGAATTGGGAAGTAGCCCTTTCTAAATATTGCATCATAGAGCAGCTAGCTGGCTTAAATATAAGAATCTTGTGCTTTCATCCCTCTTCCCCCTCCCCCACCCTGGTGAGTGTAGAAACTGTATAATTTCTCAGACCAATGGTTTTGTCATGGTTTGAGAACAGTCTTAATCAAGATTTATCCCAAGAAACAAATTCTGGTAGATATGATCTGATAACATTGCTATGAAATAATTTACTGTGGGCGAGAGGGAAATGATTTTTAACTTGCTCTCTGGACAGAACATTAAACTTCTTTCACTGAGTAAAGCACGCTGTGCTGGTTTTTTCTGCTCAGCCACTTCTGTCTTTACAAAAGGCAGACAGTTTCCCTTGTGTCACTTTTAATTGATTTCCACTGCAGTACATGAACTCACTGGCACAAGTCCAGAAAAAGCCAGTACGTAGGGAATTAATCAAAAATTGACTCATTGATCACTTGATGTGATGAAATAATTAGCACTTGATATTCTCTGTACAGTTTCCTACAGGTGCTTTGACTTCTATTAGCAAAAGAAAATTCCTTTAGGACAGAAGATTATCAACTAGCTTTGAAATTTAAGAAATGCCTCAAGATGTTCATTCATCTAGGGCCTAGCCTGCTTGCTTAGAAATCAGTCGAAGCTGTGCTGTTGACTTCAGCAGGAGCAGGGTCTGAGGGACCCATCCTGCAAATAGTTTACCTCTGGGCATAATCCTTATTGCCATGAGCTGTCCTAGGCAATAGGACAAATCTCAGTGTGTCTAGTGACAAGAATTTGCAGGATTAGACCCTTAAATTGTAAATGCAAAACATGCTTATTTAGTACGTTAACAGAAAAGAACAACAATAAATTTCTGTAAAGCCACCATATCCAATTTGAAATAACATGACTGCCACCCACAAAGCCAGAAAGTTCAGTTAGTGCTAAAACACTAGCCTGAAATCATCCCACTGTTTCTAGGTCCATGCAGCCACATTCAGCCCTGGCGTAAAGGGGACATGCTTTCCAATTGAAATCTGTAAGAATTGCAGCTACGTGTGCTAGATCTGAATTTGGCTTGTAGTTTGTGTCCGTTGTGACTGCACAAGACAAACTTACTATTAACTCAATAAATTTTACCACAATCTTGGTAAAAATCTCTATTTAGATACAGTCTTCCTTTAAAGATGATTTTTTGACTCAGTAAATAAAAATACATCAGCCAAAAGTACCCAGACGGCCTTAACATTTACATTATGGATACTTACTCTTCTATTGTACCCACAAATCCAGGACTCTCAGTATACTATTTTAATTTCTCATTAGTTGCACCTGGCCAAATTGATTTTTTTTTTAAATAATTTGTTAAAAACAAGAAATGTGTGTGTTCCATTGCACGATTCTTTGAACTTTTTGCCAAGTTTCAGCACTCAGCAAAATGTCTTCATAAATTTAGATAAACTCTTGAAAATTGTGAATGTTTCTACTTCTAGCAGGTACCAAGGTGAAAAATTGCAAGTACCTTGTTTCTCATATAGGGGCTATGGTATTTTAGATATATGTGGAATTAGCCTTTTAAAGAGAACATCTTTGTTCATTTGAAACATTTTGATAAATGGGAACATTTTTTGCCATAAATGCTTACCTGCTTTCCCTCTCCCCACATTAGATCTGCAAGTACAGAGGAAATAGAAGACATTAACCCACCGTCTTTGGCAGGAACACAAAATCAGCACAATATGGCACAGCATAGCATTGTCCTTGGATTATTCATAATGACTGTTTTATCACTGCTGGATGGAAGTTCAGGTTTCCTGTTAAATCAGCGTCTGAAGGGAAGATTTCAAAGGGACCGCAGAAACATCCGTCCAAACATCATTCTCATTCTTACTGATGATCAGGATGTAGAACTTGGTAAGAGCCAAACAAAGTTAGGGTATTTTATGGCATCGCCTTTGCTTGGGGCTAGATTCAGACACACTAGTGTAAATGTATATTTTGACCAGTGTAGCAGAGATCAAACTCTAACCCCTAACCCGCAAATGAACTTTTTTCAGTGTGAAAAATATAATAGAAGGAAAATGGTAAAATATTTTAAAAACTTATCTGTGCATGTAAAATGTTTTCTAGTAATATGCTAACTCACTGACAGCAAATGGAACATCAGCTTTAAGATTTGATACATTCTGTCTCTGGGGTTATATCCGGCTTTGGTGGGGAAACAGAATTCACATTTTTACTGTCTATTTTCAATTTGCTTATTACACAGTTATGTGCACAAGCTGGGAAGTTGCATACAAAGATGGTAGGTTTAGATACATAACTGCTATTTGGTCTTGTAATTACCCAATTTCCTTGTGAGATTGTAGTATTTGAAGGCACAAATTGTTTTTTCATCTCTAAATTCCATTATTTAAAATGTAATCCAAGAAATTAAAACTATTAATCTATTAAAACAAAGATAAGTGAGTATTTGATTACTGCCAAGATCACTTAGGATCAGAAGATTCTACTCTCTTATCCAGCTCTGATCATCTGTTTCACAAATTGAAGTTGTAATGGCTGAGGAAAGAGGATTAAGATTAAACAAACTTTCTTTGCTTAATGATGTGAAATAATGATTAAATTGAGAAGCTTGCTGAAAAATTAACCCGTATCTTTATAGAATGTTGTGTATGGTGAGACAGCAATTACCAGAAAGCAGTTTTATATGACTAGTTTTTAGGTACATTTATAAATGGATTTATGAAGTCCATGTCTGTTTAAAAGTTGAGGTGATAGAATCGGTTCTGTGTTTCTTTTGAGTGCTATTACGGCAAATATCTGGTGGTGTGGGTTAGAAAACAAATTCTGGGAAAGAGGTGAAGGATCATAGTAAAAAGGAGGAGCTTTGATTTATGCAGGGACAGATACTATTCTAAACCAAAAGTGTATAATGGTGCCATAACAATGCTTTATAGATACTTTCTTTTTATTGGTGTTTCTGCATGGCATAAGCTATATCCCAGTTGTAACTTGTTTCAAAAGGTGATTAGAAAGTTTTCCAGTGTACAGGATAAGAAATAAAATGTTAGTTTTAGTGACGCAGATTCAGAAGTGGTTTTTTCCCCCCACAATTAGACAAACCACTTTCAATAATGCATATCCAAAAAAGCCAAGTACATTATCTCGCAGTCTCATGTGACCAAAATCCAGAAGGTGATCCTAAAAAATTTATCATTTTCCATTTTATGCCTGCCTTCCTGTCTCTGATGCAATTGTTAATGTCCTCTGGGCGGTATACTTCTTTTCTCAGGTAATGTAATGTCTCTTTCCAATTTCAAGCACAATGGGCATCTGTCCACACAAATTAGGGTCTGGCTGGAGCAAATGCATTTAATGAAGCTGAAATTTTATATTTATCATATTCCAGTGAATGGCTTCCTGAGACCAGATATTTGTTTGAGGTCTTTTTTTAATTCTTAAGTTGGCCAACTTTATCTATCAAAACTGCTGTTTGTGAGTGATGGAGTTAATATATTCAGGAAGATGGAAACAAGATGTCAGTTGCAGTTTGGTCTACAGATTGCAAATGCATGCTAACAAAAAATTGGAAAATTTTAAAGGTGCAGCATTGAAAACTGAGCACAGTAAAGATTAACAGTATTTCTGAGGAAATTCATAAAGAAGCTGTTCTTTTGGTGGGCAGAGCTGGCTTTGTCCTTTTTGTTTTTCTGCTGAGATTATTTTGTGGCTATTTCTGATGTGAAAGGGGAGAGGATACGATCTCAGGCTCTCTGACGGCCTTCCCCTTATTTAACGTAAGATGTGTGTAACTATACAGCAGTAACAGGTAGTGTTTGCCAAAAGGAGATCCAGACCATTCAGGAAAGGGGCTCAACTTCCCTTTTATTTGTTCTGCTGTTAATCATGCTCTTTACTCAGGAAACCAAACCCTAACCATGGATTGAAACAAGGGAGGGCCTGATGAAAAGACCGCACGAACTTTGGGTCACAGGAGTTGGAGTGTGTTGTGTTGGTTATGAATGAGAGAAAATAGTGGCTTTCTTCTGACCTCTCTTTATCTGAAGCAGTTTAGTCAAGTATTGGAACAGGCAGGTGTAGTTGCCTGTCTTCCTAATTAAGAGCATTGTGCTGTGTAATGAACAAGTTGATATATGAGTAAGAAGAGGCGAAATACACTCATCAGAGAAAAGTCTTAAATTATACCCAAAGATTAATTTTCTAGTTACATTAATGAGAATCCAAGCTATCCTGGTGGCGATGTCCAATGCATTGTAAATTCCAGGATCTCCAGTTTAATTTGGACTGATGTTTGGATATCATGTTACTGTAGTTACAGTAGGTCATTGGGGCCAGCTTACATAACTGTCTCATTCATGGACACAGAGAGAGACTTAGCTACCTGGGAGATACTTCATTCATGATAGAGAGATCTGAGTGACCTTTGATATATGTCTCATTGAATAACTACAAATCTGGCACAAAAAGACAATGTGTCTGTTGGTTTTCCTACATAAAGAGGGGTGATCTGTTAGTAGCTTTTAAAAAAAGAAATGCATAGAGATAAAATTGGGAAAAAATAGTACTGTATATACAATAATTCAAATAGAAAATAAACATAATGTTTTATGAGAGCATTCAGTAACATTCCAAGGGTTGAACAGACATGTTCATGTACAAGTATTGCTCAAATTTAGTTTTAAAAAAAGATTAAGCTAATTCAAGCCCTTCAATAAATATAGCTGCCAAAAATCTTTAATTGTATGATCTCTGTCAATAAAATGCTAAGTTAATGAAACACTCACTATTACATCTTCAAACTGCTGCTAAAATTATTTATTTATTTATTTATGTTGAGCAAGTTTCTACTATTGACTTATACTGAAGAATTCACAATAAATCCTGTTCTTGCAGACGACCATTTAAATTCACATATAGGATTTTTATATTTCTCTTTTCAATATTTATATCTTTTAAAGATGTTAATGTACTTAAACATATAAAGGGAAATCTAATCTTTAGCAATACACACCATTATTGGTTAGCTGAGATACTGGACTGGATCCCAATATAATAGTACAGGAAAATAGTTTCTCATACACTATATTGAATGCTTGTGTGACTAATAATCTGTATTTATGCTCTGATCAGATCTTTTGCAAAATATGATCACAGAGAAAAACTTTGCTTCACTCTCATATATAATAGTGATGTACTTGGGCAAGTCTCTAGAAGATAGTTTACTCATAATGTGTCTATTTAATAAATACAAGGAAGCAGAGGATGTGTGGGAAACAGTATGCAGTGGGGAATATTTTTAAGGCATATAGCAAGATGTGAGTGCAAAAACGTTCAGTTGTATGCACATAAAAAATCCCCTGTGTTTGTGTGTTTGAAACACTTTTATAACTACCTATATGTCTGCTCAGTCTTCAGGCGTGTGCACAAAAGCCAGTTGTTCTAGGAAATGTGAGGTTTTAAGAGGCACCTGATACAGTCTGCTCTGTATTGTTTCAGTACAACAAGGAACTCTTTCTTTATATGCCCTGTCATGGAGCAGTATTGCATGCACACACTACTGGGATATAGTGCTTCTATCAGTCTTGTCATATATACTTCCTTTGCATTTTTCCTCAGGATCTTTGGATGGATAATAGAGTCCCTGTGTGATATGCATTTTTCAGCTTTATTATATCCCTGAAGGCTGTTGCTGGGCCTATCATAAGACCACCATCTACTCTGAATGTTAAATTGAGCTGCAGGAGATCCCTACAGTTGTCATCTTAACATATACACTTCCTGATGTCTAGGATGTCTGCATCTCGATTCTGACCACTATCGTTCTTCCATCATCCATTTACAATTGAAGAGATGATAAAAGGCTTTCTGACATATAATGCAGGGAAAGCTTCCTTCCCAGATGGTGGAGGATAATTATTAGTACAGAAGCAGAGTTGTAAAAAGGAGTGACTTCTCAGTGTATGCCACAGAACTTGAGGTTTCAGTGTCAAGATCTGATTCAAAGTCTGTAGAGAGTTTGTGAATTTTCCACATTATAATGTTAGTCTAAGCACTGATGTCAGCAGTAGAATGTGCTCTGAAGAGAGAGCAAGGAAAACAAGTTGTTGCTGCTCATATCACATGAAGTCCAAACTGAATTTAGTACTATATATCTCTTCTGCTTCACTTTGTCTACTGAACAGCTGAATTCATCAAACAGATGACTCTTAGAAAATCTGTCACCATAGATTTTCTTATAGTTCTCCAAAAATCACAAACTTACAAAAGTAAAGGCGACATTATTATCTATGATTTTAGATGTGTAACACAGACCTTTTTCTGAATAAAATATTGACACTTCAAAGCATAACATCTCTTAGCACATCAGAATCTAACTAATGAAATCCCAGAAGATTTTCCCACTCGAGAGATGATTTGCTGAGATTCCAATCACTGATTAACACACAAGTGATGTTCTGCCATAGAAGAATCTAATTTCTATTTTCTTTTTATGTCACCAAGTTTGTGTTGGAGGCAGGATAAAGAGCAAGTTTTGGTTGGCTAGCTTAGTGTTGTTTAAAATATTTAAAGCTGGCCTATTTAAGATTGCATGCAAGGGGATGCTTGGCTTTTGCCTTCCACTGATCTGTCACTCTGCATTAGTTCTCAAGTTGGGGAAGCAGATTAGATCATGTTTTTGTATTAAAGACTGTTGATATATAGGGCCTTGTCATTACAGCATTTTTATTAAAGAAGGTTACTGTCCCCAAGGGCAGACTTAACATGTAGGGTTATTTATGCACAGATGCCTCTGTCATTTAAAAGGGTTGTTAAAATTATATTTTAATAGTGGAATGACAAAACATTCCTTCAGCCTGCTTTATTTATTTTTGAATTTGAATCATAAGACAGAACAGAGCTAACATTTGCAATTACAGGAAAACTGACTTATAATTGTAACTGAAGTTAGAGGCTTTGAAGAGGGTTGCTGCTTCCAAAATACAAACTTCTCTATTTTGTGATTATAAAAAGCACTTGTTTTGTTTCGATACTTCCTTTTAGTATGTGTGCTATAACAAGTTCTACTACAGGGGCGTCAGTCTTACAACTGGCGTTTTGTTGCTGTGATAAAGAATTACAAAGATGAGTTCTGATCAGCTGAAAAAGTCCCTCACAGATCTTTTTTTTTTTGGATCTTCAAATAAGATGGTCTCAAGAAATCTAATGCCACGGTAATTTTAAGATGAAAAAACTTGCAGTAGAAATTAATTCTCCTTCATGGAACCAGAGTGTCAGATTTCCTACATGGATTTCAACCATTCCTCCTTCCTCTGCTAGATTTTGAGTCATGGTTGTATCAACGTGCCCTATATCAAATCAGCTCACTGTTGCAATTTCATAATGAAATCCCTTTGTAAAGAGCTTAGGTGAAACCTAAACCCATTATTGATGGAAACAATATGCAGTTTGTGCCAGATGATTGCAGGATACATTGATTAAAGCTGAACTATTAATCCAACTCAACCTTGGATAAGTTAGCCCCAGCTCCAGTCCAATGTGAAACCTTATGCTAATCCTGATGTTGTCTGTAAGGTGTACTTTGCTCCCATTCGTAACAGGACAGTTTAATGATGTATAAAGTTTTGTATTTCTTTGGGATTTTTTTAAGTGTGTTTTGTGCTAGTGGCAGGTGCCACTTAAACATCCCTAGAAAGTATTAGTAATTTCTTTCTAGGTCAGGTATAGCCTAAGCAGCAGCAGTAAAAATTTTCTGCATCAATCTGCTTTAATTCTAACCTAGAGGGACCACCTTTACGAGTGAGAGGGAAACTTATTTTCCATGTCTTTTCAATCCTTGATTTCTCTGCACAGAGAGACAATGAGTACGAATTGTGATGGTGGCTTCTGCAAAGTAGATGCCTTCGCACCAAGAACTGGGTTGAGTCCAGAGGAACATGTCACCTAGGAAACAGGGTAGCCATTGAGTAATAGTAGCTCTTGGTCATTGTTGACCTTGGTTGAATTTGAACCACTGACTGTATTCCATTACCTTGAACCGTCTAAATCTCCATTGATTGTAAACTTCTTGCTTGGCAAGACATTGGTTATGGGCTTTATTATATTATCAGCCTTAAATAAAATCTTGTAGGGCCCATTCCTGCAGAACCAGGTGTATTCTCTTTTAGGGCACATTCTTGAGGCTGACAAATTTGGGAAAATTGTGACAAAGCTAAATGGGCCGGTTTCACTCAGTCCTTACCTGGGTGTGTGAGTTCCAGAAAACCTTACCTGCTTCTGAATGAGGGAACGAGAGAGAGAGCTGTGGCCTTGTGTCAACCGTTTATTCTTTTAGGATGAAATTCATCCCACGCAGAGGGCCAGCACAAGACAAATGTACAATGAAGTCCTCAAAACATGGCTTAAGCAGTACTTCACTGGTGCATAGACCTTCGGCAAAACCATTGCACATGGTGAATTTTACCTTAATGGCCAGATTCTGCCACCCTCAGTCATGCTGAGTCGTGCTTTACTCCATAAATAGTATTTTTGGCTGCAGTGGAACTACTCACAAAATAAGATACTTGACAAAGTGGCAGAAATTTGGCCCTAAATTTTTAAGATGCTCAGATATCATGGCAATAGAGTCTCATTAATTTCAACAGGACTGAGTAAAATCTGTTAGGACCTCAATATTTTGCTGATCGTGGTTGAGCATCCCTAACACATGGTATTAATAGGAAGAACTGGAAGTGTTAGTACATAAGATAAATTATGACTTAATTGGCATCACAGAGACTTGATGGAATAAGTCTCATGCCTGAAATACTGGAGGGGTATAACTTGTTCAGGAAAGACAGGCAGGGTAAGAAGGAAGGAAGTGTTTATTATACATCAAGAATATATACACTTCTTCTGAGACCAAAAGGAGGTGAGAGGCAGACCAGTAGAAAGTCTCTGGGTAAAGATAAAAGGGGTAAAAAGAAGGGATGATCTCATGGTAGAGGTCAGCTATAGACCACCAAATCAGGAAGAGGAGGTAGATGACACATTTCTAGAACAAATAAGAGAAATATCTTAAACACAAGAGTTGGTCCTGATGGGGGATTTTAACCACACAGACATCAGCTGGAAAAGTAATATCGCAAAACATAAAATTTTCAATATATTTCTGGATATATTAGGGACTTTTTATTTCAGAAAGTGGAGAAATAACCAGGGGGACAGCCATTTGAGAGTTTATTTTGAGCAATAGGGAGGAATTGATAGTGAATCTGAAGGTGGAAGGCAGTTTGGGTGAAAATGATCAAGAAATGATAGATTTAATGAGTCAAATCTAAGGAAAGGAAGGAGTCAGAGCAGCAGAATAAGGACAAATAACTTTAAAAAAGCAGACTTTAACAAATTCAGAGAGCTGGTAGGTAAGGTCCCCTGAGAACAAAATCTAAGGGAATAAAGAGTTCAGGAGAGCTGGCAGTTTTTCAAGGAGACAATGTTAAAAGTAAAACTGCAAACTATCCCCATGTGAAGGAAAGAGGAAGAATAGTAAGAGGCCAATAAGGCTCCATCAGGAGTTCTTTAATAACTTGAAAATCAAAAAGGAATCTTACAAAAAGTGGGAACATGGATGAATTGCTAAGGAGGAGTACAAAAGAATAGCTCAAGAATACAGGGACAAAAGTGGAAAGGCTAAGGCATAACATGAAAGGGACATAAAAGGTAGTAAGAAGAGGTTCTTTAAATGTATTAGGAGCAAGAGAAAGACAAAGGGAAATGTTCCAGGGGGGTAGCCGTGTTAGTTGGTGTACAGAAAAAACAAGAGCTCATGCCTGCAGAAATAAAATTTGTTAGTCTTTAAAGTGCTACAGGACTCTCATTTTTTTTACAGAGGGAAATGTAGGTCCTCTACTTAGCAACAAGAGCTAATAACTGATGACATCAAGAATGCTGAGGTGTTTAATATCTGTTTTGCTTCAGTTTTCACTTAAAAGGTTAATGGTGACCAGATGCTCAACACAGTTAATATTAACAACAAGGGGAAAGGAGTGCAAGCCAAAATAGAGTACTTGAGGAATTAGCCGAAGCAATCTCAGAACAGTTGACAATTATTTTCCAGAACTCATAGAGATTAGGTAAAGTCCTAAAGGATTGGAGAAGGGTAAACATAGTACCTGTCTTTAAAAGGGGGAACAAAGAGGATCTGGGGAACTACAGACCAGTCAGCCTAACTTTGATACCTGGAAAAATACTGGAACAAATTATTAAACAGTCAGTTTGTAAGCACCTAATGGAACGTAGGGTTATAATAAATAGCCAACATGGATTTGTCAAGAACAAATCATGCCAAACCAGCCTATTTTCTTTTTTTGACCGTGTTATAAGCTTAGTAGATGCGGAGAAGCAGTAGATGTGATCTAGTTGAAATTACTATAAAGTGGCTGCATAACCAGTTGAAGGAAAGTAGCTATCAGTGCTTTATTGTCAGACTTGGAGGACGTATCTAGTAGTGTCCTGCTGTGGTCAGTTCTGGGTCTGATACTATTTGATAATTTCATTAATGACTTGGATAATGGAATGGAGAGTGTGCTGATAAAATTTGCAGGTGACACCAAACTGGGCAGGGTTGCAAGCACTTTGGAAGAGAAGATTGGAATTGAAAATGACCTTGACAAATTGGAGAATTGGTCTGAAATCAACTATGTGAAATTCAATAAGTGCGAAGCACTTCATTTGGGAAGGAAAAATTGAATGCATAACTACAAATGGGGAATAGCTGGCTAGGCATTAGCGCTGCTGAAAAGGATCTAAATTACTGTAGATCATAAATTGAATACAAGTCAACAATGTGATGATACAAAAAAAGTTGTCATTTCAGAAGTGTCATGTAAGACAGGAGGCAGTTGTCCCACTTTACTCAACGTTGGTGAGATATCAGCTGGAGTACTGTGTTCAGTTCTGGGTGCCACACTTTAGGAAAGATGTGGACAAATTGGAGAGAGTTTAGAAGAGAGTAATAAAAATGATTAAATGTTTAGAAAACCTGATTTATGAGGAAAAGTTTTAAAAAAAAAACTGGGCATGATTTAGTCTTGAGAAAAGTCTTCAAATGTGTTAAAGGGCTGCTATAAAGTAGGCTGTGAGCATTTATTCTTTATGTTCACTGAAGATAAGACAAGTAATGGGCTTAATGTGCAGCAAAAGAGATTTAGGTTAGATATTAAGAGAACCTTTCCAACTATAAGGTTAGTTAAGATCCAGAATAGGCTTCCAAGGGAGGTTGGGGAATCCGTCATTGGAGGTTTTTAAGAACAGATTGAACAAACTCCTGCTAGGAATTGTCAAAGTCTATTTGATCCTGGCACAGCAAAAGGAATGGAACTTGATGACCTCTCAAGGTCCCTTCCAGCCCTACATTTATAGTCTAGTCAGAATTGATAATCTGTAATATTGCATTCAGAAATCTTGCATTCCTTATTGGACTTGTTTTGTCTAATGGATGTCTTTGCCCACCTGAGCTTTGTTCTGGCCTCCTCTTTCTGACATTGGTAGACTTAGCAGGTGAGCTTGTGGCTTGTTCTTTTAAATGAAAACAGAAACCTTTTGTGAGCTGCTAATGGTTTTCTTCTTTTAGGTTCTATGCAAGTGATGAATAAGACAAGGCGGATCATGGAACAGGGAGGCGCTCACTTCATCAATGCCTTTGTGACAACTCCAATGTGTTGCCCATCCCGCTCCTCTATTCTCACTGGGAAATATGTTCACAACCACAACACCTACACCAACAATGAGAACTGCTCGTCTCCGTCCTGGCAAGCTCAGCATGAAATACGTACATTTGCAATATACCTGAATAACACAGGATACAGGACAGGTAAGATCCATGCACCTAACTGTCCTCTTGGCTGCTGACTTATGAAGAAAAAAAACCAGGCACAGATCTCACAGTGAATAGAGAACCCAGTGTCCTATCTCCTACTTTATTCTTGGAAAGGGCCACAGTAAAGCAGTGTGCTAGAGTTTCGGCTTTGCAAGCAGTTTTGACACCATTTTTTCTTCCTTCAGTAAGACTGTTTAGCAGGTTCAGGAGTTGGAAATAGGGGGACTTACTCCAGGAATGGTATGGAACTGAACTTGAGGCATGACATTCCACATACAGCGCTTAGATACTTTGCTGGTTAAGGATACTTAAATGGTCATAAGGTGGATAAGGCAGAACCTTCAGTGAAGAGGAAAGAAATTGTGGGAGAGCCTCAGGGCTCAGACTGAGAGAAGATGGAGTTCCTCTAAAAACAGATAAGTTGGTTTACTAAAACTAGGGAAAGAAGACAAGAAACATCCTCTTGGTCAGTGTGTGTGAGAGTTAGGTGGGGCAGGGTAATTGGTTACTATGGAGATGATTGCCAGTTGGTTCCCAAATAGGGGATTAAGAAAAAATTTCAGGTGATGGAATAAGCAACAGGAGCACTTGAACTCTTGAGGAACAAAATATTCTTTAGCACGCAAATTCCTCTTAGTAATAAAGATTCTGGGATGAGGAATACAGAAAATACTGTATGGGAAACTTGTTTCCTTCTGGTGTCCTCAACCCCTGCAGTGCAAGAGCTCGGCCATTACTTTGAGTTTACTAGCACTAAGTTGCTCATTACCACCTTGTTATGGCATATCAGGAAGCAGGATTTCATACAGAATTTTAGGCATGCAAACATTAACACAGCTCTTTGGGACAGGGACTGTCATTTACCGTATGCTTGCACAGCGCCTAGCACAGTAGATTCTTGACCTGGTTGATGCCACTAGGCATTTCTGCAGTATTAATGTTAAATAGTGACCATAACATTTTCTAATCACTCACCTGGGGACTTGGTGTTCAGACAGCAGGGAGTAGTCTTAAAAAAACCTGTATTTCCTTGTTTTGTTTTGATCCGATAAAGGCCTGAATTAGTCTTGAAAGAAATAAATTGGGGAAGTGTGGATGCCTAATTACTTGATAGCAATTTCCTTTCATTTATCACTTCTGGCATTAACATCTATGACCCTACAAAATGCACATCAAGCTACGGTCAATGCTTTCCTCTTTATAATGCATTTGTCCTTTGTTTGCTGCTATTTGATCATTGTAATTATTGTGGTGAAATGCAATAGCCAAATTATGAACACCTGCAATTCTTACTGACTTCAATAAGAGTCACAGATGTTCATCTCTCAGGACTTGGACCCAAATTTAAATAGTAAGTTCAAGTAAAAATAGACAGTTTTAATATGCAGTAAACCTAGACCAAATTTTCAACCTATCCCAGTTTCAAGCTGTCCCATGGTGCAAACCAAATTTATTGTAACATTTATGATGTGCAAAAATACCACTTTTCTGAATGCAAATGGAATAACTTTTTGGTATGAATGAAATCCCCCTTCATGCAGACAGATGCAGAGTTTTGTTCATAAAGGCAAATTTCACAGTGGCCATTAATGAAAGCTAGCTGAAACTCCAGACCGTGCTGTTCATTTATGATCCCTGGCTTGAGTTTACTGATAAGAAGGATGCATAAGCTGTATGGCAATGTATTTTACCTGTTTCTTCCAGAGATTTTATCTGATTTACCTGCTGCACTAATTCATCAGGGATTCACATTTTAGACGTTTTTGCTACCACACTCATTATCTCACATTTGAAGAGTAAACTGCTTGGGAACGTAGGGGTAGGAGGGGTATTTTCGCCTGTGACAAGTAAAATTTCCCTTCTGAAATGAGAGGTCCTATTTGAAAATGGCTGCAGAACTGAACAAAGGCCATGATTCAGGAAAGGCTCCCAGTGAAAGAAATCATATAAGCACATGTATAAATCTCATTGAAGTCAAAGACAGTAACATTGATTTGTTCTGAGGCTATATAATGGTTTAGTTTCATGTTAGTCTTTTCATTTGAGGGCGGCCCATAATTATGGAAGGAAGCTGCCCTACACACTTTCAAACGGAAAGATTCAAAACTTTAAGGGGGAGGTGGTGTTTATTTTATTTTTGGTAGCTCCTTTTAGCTCCCAGTCTAAACACTTTCTCTATGTCCTTTATCATTTCTTCTCTTTTTTCTCTGGTTCATGCTTTACCTTTTTTCATTTCCCTGCCTCTCCCCTTTTCTATCACCCTGGTTTCTGTATTTGTCTACTTTTGGGCCTTCCCATTACGGTTTCAGTGTCTCTCCCTATGTTATGTCCCTGTTGCAGATTAGGATTCTCGCCGCTCTGTAGGATCTTCCTGCCTGTTCTCTTACCTGTACTGTGGCATTTTTCCAGTGGCAATGGAAGCAGTGGTTTGGAATTGTTCAGATTCATGTACTTCCAGACAGATTTATGCAGCTGATGCTGACACCACTGGAATAGGGCCACTTGTGTGCAGGCAGGAGAACCAGCATGACGCAGGATTCTCCCACACTTGATCGAGTGGAAAAAGTGTAGGAGGGCGAGAGAACAGCCTGATATTCCCACAGTCACTTCCTGAAGTTCAGTCTGGGTTTAGTTTTTAAACTCTCTAACAGTCTGTCATATTTATAGAGCAGCAGTAAACATTGCAATTAGGCACTGAACACCATATGACAGCGAAATCCTGACTGTATTAAAGTCAATGGGAGTTTTGTCACTGACTTCAGTAGAGGCAGGTTTCACCCAGCATGCATAAGACTCAGGACTGAGCCATGCTTTCACCTTTCTGTTGATTAGTTAAAATAAACACTGAGACAGTGCAGAGCTTGGCTTTTCCTTTCCTTTTGCCACCAAGCCTGTAACAGCTGAGAGTATATACGTGTGTGTCATCCTGAGCTTTAATTTGGCTTGCAGCTTGGAAAATGCTGATGTCGTAAGAGGTAACTATAATAGCCATCTTGTTCTCCATACACATCTTATCCATGCAGACAGTGAGTTCCTGCTCTCTGTGCATCAAACAGTAAGTCCAACTCCAGAGCTTTGCATATCATTGCTTTATTACATATTGTGGGAAAATATGCAGGAAGGACAATTTAACGAATTAAGGCAGTTGAAGATTCATTTGTGGAAAAGCATGTGACAGCTCTGCTTCCTAAGTCATTATTACATGAAGTAGTGGGCACTGATGCTCAGATATTGAACAGGAGACACCTAGAACGGAAAGAAAACAGAGAGATCTTGTGATAAACATTTCTGAATTTCTGAAAATTGACTGCCAAAGATTCAGTGTATAAAATTTACAGAAAGTAGATTCTGTTTTCCATGAATGAACGTCTCTTTTAAGGAAGCAGCATTTAAAATGCAGGAAACACTGTTGTGGTGGTGGTTTTTTCCTAGTAACAAATACCAAGATATTTGATTATAATTCTAACCTGAACTTTTTCTGTAGACATTAATGAGAAACGTTTCTCTCTTTCATTTTTTTGGTTGTCTTACAGATTAGGTCTTAAATTGGTGACCCTTTCCAAAATATTGTAGGTTTTTTCAGTCTTATCTACAGTCAGGAAATGAAAAGGCTTGTGTATTTAATTAAATTCAGAAGAGATGGGGACAGTGGGCCAAATTCATTTGTGATGGAAGTGCATACTGGCTTCAGTGAGGCTTCAGTGGGAGTTATGTTCACTTACATCAGCACTTAACTTGATCCAAAGTTCAGCAGGTACAACAGACATCTATATATATATATGGGCCAGATTAGGTCATCCTCACTCATGTTGAGTAGTAAGGTACTACACATCTAACCTAGTGATTTAAGTGGTGCTATTGACACAATAAAGAGCTACTCATTTTGAGTCAGAAGGCAGAATTTGGACTTACGACATTAGGCTTCTACTTGAGTTATAGAAAAAATTAATAAATACCATTTTACACCATTCATTTTTTATGAACTTAGAGAAATATCATTATAGGAGGCCTAGCTCTGCTGTTGTTTGAAGTTTCCTGGGAATAAAAGTAGTAATCATACTTACCACTTTTGCAGGCCTTTACAATAATTAACTAATTAATTCATTAAAATTCACTCACAATGTTCCATTTCCTCCTGTTCGTAATAGACTAAACAGATACAATAGCTGTCTGCATTCAAATAATTATTTTTTCCACATCGTCGTCTGAGGCTTTGACATTTCAAAGTAACTTTAACCTAAATTTTATTCTAAGAAACAGGAGAAAGGCTATTGGTAAATGTTTATTAAAGGAGGAATGAACCCAGGAAAAATGTGACTGGATTATAATATTCAAATACATGGCAAGTGCGAAATTCTCAGATTCTCCCCTGCAGCACCCTGCTTTCCACAGTTGTTTACTACTTATAATGATACTTGGAGACCCCAGCTGAGATTGTGACCCCATTGTGCCAGGCACTGTACAAACACTTAATAGGAGATAGCCTGTGCCCTGCAGTTCTTATAGTCTAAATCAGTGGTTCTCAACCTTTCTAATGCCGTGACCCCGCAATACAGTTCCTCATATTGCAGTGACCCCAAACCAAAAAATAATTTTGGTGGCTACTTCAAAACTGATGATGTCAGCAAGCGCCGGACACACGTAATGCGCTGCTATGGACTGTGGAGCGTTCCCCCCGCTTCCCCCGCCCCTTAGGCCCCGGACGGATGATGCAATCACGTCTGCGCATGTGCGCAGGCATTCAGTTTGGAACGCGCATCCATAACGGTGTGCGTTCCAGCTGAATAGCGCTGCTACAGATGGTAGCGCGACTTCTCAGCGGCTAAAGCCATCGGAAATATGTATTTTCCGATGGCTTTAGGCGACCCCTGTGTTTTGGTCGTTCGACCCCCGCCGGGGTCGCGACCCACAGGTTGAGAACCGCTGGTCTAAATAGACAAGAAAGACAAAGTTGGGAGGAAAAACAGATATAGAGTGGTGATATGACTCACCCAAGGTCTCACAGCAGGTCACTGGCAAAGCTGAGAACATGCTCTTGGATGTGTGGTCTTCTGTGTATTGGCGTCAGGAGAGTGGCTTCAACTCTCACCTCATATCGCTAGCTAGTGCTGAATCTGGTGTCTGTGTGCAAGTACCTCCTCAACAGTGTATATTGATAGAGCTCTGAGCCTTTGTAATTTACTATGTAAATGTACTGTAGGTGGTTATAGAATTAAGAGGGAACATACTATCTGGAACTCTGTTTTCCTGACTCCTCCCCATGACTGAATGTCTGAATGCAGCTGAGCTTTATGAAGAGACTGCAGAAATGAGAGCCATCTGTACACTAGAGAGGATTCCACTGTGTAGCCACCTATTCCCTCTGACTAACTCCATATGACTTATTCTATAGACTTCCCTAAGCACTGTGTAGGAGAGAGACGAACATATGCTCTTCTGTAAATATCTTTCTAACTGAGATCCACAATGTTGTCCAGGGTCCAACAGCACTTGCCTCTAGTTGACATGACTACATCCAAGACTGTAGAAGCAAACCAAAGAAAGTATCTGTGGTTTCCTTTTGCCCAGCCACATTTCACTGGCACCTCTCCCTTTCCTATTTGCCTGACTGTATCTGTTAACAGCATTAGATATTTTAGATTGTCAGAAACACCTGATCTTTTTTGCCAGTAATTTACTCTTCTGATAGGATGCCAATTCCAGCATTTAAAACATAATGGCTTTGTCCATATTGATTTATCATTTCTGCCAAAAAGCAATTTTTAGTGTGTATTTCTTAAAAATAGGATTCTTAACTCACATTCTTCAAAACAGCAAAAAGTGTAATAGAATATTTACACGTTATCAAAATGCTTTCAGAATCCATGTTAGTTAGATCATTTAGGGACCATAGTATTTATAGATTGACAAGACCTATCAGATTGTTGCGTCTTTCTCTTTTTAAGGGCAGCGTATAGTTTCTTAACACAGCATGCATCAGATATTATGCAGGATCTTAGCCAGACTGAGAAGAGATTTTCTCTGTAAGATCTCTCTCCAAGTATACCAAAATCCTCATTATAACTGAGTACTTCCTTTCTGATGGTATTCTCCAGAACACTACTTCTTTTGCAGAATTGTCCTTCATTTTTTCAAAATCGTTTTGAGGCACAACTTCTCTAAGACGCTCTTATTTTTTTATGCCTGCAGAGGCTAATCCATAGAGTGGTAAGGTTATAATTGAACTCCAGGCAACAACTCTAATGCAGCTTCTAAAGACTGCTTTTCTAAGGGCTCAGATATATTGTAGGTAGCCTATATTGCTTATAGACTCATTCAGTGCTGCAGCGACACGTGGTTTGGTAGGTACTGGGAAAGACTGGCTTGCTGTAACCAACTCAAAGACCAAAACAATAGATTTTGCGAAATCTCTTAGTGGAATAGCCCAGCAGAACAGAATATGGTAACTGCTATGACAAGCAGCTGCCTGTATCATAAGCCTTTATGGAAAGATCATATTGGAGGTAGAATAGCAAGCTGTGCTGGATTGTAACGCCTTACTTATGCATAAGAGGAAGGATGATGTGATGGAGAGGGTGCTAGTCTGGGGCAGGAGAGGCCCAGGTTCAGTTCTTTGCTTCCTGCCCCAGCTCCCTGTGGGGCCTTGGGCAAGTCACTTAGCCTCTCTGTTTTACAGATGGGGAGCTGAGGCACCTCCTTACCTCTCGGGTGTTGTGAGGAGAAATGCATTCAAGATTGTGACGTGCTCAGATGTTATGGTAAATGGGGGAGATTAGTATCTACCATATAGTTAGATGCATCATAAGGGACATTCAGGTCAGCAGTTATGAGAGTCCTGGTGCTCATATAACTTGCTATGGTCATTGCAGTAAAGATGGAAAAGGTGAATTAGGTGAGCATCTGGAAAACAATGTAACTGTAGAATTTTACAGTCTTTTGGTCTGCATGGAATTCTAGTAGAAAGGAATTTTGTGGTTAGAGGGTGGGAGTTTTCTCTTAGTTAGGTCCAATAAGACTACTTTGTTTCTTTTGCATATTTATTTATCAACCAGTGTTTTTCTAGTGCTTCTTCCAAGTACATTGCTAAATAGAAGAGAACAGGTTCTGTTTCAAGGGAGTAGACATTTTTTCTTACACAACATGATCTAATATCTTCCCAGAGTTTGGCAATCAGAGGCTTTCTCAAATCCTGTGGACAAACTGTCCTTAAATGAAATTCCCTAAGGCCTTGTCTACACTAGCACTTTTGTCCCTCAGGAGGTGTGGAAAAAAAACACCCTTAGCAACATAGGTTTTGCTGGCATAAGCACTTGTGTGACAGCGCTGTGTTGGCAGGAGAATGTCTCCCACCAACGTAGCTACTGCTGCTCATTGAGGTGGTTTTATTATGTTGATGGGAGAGCTCTCTCCCACTGACATAACATGACTGCTCAAGCGCTCTTAAAGCAACGCAGCTGTATTGATACAGCTGGGCTACTGTAAGTTTTAAGTGTAGACTAGCCCTTAGGGTATGTCTAGACTTAAAATGCTACAGCGGCATAGCTATAGCACTTAAGTGTAGACATTCACTACAGGATGGGGCTCTCCCATTGCTGTAGTCAATCCACCTCCCCAAGACATGGTAGCTAGGTTGAGAGAAGAATTCTTGACCTAGAACCGTATATGCTGGGGGTTAGGTCGGCATAGCTAGTGGGGATTTTTCATACCCCTGGGAGATGTAGCTATGACAATGTAAGTTTTCAGTGTAGACCAGTCCTAAGATCGGAGTTGACCAAAATAAGTTGGTGCAGACTCTGTCATCAATAAAGGTTCAGCATAAACCAGATAAACCTTGGATTACATTGCTCCTCATTCCAAAAGTTTATCAATCCAATACTGAGCAGGTTTATGATATTTTTGCATGAAGGAGGAAATGTTACATCTGAAGACTGGAGGATAAATCCTAAAAATATGATTTTTGGGCGGGCCTGGTGTTGTGAAAAGAGGTAATGTCATGTGGTCAGTTTTTAATGTACTATACTTCTAGTTTGGGTTTTTTGGGGAAGAATTCTGGGTGAGATGCAAACTAGAATAGTCAGAGTTGGCTGTCAAGTTCTGTAAAGATTTGAGTGGACTGGTCTAGTGGCAGGGCATTGCCAAATTGAGTTCTGAATTACATTTCCAGTGTTACTACTGTCCACCTGTGCGATCCGCTGTAGGAAGCAATGTGGTCATGACGTTCTTGGCTATCTCCTATCTCATCTTAAAATAAATCATTTTGAGAATGTGGATGATTGGGCTTTTCTCCATTTATCATGTGCTTTTATATGGATCAGTGCCAGCTTACTTCAGGAAAAAGTATCTGGGCCTTACAGCCATAGTCTTGCTCCCTTTGAGTGGTCCCATTGGTTTTAATGGGAGTCCAGTCTGGTCCATGTCTTCATTGGGATTACCTACCTGGGAAAGGTGAGAAGGATGTGGCTCATTATCTGTGTTTTTCTGTTTTAATTCCTTGTTGACCACTTCAAAATGTTTTGATAAAGTTCTCTTTTAATTGGCTCTTCTCCCCCTTCCCCTCCACCCCCCCCAATCAGCCAGCCTGAGCCAGTAAATAAACTTTAGAACTGAGCCTTGGCTGCAGCTGAGGAACGTGCATTACAGTCGCAGGAGATTGTACAAAGATGTCGTAAAACTTAGCTTTGTGTTCCCCTAAGCATGTACCAAATCCGTCCCCTGGCATAAATTAGAGCAGTCTAGAGGCTGCTGTAATTACACTTGCTGCTGATGGCCCCCTAGGGCTGTTGAAGCAACCAGGAATCAGCAGACCATCAGGATATCCTTTTTTACTCCAGCCGCAACTTCTACATCAACCACTGGGAGAAGGGGGTGGGTACTGCCCCTATTCTAACTCCTACGCCATTATAGTGATAGATGAGGAGGGCTACACAAGCTTTAAGACAGTGTTGTGCTGACAACATACTCTAATGCAGAGGAAAATTTGGCCTATCAAATGCAAAAGGCTTGTTTTAAAAAATGTACCTAATACATCCCTATCTTTAATCCTAGGAGATTATTTAAATTCCTCAAATATTCCATCATTTTCAAAACTGTGTGGCAGATGCATTAAATCTCTGATTTCCAGCAAAAAAATTATGGTTTAAAAAAAACCAAAAAAAACCCCACTCCCTGTGAGCCAAATTGTGTCTTCGCTTATACCCCAGAATCAATGGAGTTGGATGGGATTCGAGGGCAAAATGTGTCCCTAAACTCTCCTTTTCATGTACATTTGCTATGGCTCATAAATTTATAACAGTTACTGACAATTAATAGTAATAGCAGATATTTTAACCTTCTGCAGCAGAGCTACAATTCCTATCATTACAAGGGTCAGATTTTCAATTGTTCAGTTCACAAAATTGGGGATAGATTTTTCAGAAGAGCCCAGTTCCCATTTAGGCCCTTAATTAAAGCTAGATTTTCAGTAGGGCTCAGCACCCAATGTGCGGAGGTCTTTTGAAAATTTGGCCATTTATTTTGTTGCCTAACAGCTGAGCTCTTCTGAAAAACTGCCCTTTGGGGACAGATTTAACACTGACTTGAACTACCATTGGAGGGCCACAATCTTCTCTCATGTCTATCTGTGTTACTCCACTCTATATCTATTAACTTGGTTGGAGTTAATCCTAGAGCATGCTACCAGCAAGAGTGCAGAATTTGTTCTGGTGTGAGTACTGAATTTGACCCTCAGAGTTCTTGCTTGTTGCTAGTACGCATAAATGCCTCACCTTGCTGAAAACTTTCCTACCTATACTTAATTTTATCTGAGTGTCTTTTACAGAACAAGAAAGTGTTATAAAATAATTTTGACTAGATACATAATGGGAATCCAAGCAGAAATGCTGTTCTTCCATTCAAAACTGAGTAGTTGCAAATTTTAGCTCAAACACTTGACCTGGAAAAATTAGAACCAGAACCAGAAATGGAGCAACTCAGAGGAATAAACAAAACCATATGGAAAACTTTAAGATTGGCAGCTAAAAACCTTAACAAATGATTGGAAAGATGGCTGCTGAAAATATATCAAAGTGAATACTGTGTTCTACAACGTACTTGACATATGATATCCAGTTTGCAATGTAGAGGGTTAATGGTCATGGCACAGAGGTTTGAGGTTAAAGTCACTGCCGTGTGTGCAGTTTAACAAGGTGTTAACTGGGTAGCTGGTGGATATAACTTAGAACAGAGGGTATGTAAGGAGTTTTGAGGGAAGATGTAATAGTATAAACTCTTAGCTCTTGTATCCGTAATAGGGAGAAGTTCGACTTTGCTTTTCTGAGCTTCAATCTTCATTGTGCTATTTTGTTAACAAAACTATTTAGAAATGTAATTCAGTATTTTAAAATTTTCAAATCACGTAACTTAAAGATGAGAGAGACCCTATTAGGCTTTTTAGTTCCTCCAAGCCAGGGCAAGAATGCTCCTTTATAATATAGTTTTCTAGTGAATACCCCAATGTAGGGTTAAATATCATAAGATATTTAGCTTCCACTGACTGCTTCTCATGGGAGAAACTATTCCACAATGTAACATATCACTGTTGGGAAGTTATTAATGATATTCCACCTGTACTTTCCTATCTTAATTTCATCCTGTTACCTATTTAAAAGGAACATAAACACTCAAATTGTATTGTTAAGTAGGCTACTACTGAAGTGCATAAAGATTCTTGATCCTTATTTTAACAAAAATTTAAATAAAAGAGAAACTACGATCATATAGCACTGAATGTGACTTGGACTCCATAGTCCAAGAGAGTGAGTGAAGAGCAATAACTCTGCCTTGATTCTCTCATCAGTTTTACACTGGTGAAACGCCATTGACCTCTGCAGAATTACTCCCAATCTAAACTGGTGTAAATGAGATTCAACACAGCTCCCCCATCATTAACTCCCAGTGTTGGTTCTTCATATCATAACACAGGTGGGATGAAATGAGAGGAATGATTCTCCCTTTCATTTTAATGATACATCTAGGAACAGCTTCTTAATTTCCACTTGAATTTAGAGCCTTGGAAAGATATTTGAATATCCTTTCTGTTGTTACATTTCAGTTTTTGGAAAGTTACTTTTAGGGCACTACCAAAAATAAAAATGATGGTAAAAAAGCCTTGTAAGGATGGATAGGAGTATTGACTTGAGAGTTTGCCATAGTTGTAAATGCACTCTTTTAGGCAATTTTCAAACTGAGAAGTCTGTTCTTTTAGTTTTTCTCTATAGACTGCATGTTGTCAGGCCAGATTCACTTTTTCAACAATGCTTTTTGGGACCTGATATTTATGAAGTACATTGTTGTCAAAAGAGATCTTCATATCAATCTGCAGCATGCACCAAATTTTTACATGTTCAATTCTTGTTTTTTATCCTTCAGCAAAAAATTTCTTCAACTGTTGCTGCAACTCCAACATGCACTATAGGCTCTTCCAGGTGCTTGAGAGTGGTGGGAACTTCGGGGAGCAGAGAACTGGGTGGGGTCATAAAATCTGGCAAAAGAGGTTGCCTTGTACACAGCACTTGTCCTTTCGGGCTAGTCTACATTTAAAACTTACAGTGGCACAGGTTTAGCAATACAGCTGTGCTGCTGTAAGAGCGTTTGTGTAGCCATGTTATATGGATAGGAGAGAGCTCTCCTGCCAACGTAATAAAGCCATCTAAATGAGCGGCAGTATCTATGTCAGTGGGAGAGTGTCTCCCACTGACATTGCACTGTCTACAGAAGCGCTTACGTTGGCAAAATTTAGGTCGCTCAAGGGTGTGTTTTAACACACCCCTAAGCGACAAAAGTTTTGTTCACATAAGTGCTAATGCAGACAATGCCTTAGGATGAAACTATGTGTCATGGACCCTGCTTCACCTATTAATGGATGAGACTATTTTGTGTAATGTCTTTTTTAAACTCACTGTATTATTATTACATTTATAAAAAAAAAATTAAAGCCATCTGGATATATTTTTACAGTTACTTCATAGACTGGATGTCGAAACACAGCTGTGCATATATAGCTGTGGTCCCTGATAATATTTGCTAATGAAAACCTGGAGCAGTCTGGAATTGGATGCACTGAAGGCTTGCATTCTCCACTGAGCAGCTGTCTATGGTGATGGGCTGTACTGAAGCAGAAAAAGAAAATTATGTTAGACAGAAGCTTTACACTATGAAAGCAAAATCTTCCCCAGCAGAAAAAGAGCTTTACTGGAGCCCCATATTCTGTAGCACAAAGGAGCAACGTTCAGAAGAGTTTAAATAATGAGCTTTTTAAGGTTCTTGAGAAGAAGGGGGAGAGAGATGTGAAATGGAAGGTTAGAAACAGTAGAGAAAATTACTTAAAGTACTTTGACATCCATGAAAGATTATAAAGCTGTCCTGAACGTACAATGGCAGATATGCAAAAGGTGCTGGAAGGAAATTCCCTCAGACTTCCCTTGAATGCCTCTGCTGAATGACAATGAAGTAATTCTTTGCAGAGTGCTGCTTTCCTACGTTCTTTAGCTGGCTCACCCAAATGCTTTAGGAACTGACTGGTAAACTGGAAACTTCCATGAATGGGTTGAGGAGGAGTGCCAAATTTAACTCTGTTTGGATATAATATATTGGTGAGGCACAAAAGCCTTTAGACTGCCTTGTACATAGCTGCCACTGTAGACAACAGTCAATATCTCAATCCATTATCCCCTGGTACCAGGCCAAAACTAAATCTCCTGCTCTGTTTAATTACCCACACATCATTGTGGTTTGCCTTTCACTTTTTAAATATTGGCTGTTGCTCAGAAAGCAAAGTCATTTGAGAAAGTATTTATGCTGTGCAACCCTGTAAAAGAACTTGATGATTTTTATCCATTTACAGTGAAGTGTATTTTGTTTTGTCAGTTGCTGTTATCTTAGTTTGTCTGATTTTGATGATTTTGGTCTCAAAGTAAGAAGTGTGATCAGAACAGGAATTGGGGCTGGGTCACACTGACGGCGGCAAATTTGCCGCCGTCACATCGATTGCTCTGGGCCGACTTAGCGGTCTGTGTAGACCCGCTCAGTCAATCCAGGAGGCGACGCAGAAAAAAGTGGCATAGCGCTGCGTTGAAGGGAGCGCTGTTCCCTTCGACGCAGTGCAGTGTGGACGGCACACAGAGGAGATGCTGCAAAGTTGAAGGGAGATACGCAAGTGATTTATGTCACTTGTGTATCTTCTGTCGACTGCCGCCGAATCGCAAAGGTAAGTGTAGACCGGGCCTGACATTCTTCAAAATGCGGCTGACTCGGTCATAGGCTTACAAGAGAGAAGGTAGGTGAGGTAGCATCTTTTATTGGACCAACTCCCGTTGGAGAGAGAGGCAAGCTTTTGAGCTTACATGGCTCATCTTCAGGGCTAGAAAATTTAGGGCTTGCCTTCACAGATAGCACTACAGCAGCACAGCTGCAACACTTTGATCAAGATGCTCCTATGCTGACAGGAGAGCTTCGTCCACTGGTGTACTTAGGGCTTGTCTATACTTAAAACTTACAGCGGCACAGCTGTGAGCTCTTATGTAGCCAAGTTATGTCAATGGGAGAGAGCTCTCCTGCTAACATCATAACGCCACATAAACGAGTGGCAGTAGCTGTGTTGGTGGGAAATTGGCTCCCGCTGACATAGTGCTGTCCACACAAATGTTTATGCTGGCAAAACTTACGTTGCTTGGGATGTGTTTTTGTTTTCACACCCCCTGAACAACAAAAGTTTTGTCTGCATAAATGCTAGTGTAGACAGCATCGTAATCCACCTCCCCAAGAGTAGCTATGTCAATGGGAGAATCCTGTTGACATATCTCTGTCTACACAGGGAGGGGGGTTATGTCAATTTTTCACACCCCTAAGTGACATAGTTACACCGATATGGATCTGTGGTGTAGACCTGGCCCCACTCAGAGTGGCACAGCTAAATACAAGATGGAACAAATTGTTTAGCATAAGTAGTTAACACACATTTCAAGGGCCCATTTAAGGTGAAGTGGCCCGTTATCCCCCTCCAGTCAAAGGGAGGAGAGGAAGTAGGGAGGAAAAGCAGATGGGAATGGGGGGTTGAAATGAAACATAAATCCAGAGTCACTGTTCAGTTTCTGATTTTTAGTGTCTATCAATGTTATGAATTTAAGCTCTCAGGCTTGTCTTTTGAAAGTGTTGTGCTGGTTTCTTTTGAGGATGATGACAGACGGGTCAGATATAGAGTGATTGCTTTGTGAAAAGGATTCACCCATAGGTGGTGTGGTGTTTTCGAGTATGTGTTTATTTTGAGAGCGTAGTGATTGTCTGGTTTCACCCAGATAGTTGCTGTTGGGGCGTTTAGTGCACTGGATGAGGTACGTCACATGTCGTGATAGGCATGTGTACGACACATGGATCTTGAAAGTTGTGTTGTGGAGGCTGTTGATCACTGTTGTGGTTCGAGCTATGTCTGCAGGTTTTGCATCTGTTTTTCTGGCAGGAACTGGTGCTAGTTCAAGTTGGTGTGCCCTCGTCTGTGGAGAGCTTGCTTCTGATGATGAGTTAGGAGAGGCTGGGACATTGTTTTAAGGCCAGAAGAGGGTGTTCAGGAAAGATTTCTTTCAGGATGGGGTCACCCACCTTCTCCCTAATATTCTGGGACCAATATGGCTACAACAACACTGCATACAGACTTACAAGTCAATTAACTCTTCTGTGGCACAGTTACTCATCTATAAAGCAGAGAAAAGAATATTAATCCACCTTTGAAAAGTTGTTTGAGCTCCCTGGATGAATTTCAAAGTCTTTACTGTATTTATTCATTTGTGTGTCTTTTCAATGGATCTTCTGTCTCCACTTTCTGTCTTCTGCGTGTTACAGACCATGATTCTTTCAGCACTTCCATCTGTTTTACAAGATCCCAGATTTTGACTTCATTAGTCATGGCTAGGGAACATCATGGCTAATGTTCTACATTAGTAGAACACCTTCACTTTTCTGTTCAAGAAGATGATGGATAAACTTTTTCCAACTATGTTTTGAAATTCTGCCTTAGCTCTTCAGGTCTGATCTTATTCACTAAATATCCCTGATAAGTTGCCCGTTTATGCACTGCTTTGAAATGTTTCCATCTTTATTGCTGGTCCCATGTTCCCCATTGTGGTAGTTCCACTGAATTTTTGGGTCAGATTCTCAGCTGGCGAAGTCAGTGGAGCAATGTCAGCTTATGCCACCTTATGATCTGTCACTTTGTCCTCAGGTACATCTTTTAGCCATTTTTTTTATCATGTCTCTTTTGTCCACTTTAAAAAAGTCTGTGTCTTATCAAGTAGGAACAGGGCTATCTGTAGATGATAAGGGGATCTCTCTCACATTGATATAGTTCCCTTTGGGACAAGTCCTTAGCTGGTGCAGAAAAACATATCTCCATTGATTTTTCTGGAGCTGTACCAATTTGTACCAGCTGAGAATCTGGCCCACTGATTTCAGTGAAAGTACCCCTGATCTGCACGAGTGTAAGGGAGATCAGAATCAGGCACTATTGCTGAGATTTTCAAATCTGACCAAGACATTTGGAATCAAATTTCCAGTAAAAATTAATAGGAATTTGTCTCCAAATCCCGGAGGCGCATTTGAAAATCTCTGCCTTCGGGTTTAGGGGGAAATGCTGATCTCAGCACTTCACGGCAGTCTTTTGCTCTCTCTTTCCCTCTGTCAATTGCCAGAGTGTCAGCATGACTTGCCGCATTCATTGTTTGATTCTGGGTTCAAATCTGTATAATCTAAAAAGGAATGAGTATGGCAGTCTCTGCTCTAGTCCATGTGGATGTGTTTATTCAGGTAGCAAAGCCACTAACAGTTGAGATCCATGGGAACTAAGTATGAAAGGTGAGTGAGATGTCATTGTTAAGATCCACTCTGCAGATCCAACAGCAGAATTTTGCCATAGATCTTATCAAAGTGGATAGAGCATTGGTGTATTTCAGTACATCAACCTTACATTTGTATAGTAATTACATAATATGTAAATTATTATTATGTAGTGAAAGTTGTATGTCGTTAACTTTTAACATTTAAAAACTGCAGCATCAGAAAAGCATACATTGTGCAGGTATAACATCCTGGGGAATTTGTGCTTTTCCATATAATGTTAAGGTTTTGCATTTTTCTTTTCTGTTTTCTGTTAAGTAACTTGTGTTGGTGCATCTGAGGCTTACAGGAGCCTGGGTGGTATAGATAGGTCTTCCAGGAGGAAGACTCACACATCTGTGTAGCTGTCTTTAATGTCTTTTTTATACTCTTCATTTCTTCTGCCAAACAGGCTGCTGGTCCATTTCTTTTAAGCCTTTGGTTTGAAATTTCATCACTTTGTGAATGACATTTGTTGTTGTTGTCTCCCACCCTTGCCTCACGCCCCGCTGAGCTCACTGCTTGTCACACTTATCTGGAAATGGCTTAAATGGCTGTAACCACTATGAAGAAGGCAGCTAAATTGGGTGGATAAGGGGGTAGGATGAGTTAATGTGGCAATCGGTGTTATTTGAGACACGTGCTCAGTTTCATTGACCCTGAATGTATCATCAGCCATTACAAGTACTTTAAATGCAGTTTCAGTTATTAGCTTGATTTGGTTTATATCTTATACAAGCAGTTTGTAAATACAAATGATCTATAATATTAGAGAGCTCTGAAATGCAAGAACAACTGTATGTAGAATTTCATAAAACATCTCACTATGAGTGGTCCATGTTAAATGCACCTGGATGAAGACAAAAACTCAATAGTGTGGTAAAATGTGGTATCTCTGACTGGTGTTTGTATTATACCTACTTCTTCTACTTTTCCTTTCTCTACCTCCAGCTTTCTTTGGGAAGTACCTTAATGAATACAATGGTTCCTATGTGCCTCCTGGCTGGAAAGAATGGGTTGGATTACTTAAAAACTCTCGCTTTTACAACTACACGCTCTGTAGAAATGGAGTGAAGGAGAAGCACGGATTTGACTACTCTAGGGTAGGTCCTATTGATTTATTTCATTTGTTTTTTCTTTTGGACATGATTGCAAGAGGAGTACAAATGCTTTATGGATTCAGTCTCATTAAAGCATTCTTTTCATATTTGAAAGACACTGCTAGTAAAATCTATTTCAGCCCCTAAGGCAGTTCCTTTGGACTTTACATTATCTCTTCACTTCTGGAGGACATGCTATTTAAAATGTTCTTAACAGCTACGGGAATGTAAGTTACACATCCTGAGACCATAAAAGCTTCAATATGTCTTACAGGCTGAGAAATGGATTTAATAGCATCAAGACTCGTATTCCACTGCTCTGTACTTCAGTTAACACACACTGGGTCTGACCCTGGCCTGTTACGCTGGTGTGAAGCTGGAGTAATAAAACTGACTTCAGGGGGGTTGCACAAGTATAAATGGGATTAGAATCGGTTTCCTTCTACTGAGGGTTGGTTGGTTTGTATGTATGCATGTATATATCTATTTAAGTGAAAGCCTGTTTCATGATCATAATATGATAATTTTGGGGACTCCATAATACATCCGTTTATCACAAATGGAAACTGTCCTTGCTATGTGAAGGCTGGGAAAGAGTAACTGTTACATATATATCTTTTTAAAGTACTTGTGAAGATGCTTTACCTTGCCTTAGCTCACTAAAATGTTTGGCAAGCATCTCTCGAACCTAAGCCCCACCACTTCCCTTTTTCATCTCATGCTCCATAATAATTGCTAACAAGGAGAATGTTTACTTGAGCACAATGCATGCATGTGTCAAGGCAGCCAGTTTGTGTGATTTCATAAAGTGGGTTGCAGAATCTCTGATTTATGGCTGTAAATAATTTATTGGCAAACTGCTTTGCTTAGAAAAACTGGAACCTGAAGGAAACAGTCCAACAGTGGAAAAAGGACATTGTTTGAAGGAGGTGGGGGGAAAGCAAATAGCTGCAAAGTAGTAGTATGTAGTTCTGGATTTATAAATAAAAGGTTACAATTATAGAATTAATACTCACTGTAACATCACAATCATTTGTAAGAGATTTGCATGAGAGGAATTCAATTCAACCCCCACCCCCAAGGAAAAAAGCTGCATATCTTTCTTTGGGTTTTTTTGGTGATGTATACACAGAACATTTTTCTTGAAGCTGAAATATAGATGATTTTTTTCTTGTTTGTTGTTTTGTGTTTAGTGTTCTTTGTGTCATAAGTTGAACCTTAATAGGTTTCTAAGGTTTCTTCTTCTATTGCCAGCTGATAAAGGGAAGGGACAATTGACGAGCAGAGTTATATGTCTCTCTCTAATTTCCCTTTTAATCTGTCAAGGATGGGAGTGCTGATCTTGAGAGCCAAACTACCGGAAATATTGTGATAGAAAACTTTTCAGTGGGATAGCATGAGGTCAATGATTTTACTGGTCCCTATTCCCCATTGCAGTAAAGGGAGCTAATGAGGGAATACGCACTCTTCAAAACCCTCAGCTGTGTTTGGTATATAAGGTACTTTTAAAACTCTTGCATTTTCATTTTGTACAGCTCTTCATATCTAAGCTGTATGCACAGCCGTCAGAACTCTTTTTTTCAAAAATCACTGATAGAAAATAAATGTTCCAAATGACCATCAGATCCTAGCATATAGATTACTGTAATTTATTACCAGTAGTGTGCAAAGCAACAACATGCATTGATAGTAACATTTGGAGTTTAGTGATGGATCGATCAGTAGTTGAAACATGCTACTATATATGTTTCCTTCCTGCCTTTTATGTTTTTCTTTTAATAACTAAATTGTTCACTAAAGGGCAAGTTGAAGTAACATGACTTCAGAGAGGTTGTTTTAATAGCCCTTCTATATCTTATTTGTTTCCAAAATCTCTGTCCCAATGGCACACGAGTTAGCAAAACCCATTAGTGTTTCTATGAGTTACTGACCTCTTAATTGTACAAATTAAATGTTTGAGATCCAAATTGAATACAAAATTCATATTAAAGGGTAACTATGAGGTTAAGAATTATATATTTAAAACCCAGATATTTTTATTAAAAACACTCTTAAAGAGAGTCCCATTTTTAATATTATTATTAGCTTACTTTTTGTTAACTCTTATTTTAGACAATAAAGATCATGATTTTCAAATATGAGTAGTAGGCGCGCACACTCTGAAAATTTGACCCACTCGATGTGTTTCAAGTTTGGCACCTCAAATATTGAGGAAAACAAAATCACTAAACTAAATATTAGCCAAAAATGTACAGTTTTTCAATTGGTTTCTTATCAATTTAACCTTCTGTTTGTATGCATTAGCACAATTTGCCATTTTTAGATTTTTTTTAGAACATTGCATTTAATTTTTAAAAAATCTCTCAACTGGTGGTTTAAACAAAAATAAATTAATGGAAATATTTCTGTTTTGTCTTAGGATTTGCCAATGTTTATGTTCACAAAATTTTAATTAGAGGGCAGTTTTGACCTGACAAGTGCCCTTGCCTTTCAGAATGGAATAGAAATCCATATTCTCTTCACAGCCAGATCCAAGAAAAAAACATCTTTCTGTATGCATTATGTGCTTACAGCAAGCTTAGAAAATATGTATATGTTTTAGTTAAATGTGAGTGTATTCATATTATTATTCCAGGGTTCTCTGTTAGAATATTGGCATTCTGTTCTTTAATGGACATTCAAAAGAGCTTTCCAGATACAAAGGGTCAGGTCGTTTGCTGGCAGGCCTCCATTGTTTTTGATGGAGTTATGCTTATCTACACAAGCTTTCATAATTGAAATGAGTTGTTGGTGTCTGCTTTTGTCCACTGTAGATAGTTACTCATATCACAAATACACCACATAATTCAGAACAGATGGCAGACTTGGATAGGGTAAACCTTGGATTGGAATAGCAGGAGTACTTTAAGTCAAGACTGATTATGTAGAGGTGTAAATTGGAGACTGTTTAGCCTGGTTCTGGGAGAGGCAGCAAGCAACAGTGCTAAGTTTGAACAAAGAAATCAAGTGAGAGAGGCCTTTTTTGAGTAATGAAAGCTGACATTCTCTTGCACCTCCATGGCAGGGGTGAAGGAGAATGAGAGAAGGCACTAACTGTACTGTATTTGATTTGATACATAGCCAAACAAAGTAGTTCAGTCTCCAGGACTGTCAGTCTGGAGCCTTTGCATTAACTTTGCCCTAGGAAAGGGAGGTTCACTGGGAAGCCAGGGACTGGGCTGATGAGAGAAAGCTGTCCTTGAAAAAAAAACTCGAGAGGTGTTCCACCCTCTGTGATGTGTACCACACGCAGTACTTGGTGACTTGGCAAAAGCAAGACACTGCATGTGGTTTTTCTTTGGATTTTGGAGGTGAAAAGCCAGTCTGTTGTTCTACAATCAATAATACTATGCTGGTGTCTGAAACCTATGTTGGTGTATAAGTTTTCTTGAGCTGCAGGGAATACCACAAAGACCCTGTCTTCAGCTCACATGGATCTAGTATTACAACATGTACGTGGTACTCGACTGGGCCTACAAAGATGTTCAGTTCATGTTTTCCAGAGGAACTTTCCTGAGTTTTCAGATTTGTTTTTAAATGGATACATCTATTTACCTACCTTGAGATTCTTACACTGCACCCATCAATCTGAGTGCCTTTCTTGTATCTGCCATGCTGAGTCAAACTATTGATCCAACTAGTCCAGTATCAGGTTGCTAGCATTGGTAACTGCCTGAGGCTTCAGAGGAAGGCAAAAGAACCCGCACAAATCAGTTGAGATTTTCAAAGTACTGTCAGTGAACAAAGTGTCTCAGTCCTATAGCATGTTTTGAAAATCTCATCCCAGAAAACAAACGTTCCTGTTATTATCCAGTACCTTTTAAAAATCCAGCCATGGTATTTGACTGATCTTCTGAACAAGTGAGTTCCACAATTTGGTTATACCCCTGTCTGAAGAAGCTTTTCTAGTTGTTCTAAATTTAGTCACCTTTAATTCCTTGGAGACACCTGTTGTTTTCCATGTCATAGGATAGAGAGGAGGGAATGATCTGATTTTTTTCATTTACTGTTCATAATTTTAACAACCTAAATTTAAAGTTTCTCTTTATTATTCCTTTCCAGGCTAAATAATCTGGTTTCCTCAGTCCCTCATGATACCCAAGACTATATAGGACTCTAAATGGCTATTGCAATATTTTATTAAACTCTTCCCTCTTCTTCCAGGATTATCTGACTGACCTTATCACTAACGACAGTATCAGCTTCTTCAGAATCTCAAAGAAGATGTATCCCCATAGGCCGGTATTGATGGTTATCAGCCATGCTGCTCCTCATGGTCCTGAAGATTCAGCTCCTCAATATTCACATCTCTTCCCCAACGCTTCACAACACATGTAAGGAAAAATAAAACCCTTGTGTTTCCAGGCATAAGAAAAAAAATCTGGGTACATCTGCTGGAAAAATAAAATTTTGGGTCCTTAGACTCTTGGTATACGTTTATACAAATAGCATGAACAGAAAAATTTGGAATTTTTATATGAATATTTAGAATACTATAAGCACCTTGGGGCTAGAGACCATATCAGTGGGCCTGAACCAAAGCACATGGAAGTCAGTGGAAAGATTCACATTGATACCACTGAGCTTTTTGTCATAGTCTATGGCTCTGATTCCCATTCATACTCAGGTCCCTTTACCCTCTCTGGCTGTACAGGGTGTGTCTACACAGCCCATGACAACGAGCATCACAGCCGGGGTTGAGAGACTCAGGCTTGCAGAGCTTGCACTAGTGCTCTCAAAAAGGATGTATGGAGTTGCAGCTGTGGTTGGAGCTCAGGTTTTGAAACCTAAGGACAGGGGTGGGCTTCAGAGCTTGAGTGCCAACCTCAGCTGCAGCTTCAAAAAGCTGTCTATACCGATGTTTTCAGAGTGCTAGCACCAGCCCCGCAAGGCCAGAGCAGTTGACCTAGGCGGGGAGGCTCCCTACTGTGGACTGTATAGATGTATCCCGAATATGTGTAAATTGGACTACTTTTGTGGTAAGGTGCTACTCAGTGAACCATAATGCGTCCCTTAAATTGTAAGCTCTTCAGGAAGATGTACTGTAGCTTTCCGTGCACATATGCAGTGCTTAGCATTTTGTGGCTGTTACCATAATACAGATAATAAAGTAATGTTTATTATTATCCCCGTTTAACATTCATACTGTCAGCATCTCAGTTTCCCCATACGACTTGCTCAAAGTCACACAGGACACTTTCAGCAAAGCTGACAAAGAACCTAGATCTCCTAGCCTCTACCCTTGTGCTTTCATAAAAATTCAGCTTTCTTCCTGTGTGGCCAGATAATGCAATGATATCAGATTAAAAATAGTTTGGCACACTTAGCTTTCAGAGGAATTGTAGTTAATTTCAGCTTTGTGGAGGAAGCAAGGATTGATATTTCAAGGTGATCATCAAACAGCTGTTGAGGGCACCTACCTCCTTGCAGGACTAGGCTTTGGAACAGACTCTGTGTAACAGGGTTTTCTTTCTTTTAGTTTCTGATTATTAGAGAACTAAGAATTGTATATTTCATTCTGCCATACTGTGCCACTAAAGAGAATCTGTCTCTCGGGCCTGAAGTGACACAGTATTTTCATATTTAAGTTGTTTGCCATCCCATGCTCAGTTCTTTTCCTTTGAAATGAAAATGACAAAAGCTCAAAATGAGTAGTCTCTATGATTGCTTGTATACAGAGTTGACCTCAGCCTTATTAGGAATGCTTATGGAAGACATCCTTATCTCAAAGATATAATTATTTTAAAACAACACTCTACAGCAATTTAATTATGATGGTTCAAAAGAGAAAAGGAGTGGAGGGATCTGGGGAAGGAAAGGGATGAAGTGCCTCTATGCATTTTTTTTTCTCTTTCACGTTGTTTACTCCCCCCAACACACGCACGCACATGCACACACACACACCAATCTAGTGTGTTTTCCTGACTAGAAACTGCTTAATTTATGGAGCAGGATATGGAAATTGCTGCAAGATTTTATATCTGCAGTGAATTTCATTATTACTATTAATAATAATAATCAATTAATTTATGGACAACAGTACTTTGCAGGAAATATATTACTTTGTAAAAGAATACATTATGTCAATACATTAAACAGTTTTATTCTTCTTTCAGATGTGCATATTAAGTGGCCTGCATTATGTGTATCTATGCAGAGAAATGGTCTTCGGTTATTTTAAACACTTTTTATGGCACAGTATAAAAATTAAGCTGCTGTTAATAAAACGGAACACCAAGAAGTGTTGCTTTCAGAAATGCCTCTCAATAGAACTAATCAGTATGTGTTTGTGCTTTTTAAAATTTTAGATATTTATAGAATATCTGTATATTGTATTGAGTATGCGTGGCCTGATTTTCAAATAAAAGTTAAACATACAGTTGCTTCTCTAATTGGGGTGCACAGCTGCAAATACATGCAAAGCAGGTAACTACACATGTAAATTAGTCATCTTGTTTCACATTCCCTCCTTTCAACCTCCCAAGTTACCTGAGAATTGGGAATCTCTAGGTGGTGTAGTGCCCTCATAGCTGTCCCTGTCCCTCCCCTGGAGTATGGCCAGAGAAAAGGTGAGCCATGGCTGGAGCATTACTATGTAGCTTGGACCAGCCTTGAAGCTGCTTTAAATTGAACTGAGGATTGTGCTCAGTTCTTGTCCAGTCCTAAAATCAGGAGCAACATAAAATTGGCAAAGCTATTCCCTGGCTTCCTCCTGCCGCTGTGCCAGCTGAAGCACTGGCACAGCTGAGGATTTGTCTCTTAGTGTGCAGTTGCAGTCCTGTCTTAATTGAAAATCTGACGCATAATTCCCCCCCCAGCAAATCACTGAACTACATTAATAGTTTCCCTTTTCTTCTCCTAGACTGATAGTTAAACAGGATAGAACAGCTGGGCATTTTCATATTAGCCTCTAACGTTATTTCTGTAAAGAGTATATGTTTTATCATGACTCTTTTCCACGGTCAAATACAATCAGGATTTGTAGAGCAATCAAGGAAGTTTTTTTTTTTCCCCTCTTGAATTAATGTGAAGGGGTTATTTTGTCCAATTTCCAGGAATGTTATGTCTTGTGTATTTGGCCATGAGAGAGACAAATCTATTAAGTGTAAGAGGGTTACATTTGTAGTAATCAAAGAAAATCATGGGCTTTGGGTGGATTAAACAGCAGGGTTTCAAATCAGGCAGGAAATCACAAAGCAAGCTGAAAAAGGAGTTCACAATTCTGGGCATTACATAGCAACAGTTTCCATAACTGTCAGCATATTCATAGGAGCAATGTCATTATTTCAGCCACAACAACATTCTGAAATTCAAGAGACTATTAACAAAGCACAGAGACTAAACAGAGTAGTCTCTCCTCCCCAAACAAAGAATCCTCCCTTCCTCATCTAAGTGCATTTTTTAAATAGGCTTCCACATAAAACGTTCCATTGAAAACATGTTGCAATCCAGTTACTATTTTCATGTTTATTTCAAAAATGAATTAAACTTTTAAGAACATTTAGCATCAATGACATTCAAAGATATGTTGGGTACATTTCAAAGAGGAAGGTTTTCAATTTATGGTACTATTATTTATGCTGATGATTTAAGTTATTTTGCTCTTTGTTGGGTGCATAAGAAAAGTAGTGGATTTTGTCAAGATGTAAGTGTAGTTAGCTGGAAATTGAATATTGGGATGCAGAAAGTAACTTGAGCAAAGTCTGTGGCTCTTTGCTATGTCAGAAGGATTTTGGATTTTGGATTTTACAGGAAGCTTGTGACTTTGTGGTAAACATGAGCAGTGATCTAATATTTTGAAAAGAAGGAGAAATCTGAACAAATCTTTCATTTGGTGAAAAAAAATTATATTTGTGAAACTATTCCTGGTCTTTCCCAAGCCCTGTACCAACTTATGCTTAGAAACAATAAAAAGGGCCCTAGGTCTTAAATGGTGAAAAGGTAGATAAATAAAACAATTGCTTCTCCTGAAAATGTATGATAAACAAATGCACAGTATGACAAAGACATGTGTAAAGAGTAACTACTGTATTATAATATAGCAAAGCAAGTCCTTTGTGGGCTTTAGCTCCAGCTAGAATGGAACAATGTAGTTACGAACAAAAAAGCAAGCTCCAGAATTGAATGAAATTCATCCAAAATGAAATAAAGGACCATCAATGATGTGCTTTCTCATTATTAACATTTCTACTTTAATCCAGCTACAGGATCACTAGGAATTAAAGGGTTCCTGATGCTCTTGGAAGGTCATCAAATCCAGCTCTTGACTTTTTTTTTTTGCAGGGTCCTAAATTCTCTTTCTATAATGTGCATACATCAGAATGTAATTTGAAGTTTTCTAATGATCTCAGAAGAGATAGGGCTAGAAAGTACCCAAGTCCCATTTCCCCCACCTCTGCTTTTTTGGCAGGTCTTTAAAATTCAGCTTTGCATCTACTTCTGCTTGCCATGAGCTCACATGTAATTTAATACCGTGAGGTAGGGTATCTGTGCTCCCCTGAGTATGTAAGTGCCACAATCTTAACATGGCCAGTCATGCTGAATTCAACACAGTTGTTAAATAATATAGTGGAATCTTTTCAGGAACCTGGATAGTTATTATTAAGAGCCTGATGAAGCCATAAGAGCCTGTGTTAGTATGGGTAGAATGAAATTGGAGCAGCTACATCAGTGGAAACTCAGTTGTATATGCTCTTGTTTCAAATAATGCTGTCCAATTGTGACGTTAGACTTCTAAGGCTAATCTGCTGTCATTGAAATGTATCCCTGCTAGTCTGGAGGATACTGTTAAAACAATGTATATTTACTCTTTCAATAGGTTTTACTTCCCACAGAGTTATTTCCATGCTTCCACCTTTCATATAAAACATAAACTGATAATATTTTTCCATCAGAAATGTAATGTTTTCCTACATACCACAAGGAATTAGTCCTGTAGTTTTGGTCAAATGAAGTTTATTGGTCCACACTAGTCTATTATTTTTTCATAGTAGTATGATGTTCTCTGTTTCCCTTATTGCTCTTTAGCACGCCCAGTTATAACTATGCTCCAAACCCAGATAAGCACTGGATAATGAGGTATACTGGTCCCATGAAACCTATTCACATGGAGTTCACCAACATGCTACAGAGGAAGCGCCTTCAGACACTCATGTCCGTGGATGATTCTATGGAGACGGTAAGATGGGTGGTCCCTTTTTCAAGCTTGTTTCTTGAGTTAAACTCCAAAGTGTTTGTACAATTTTTAAAAAAAACTAGTATATTCCTACTCTGAATATAAGCTGAGCACTGCTAAGCTAAACATCGCTTCCATTTACCCCCACCTTTGAATTGAGAGCTTTCCCAGATCCTTTCTTTTTGTAGCATTGTTGTATCAAATAAAAAGGAGCATAATGTAAAGTCTACGACGTAGCAGAATATTTCCAAATACCTTCTGGTTTCCAATAAAAAAAAGAAAAATGAAACATGAAACAAAATTTGTAAAGCATGAATTTAAAAAAAGAATTCATTTATATTAAAAAATATCAGCTCTCACCAGATACTAATTGTAAACAAATAATCTCAACTGCAGGCCTAGTAGCATTCCTGCATTCTTTCTTCTTAGTCAGAAAAACTCCAATGAAATTAATGGGGTTACATCAGGACAGAACCGGTGTATCTCAAAAGGACGTAGGAGCCCAACTACCACTTTAGGTGCCTAAATCTAGAATCAAGCACCGCTGAGATTCATAAAACCCACACTCAGCTGCCACCGAACCTCTGATGTGGGGCTCCCTTGATCTCTTGTGTTGAAGCTGTTCCACTGTGATTAAATAATGAAAGAGTCATTGGGCCAGAGAGAGTGTGCAAGCATGAGATTAACTCTGATTGCAGCCTTGTGATTAGAGCACTCCTACAACGAGATATGGCATTCACCTGAGCCCTGTTCAAATCCCTTCTTCCCCTGAGGCAGAGGGAGGCTTTGAACTAGATCCCAGATAAGTACCTTAAGCTGAAAGTCATGAAGAAGCTCCTCTTCCTCCTCTCCCGTTCCCCCCAAATTTAGATGCTGCTGAACTTCCTGAGAGGGGTGGGGCTTAGGAATTCCCTCTCCTCCTGGCATCTTCCATTGGCTAGCTGAGGTGGGGAGCTGCCAGTGTGCTTTCTTTTGTACATCCCGTTCCGAGGTGACTGACTCTCTCCATTCATTGTACAAGGAGCCTAGGTTTTAATTCAGGCTTTGTGAATCCCAGTGATTTTTCTAGGTGCCTGAAAGTTAGACATGGTGACATGCTGCATTGCCACGGTTAACTTCCTTCATGGGTCTAGCTCACAGAGGCAAACTAAGTCCAGCATGTTCCAATGATTAAATATATTTTAAAAAACACAGGCAGACTTCCTAGGTTGTCTGCATTATGTAACAGTAAGATTCCAGAAACCTCACAGTGCAAGCTGTGTGTCTGTGGCACTTGACAAAGAACTTTTGAGTTCTTTTGAGTTCAGCTGGCAGCTACTGTGAAAAAGGATAGGTTTGTTTCAAAGTGTAGGAAGTGTGATCTTGAAGGTATTGCAATTTACTGCTTCATGTTTCCTGGAAATCTTACCACAAAAGTCCAGTAAGGCAAGGGTAAGATTTGTCAGTAATTTATTATAATTACTAATAATTCATTGGGCATCATACCCCAGGAAAGTGTGGTCTGTCCTTGTTGCTAAAAAAATATGCTTTGGTGGGTCAGATCCACTTCTAGAGAAGAGGTGTCACAGAGTCACCCACTAGCATCAATCTATTTAGAATCTACTAGTTAGCAGGGTGGTTTCATTCCTGATGATTTTACTGGTGTACATTTCACTCCAGGCTGAAACTTAATCTTTTGTAGTTATAATCCCAAAATTGGTTACCTTTTTAAATGAAACTGTTTGTACCTAACATCCCTTAAAAATATCTGTTTGTATTTTGAGTGCATGGCAGATATGAATGGCTCTAAGAGGTCACTATGGCTTATTTAAACAAAGATTGCAGTCAAAATTTTGTCTAAATTTGTCTTTAAATAGCTCTATGCTATTTCCTCATGGAACATCAAAAACATTGATTCAGGCTACATCTCAAAAAGAGAGTCACATTTTATCTTCAACATTTTGTCTATATTATCATGTTCCATACTGTTCTGACATAATTTACTTTGTGTTTACACTGATGAAACTGTATTGACTCCCATGCAATTTCTCCGGATACTCACAAGTGTGAGAGCAGAATCAGCCCCATATTCTCTAACCACAGATTCCACATGTGGGGCAGGGAGTGACATTACCGTAAAGAAAATCTGCTGTAGCACCATGTTACTAAATCCACATGAGATGATAGAAACTGATCAGACCTTGAGGATGAAACGTCATATGATGACTAGTCATTAGTGCTATGCATTGATACATTTTAATATTCATCTAAAAGGCCCATTTAACCCCTCCCCCCCTTCCACTCCCTAAAAACAATAGGATTCAGAGTTAAGGTTGAAATACTTAATTCACCAGATAGCAAGAGTGAATGGCTGTATCTGCTGTTTAGTTGTGAGAGTTTGCGAACATACTGTGTAAATGGGACTCATTTGAATGGGGACAAAATGGTCAGGTGTCATTTACCTAAGTATTAAATAAGTATGAAATCATATTATTAAGAGAATTTGCCAAATAAAAATGTAAAGAAGATAAAGATGATGGGCTAGAATTTCAAAAGAGCTCAATAGGAAACAGCTTCCATTTAGGCTCTGAAATAAGTGGCCAGAGTTTGACGTTTGAATGCTAGGTGCAGAGCACTTTTTAAAATCAATTTTGTGAATTCAAATTGGATGACTAAATGGGAGCTGAGCTTTTTGAAAGTCTGTCCTGAAATGTGTAGTTGCTATTTTTATTCAGTAAAGTAGTATTTTATTTCATTTTAAGTATTCATAGACCGTTCTTGCAAAGAAAATGGCCTCTTCTTTTAATCAGGATGGTTGCTTAATAAGAGTGCTTGAATGTCTATTGGGATGTCCTAGGTAAGAACATCCAACTCTGTACACAGTGTATATGTGTACACTTATGCACAGAATTATTTTAAATATTATGTACACTGTTGTTTACTGCAAAAATATTCTTTTTTCAGATTTATAATACATTGGTTGAAACAGGTGAACTGGACAATACGTATATAATATATACAGCAGACCATGGCTATCATATTGGGCAATTTGGACTGGTGAAAGGGAAGTCCATGCCTTATGAGTTTGATATCAGAGTTCCTTTTTACGTGCGAGGTCCGAATGTGGAAGCTGGATCCTTGTAAGTCCTTGTTTTTCAGCTCTTGAAATGTTTTTGGTTTATTGGTCTGATAATCATGTTTGAAATGCAAAGGAATATGAGGCCAGTGGCTGTGTAGTGGGGCTTTAAAAAAGCATACAGTGAAGTACAGCTGTGGAATCAGATTTTAAAATGTGTTGAGTTTGAGGCTGAAAAAGATAGAACCTTTTATCAGCTCATTGGGCTTGATCTTTAGGAGTGTTTAGTTTCCCTTCTTTGAGTACTCCAATGTGGGCTTTGCGTGGACCTAAGCGATTATGACACTCGGCATCTCCCTGAGCAATGCATAGGTCAGAAACAGCACCATCCCAGGAGGCATTGTGATTCTAAGGCTAAGTTTCCATTGCAGATTTCTGTAGGCGTAGCTATGTAAGGACTGGTTAATACTGGCCACAGATTTCAGTGACAGTCCACGGGAGATATGCAAGCTATGTACAGTAACTTGAGTATCTCCCGTTGACTTCCTAACATCTACCTATCACGGCGTCTCCACTGCATTGCACCAATGGGAAATGCCATCCCGTCGACAGTGCTATGCTTCTTGCCAGGGTGGATTTACAGAGTTGACTTCTGGGTTCAGTTGAGCGAGTCTTCACTGCTGCTCAATCGAATCTGCAAAATCGATCCTGTAGTGCAGAGGTGTGATCCTGACAGACATAGTTGTGCCAACAAAACCCCCAAGTTTAGCTGTAGCTATACCAGTGAAATTATGCTTTTACCAGCATAGCTTATTTGGCTTGCAGGGGAAGAGGAGGGACAGAAAAAGCTGTAATCAGCTATACCAGCAAAAGTACAGTTTTGCTGCTATAAATTGCGCCCAGACTAGCAGTACTTTTTTGATATAGTGTACTGGCAAAGCACTCCTAGTGTAGACCTGGCCTAAGACAAATTTTGAGTGCCTCCCCTGCTTCCTTCTTGCCCTGTGGGTGTAGTAATTTGTTGGTGTCTGTACCAACAGTAAATTAACGTCTGTGTGCTCACTCAGCTGCACTGGCCTATGAGTAGGCGGTGGGAACCAAGATTCTGCGCATTCCCTACCCTTCCTCACCCACTCCCTGGCCACTTCCTACTTGCACAGATCCAAGGACCAGTCAGCAGCCCATTCTAGAATTTGACCAGGGTTCTTAAGACCCTGGTCCCTTGTCCAAGTGAATAATCTGTCACTGTGTAGCCCTTTGGGAGGGGAACAGTTGAAGAGGCCAAGCTCTGTTTGATGTTGTGTGGAAATGCCTAGACATTTCTTCTGTTCATTTCAGTAAGACTCTAGGCCATGATATTTGCCAGGTAACAAACATTACTTTATGTTCACTGCCACTGTAGCTAGTTATCATCAGAGATTAAATGGAAGACTAGAATCACTATGCTTTCCTGTTTCAGCTTGTAAAGAAAAATGCATATAGTATTTTCCATATGAAACATCTACAAAATTCTTCCTTTGTTTATCCTTTGGGATTAAACAGTTAAACTGTTTGTCAGTGACACATGAGAGTGCAGAATATGACTGTTTAATTAAAAAGGTAGCTTTGATCAGCTAAGAAATTATGTAAATATACTTTCTAAGCAATTATTTTAATAGCAAATATTTTCACTTAAGTAATGATTTTGGACAGAGTGCCATAATTTGCTGCCTTTTGTTTATATCAATGTGCATGTTTTAGCATAATTACAACATATAAAATCTTCCGCCCACAATTTTTCCCCCTTAGACGAAAAGATGTAAACAGCTAATATTGAGACTGTAACAGAGTAACAGATATCTTTAAAAATATCTTAAAATAAAAATAAATAAAAATATCTTAAAGATGGAGAAGAGGCCAAGCAGGTGCACGAGAATGCAATGCCCTCACATTTGACCCAGCTGCTCATCCATCAGGATGGAGGGGTGGCTGGGTCAAATTTTCAGTTTTGGTTCAGGGATAAGGTAGGTCCTGGGTGCCTCCCTCTCACAGTTGCATCCCTGCTGTGGAGAAAGAGGGGAGCATGCATGGGGGAAAAGAAGGTTGTTCCAGGCTTTCAAGGTGGCATGAAGAAGAAGAAGTGAAGCCATAAATGGTAAGAGGAGACCAAAGGAGCAGTTAGAGGAAAGAGGATTGGGAAGAACATAAGGCACGGACAGAAGAGTAGGTGTGAAATGAAAGCTGAAGGTCCAGAGACTCCATGAAGGGCACTAGGGACTTGTGATTGCTATTGATTGTACCTGTAAGATGTTCAGATACTACAGTGATGGGGGGTAGTGGTATAAAAACCCTAAGATAGAGCAAGGAAGCCAAGCCCCATGTCACTGGGAGCATTGACTGGAGAGGTAGCTTTGTTAAGATTGTGCAGCCTTTCTCCCCATGAAACAGGGCAGGCCTCAGCACACCCCTGCTTATATATCACTGGAATGTTTGCCAGCACCGTTGCCTCTCTACTACTAAGCCCTCCTTATCATTCTGGGGGAGAACCCCTTATGGTCTCATATGGGGCTCCACAGTAGGTTTTCTAGATAATAGGCTTGATATGTCTTGGAGCTCCCTTGGGCTCTGATAATTAGCTAGGAAGGGGGGAAGATCTGTGGGTTGCCTCAGTCTTGAAATTACTATATCCCTTTGAACTTCCTTTTAGTCTCATGATACAGGTGCATTTTAAATTGCTGGTGAATGATGCCTCACAGAACCTTCCCTTTGGATTTTCTGTTTGAATACCTTTTGATGATAGAAAATATTTATATTAGGATCACAGGAATCAGACACCAAAAAGACCTAATAGAGCAGTGTTCATGCCACTAAAAGAGCAAGATGAAGTCCCCTGGAGAGAGGATATATCAGACAGTAAATTGATGCTTTCCTTGAGCCAGTATTTCCATGCATAGTAGAACTTTTAAAATCAACACTTTGCTAATGAACATACTTTTTTTTTTTATAAAATATTTGCATGGTCTCCCCTCTCTTTTCAGCAAAGATTTAATAGCAGTCACTGTAGCGAGGTGGCATTACTAAACTTACTACTATCAAGTACACTACATTTACCAAGTACACTACAACATTTCCTAGTTATTTAAAGGACACATATCAAGTAAATGAACAAATGTAACATCCTTGCTTTTGTCGTAGTCTTTTCCCTTACTAACTCACAAAATTCAGTAATTCTCAAATGGTCTCTCACTCATTAGCGTGAATTAGCAAGGTTCTGCTGTCTTTTACTTTAAGCTAGAAATCTACACAAAGGCTCATAGCTGCCTCTGTGGCACAACCTTTACTGTACTTTGTCTGAAAAGCATGTGGAAAGTAATTCCTTGTCCTCAAAGCTGCAACAAATAGGTTTTCTGCATAAAAGCATTTTTTCTTTTTTCTATTTTTTTGTAATGTCGTCATTTATTTTTTTAAAAGTGATGCCAAGTGTACATAAGAATAAGAAATTATGGGGAAGCAGCGAACAATGCATACTTTCATGATATTGTAATTGCAACAAAAGCAGATTTTAAATGTATTTAAAATAAACTTTTATTTTCTGAGGTGTGGCACCATACACTTAGTGAGAAGCACTCTGGTGACTCCCACAGAACCAGGTTTAGAGTAAAAACATAAGAACAGCCATCCTGGATCAGACCAATGGTCCATCTAGCCCAGTATCCTGTCTTCCAACAGTGGTTAGTGCCAGATGCTTCAGAGGGAATGACCAGAACAGGGCAATTATTTAATGATCCATGCCCTCTCATTCAGTTGCAGCTTCTGGAAGTGAGAGGCTTCAGGCACCCAGAGCCTGGGGTTGCATCCCTGACCATTGTGGCTAATAGCCTTTGATAGACCTATCCTCCATGAACTTGTCTAATTCTTTTTTTAACCCAGTTATAGTTTTGATTTCATTGGGTGACCACTGGTTCTTATGTTATGTGAAGGGGTAAATAACACTTCCTTATTAATGTTCTCTACACCATTCATGATTTTATAGACCTCTAGTATATCCTCCCTTTAGTTGTCTCTTTTCCAAGCTGAAATGTCCCAATCTTTTTAATCTCTCCTCATATGGAAGCTGTTCCATCCCCTAGTAATTTTTGTTGCTCTGCCCTGTACCTTTTCCAATTCTAGTATTTTTTTTTTGAGATGTGGTGACCAGAACTGAACATTCAATGGATTTATATGGTGGCAATATGGTATTTTCAGTCGTCTTATCTATTCCTTGTCTAATGGTTCTCAACATTCTGTTAGCTTTTTGGACTGCCGCTGCACATTGAGCAGGTATTTTCAGGGAACTAACTGCAATGACCGGAAGATCTCTTTCTTGAGTGGTAACAGCTAACTTAGACCCCATTACTTTGTATGTACATCTGGGATTATGTTTGCCAGTTTGCATTACTTTTTATTTATTGACGTTGAATTTAATCTGTCAGTTTGTTGCTCAGTCACCCATTTTTGTGTGCTCCCTTTGTAACTCTTCTCAGTCTGCTCTGAAGTGAGATGAAGGGGTACATTATTAGATTGTTTAACTGCCGTAGAGACATTGGATGCCTGGCTGTATAAATACTTTGCAGACTTTAGAGGCTGATATTTGGGGTGGCTCAGTTAATCTTATAACTTTCACAGTTGGAGCTACTCTGCTGTAATTTTCTTTTGCCTTCACCTTATCTATCTTTTATCTCTCCCTCCCTCCCTCATGCATGCTCTTAATTACAACAACCGTTAGCTGTTCCCCTTAAGTAGTGGGAGAGGATATTTCTTCTCTACAGTCTTTCTGTGGAACAAGCAGTTCAGGGCTATGGGCCCAGGTATTCATTTTTGTGATGTATATTGAAATAAATCAGATGTGTTCTATCTGCTAGCCTTTATTTTTAAGAAAATCATCACCATACCTGACATACACATTAATTCTTTAAGATACCAGAGGAGTCTTTATCCTGGGCGTTTATACATCTCAAAGAGTGTTGAACCCTTCCTTTTAGTCATTAACTTATTTTGCCGTATGAACCATTTGTCATATTTAGCCTGGAATGCTATTGCTTTAGAATTAAATCGTCACATTAACATCTCCTGGGGTTATGTACTTGGGGGTAATTTTAATATCTTAATATTGTATATTTTAATCCCTTTCAATATCTGACTTGATTGGATAATGTCTCCCTTAGTTCTGTGTAGATGTCACAGATTATGTTTTTTAAGATCCCCTGCCCTCCATGGAGGGGCTGGGATTAAAGGTAGTTCACAATTTCCACAAAGATTTTCTAAGCAGGGTCTCTATATATTTCTTTCAGGAATCCTCACATTGTATTGAACATTGATCTTGCTCCTACAATTCTAGATATTGCAGGCTTGGACATTCCACCTGACATGGATGGTAAATCCATTCTTAAGCTGCTGGACTCCGAGAGGCCAGTTAATAGGTAAAGAAAAGAAAAGTGTGTGTGTGTTCATACAGCTGTTTGCAGATAAATTTAAGGGGAAACAGAATGAATTACAGATACAGACTGGACACAGTTCACAGGAAAATCTGCAGACCTGATAAGCACTATTTGACTGACTTCAATTTTTCAGTTGGCCAGATCAATATATTAGCTGTATGGTATTTGCCTTCCTGATAGCAAAACGTGTGGCAGTGAACTGGCATTTAGTCATGGGAATGTTTCTGTCTGCGTGAGTTGCAGGTTTTAAATATGTCTGTAGCATCATTTATAGCCATCTCTTTTAAACAAAGATTTTATTATAAAGTGTAAAAACTAACTGTTCATCAGAGTATTAGATAGTCAGACTAACATTTGGAAATATACAGTTATTTTCTGAGACATGCACTCAAAACCTCCACCTGAAGAGGATTCACGTGGTGCTTGTGAGGGAGAATAGTGTGAAGAAAAAGCAACTGGAGGAGGAGAGAGAGGGTGGAGGTGTGTGCTTGTGGTGGAGGAGAGTAGCTGGGTCTGGAAAGGGTTTTTGTCAGGGCAGGAGGGTGATTTTGCAAGTCACTGAACTGGGATCCAAAAGATCTAGATTTAATTACACACTTCCTTTGTGTCACGGGCAAATCACGTTATCTCTCAGTGCATGGATGGTTTTAATATAGAAACAGTGACTACAGCCAGTGGCTCCAGTGTAGATTTTGTCCCCACGAGAACGAATCCATCCTGTATTCCTTCATGATAGCACTGACGACTCTCACATGTCTGCTCTGTGCGGTTACATGTTCTCCTGGGAGGAGCAGGTTGTGTTTCTGGAAGAGTAATGGGGAGGAAGGGAGGAGAGGCTGGGTCTGAGCTTGGTTTTCATGAGAATTTTATTTCTTACAGATTCCATTTAAAAAAAAAGATGAAGGTGTGGAGAGACTCATTCCTGGTGGAGAGAGGGTAAGAAAAGAGTTAACCACAGAGCCCAGTCGTCTAAATAGGAAAATCCTGTGTGGCTGGAGCCTCTTATGAATGTGCATGGCTAATGCCACATCCCTGCGCTGGTAGTGACATTATTGTCATATACTGATGCCAATGCAGCTATAGTAGGAGAGACTGTGTGGTAACTTTGTGCTAGCCCTGGTCCCTGCACATAGTCAGGATAAGTGTGCTGTGCGCAGGGGGATTTGGTGGCGATTCTGGGGTGGAGAGGAATGAATCCTTGCCCTCCTGTATCCCCACAAACCACAGAGTGGGAGCAGCTCCATGACTGCTATTCCGCACCCTGCATGTGAAGGCGGTATAAGCTGATGGAACTTCCTAATTGCAGATCTGCTGGCCATGCCCCCACACCTGTCCTGCCCTCAAGCTTCTGCCCTCATGTACAAGGGTGTACACAGCTCTTGCAGAGTATAGGTCCATGGCACTCAGGAGGGGTCACCAAAGGAGTCTGGGTCTCGCCTTCCCCCATTTACAGCATAGCCCAAGTAGCCAGTTGCATTTTCAGAGCACATGGGAGAAGTGAAGTGGGTGCAGTTTCTTCTGAAGTGTTAGATTTTGGCTGTTGGAAGAGACAGGACATCAACACTGATAGTCTCAGCCACTCTGGCAGACCCTGTGTAAGATTTAGAAAGAGTCTTAATGGAATGCACTGTTTCTTTCCCCTCCAGTAAACTACTGCATAAGAGAGAGAACGAGAAAGTGGATGCTCAGGAAGAAAACTTCCTGCCCAAATACCAGCGTGTGAAAGACCTCTGCCAAAGAGCCGAGTATCAAACCGCCTGTGAACAGCTTGGGCAGGTGAGGCATATTTAGCACAGAGTGCAAGCAGCTATATCAAGAGCTAAGTTTAACACAACTTGCAAACTGTGGTAATGTCCTTCACCTCATTCTCAATGCCGGCTTATAAATCAAGTGACTCATTTTGTGGCCTTTTCTCAGAACTATATTACAGCAGTTATGAGATTGACTGGCAGCCAGAAAATTGCTGATTCAAGTGCCTGTGTATCGATTCCCAGCTACTGTAAAAGAAGAGCCTAGATTATATTAACATTCAGTTCCCCAAACAGAATGAGGTTCAGGATACATTAGTGTTGAGAATTCACGTGAAGCATCACAGGAAAATATTCCAGATGTATAGTTCCCTTTGCTATAATCTCATATTTATTTTATTTTACTTGGATTTAAATATACTAACATAAAAAAAGCCTAATCTGGGCTCCATGACCCCTACCACTAATACAAAAATACCATAAAAACATAGTTTGCATACACAGTTACCGCTGTTGCATGTGTTAACTGTGTGTGAGAATGAACGCTTAGTTGTCTGATTGGTCAGTTGTGTCTGTGATTTCTATGACTGTTATGTAACTCTGCTATGCAAATATGAAAATGCCCATGGCCCAGACCCAAATTACATAGAAGAAACTTAGCAAATGATTATTGTACACGAATCAGAGCAGAGGGCATATCCTCAGCCTCGCATAAGGTTGCTTTGTGCCACCAGAGCAGTGCAAAGGTACCATAAGCCTTTCTTAAAGGATTCCCCCAATGTGGGGGGAAATTTCTGCTGGTGGAAAGCTGACATAGCTGCCTCTACACCATTCCTTCCTAGTGTAGGAGCCAGAAGTGGGC